>WUAM01000323.1:10851219-10884070 GCA_024336885.1 Actenoides hombroni
ATTTTTTTTTTTTTTTTTTTATGATGCCAGAATAGCAGATCAAATTTATGGGGTGATATAGCTGGAGGAAAACTCAGAATGTTATTTAATCTTCTTACACCTGCAGAAAAGAACAGTGTGTTTTGACAGATGTTTATACAATCTCTTTGTGAGACTCCTGGTGATGATGATTCCACGGTTTTTCTCAGCAACTTGTTTCATGGGTTCATTATTCTGTTAGACAGAACTTTTAGTGTTTTGTGAAAATATTTTTAGGTGTAATTGAAAGGGTTTCTAATTGGTTTTATGGCCTAATCCTGATAACAAGTGCAATGTGGTAACAGGCCATTTAGATACTGTATAAAGAAACAAACAATTTCTTAGTATGACTTTAAATTTGTTACCTTTTATCTTTATTGGGTGAAATTTGTCCTAGTAATATGAATTATGAGTCACTCAACCTTTCCATTATTTACACTAATTTTACAGTATAATTTCTGTAAAAGTATGATTCTGATCTTTTAAATCTCCCCGCCCTATATCTTGTGTTAGTCACATTTTTTTTTTGTCTTCTGTAGAACTCTTCTAATGGCATGCCAACAGTCCACAAGAACATAGTAATACATTTGCAATCCTCTATTATTCTTCAGTAAAAATTCTATTTGCTTTGCAGTCTTTTTGTTTTCCTAGGTACATTGAATAATTACAGTAAATACATTGTCTGTCATGAAACTATTCTTTTCCTTGGTGATTGATGTTTATTTGGGATGTATCAATATGGAAAATCTAATGTAAAGTAGCCAGATCCAATAGCCAACTTTGCTTGTGCCTTTGGAATTTCCTTTGGTGTTACTATAGTTAATTCTCTAGCTTGTTTAGACATGGAATTCTTTGCTACCTTTTCATTCTTGACCTACATAATTTTCAACAAGAGACTTTAGTCCATCTTTCCATTTATCCTCTTCTTCAGGACATGAATAAGTGTGTAATAAATGGGTCAAGTACCAGCACTGTTAGTAAGAATCCGAGGGCATCTTATTATTAACCTTCTTCCATGTTGAAAATGAACACACATATCTACCCTTTGTTTTCCTATCTCTTAGCCATTTTCTAATATAAAACAGAACTTTTATCATTTATTCTGTGGCTTCTGTTTCCTTAATAATCTCCTGTGAAGGATTATATCAAAGACATCTTGAAAGTCCAAGCAAATTAATTTTATGTAATGGATGTTTTTGCTATTCATCTTGTGCTATGACTTCTTCTATGTCAATGTAAACTAGTTGGGTATATTCCAGTGTGGAGTGAGTAAGAAAGTTGATGCTTTCTGAACTATTTCCAGTTTAAACAGTTTCAGCTTAGCTGAAAAGTTTAGTTCAGTTTCTGGCACCCTTCATTATTTTGAGGGTGATGTGTATTAGAATTAGTTTTATGGTATAAGCTAGCTGATCCATTTGCTTAAACAACAGAAGAACTTTCGTCCATTTCATTTATGAATGGAATGGCGTGTGTACTACTGCCTAGGATATTTTGCTCTTTTCTTATGCATCCAAACTTCTGAAATGAAATGCAATATTGAAAATACTGTTGATATCAATCTTAATCAATGCAATAAAACTTAACGAGTGTTCCTTTAATTGCTAGGCCAAATGATGCCTTTATAAATGCTGTGTTTTAGTTTCCTTGTACAGTTTTGTGAAATTATGTGTCATCAGCTCTTATTCTTGCAGGATTATTACAGTACTCAAAAAAGATTTTCCAGAATTTCCTCAAGCTGGATGACCTATCAGAATAATTATTATTCATTATGTCTTCAAAATTATTTACTTTTCTTCGAATAGGAAATATTCTGCACTGTTGTGCTTTAAAAGTTTTTAGAATTTCTTAAATGAATGATAAATAACTTCCTAAGTAGTCTGGTTTCAAGAGACAGTGAGCACAGGCAGTATGCATTGAGATTAGATAAAATTACAGCTACTTAGTAGAGGCAGGAATTCATACCCATCACTTCCATGCATCACAAAATAAAGTATGTCTAAGGCAGCAGTTTACAACCAGAACATGGCTTTCAAAGCTTTCTTCAGAACACAACACAATTTTCCTCAAGGTACCATTATAAAATATTTTAAATGGAAATGCATTTTACAATCAACATGAGAAGTTATTTTAATGTTAATGTGGTAAATAGAGTATATTTTAAGAAGAATTTCTGCTCAGGGAACCAAAATTATATAAAAGGCTATATAACTTGAAATATTTTGTGTCTGTGCAGATTTATACCGATTTCCATTTATTCTATAGTATTTTGTGAATATGTAACACAAATCTTATAATTATTTATTCTATTTATAAAATTGTTAAAAACTCCAGCAACGCTATTTTGAAAATTCCTTCTGCAGGAACACACATCTTTTAATCTATATACTTATTGAAATCATTACAGGTAGACCATCTTATTGCCTTGGAAAAAATCAGAAGAATATGAGACAGACTTAAAACTTGGCATAATTATTTTCAGAATTTTTCTTAAGGTAAAAAGTTAAAAAAAAAGAAAATATATCCATTATGGAAAACCATGTTAAAGAAAATCAAAGTGTTCTCAGCATATTTTGTCTTAAAAGAGTTTTTTTTTAAAAAAAAAAAGTTGTGCTGATGTGGAGCTACCTCATTTGTACTGACAATGACTAGGCAGAGATATAAAATTTCCCTATGGTTATTCTCATGGAAGATAACAATGGAAAAGAAGGAACTGCTTCTTGTACGGCAAGGTGTAATGTGTCCAGTGTTTGTCCCTAGATTTACAAAAACTTCTGTTTATTGGTTTTGGAAGGCAACAGTAGAACAAGGGAACAAGGATGCTACTGTAGACATAATTATATTCCCCCTCCTGCTGCAGGGCAAGACACTATGCAGAGGTGAGGGACCTTTCACCAATCTGCTCTCCCAAGTGTATCAGGCAGATGATTACACTGCCTTGTTTCTTATTTTGCAGAGTCTTCATTGCTTATAATCACTGGTAGACTTTGGTGCTTTATTAATGGGTAGGACTTTGTATTTTATACTTTCCTGTTACTATTTTTTTCCCCCTGTTATCTTATTTCGATTAACATTCATTGTATAAAGTAGGTTGTTCACCAAGGAAGGCCTTTTTTGCCAGTTTCTGTTATATTTCAACTGAATTCTATACAGCAACAATGTGAAAGGATAATGGAAGTCATTATAGCCTCCTGCTGATACTGTAGGATTGTCTAAACAGATTAATATAATCTGTTCTGTTTCACCAAAATAGACTCCTTAATTTTCCTTTACCTGACTGTGGAGTATTCTGTTGAATAGAAATATTTGTGTAACTATTCAAGAGAAAAAAAATCTCAAAATAAAAGCTGTTTCCAATTTTTGTAGGTCTTTCCTCCCTAAAATCAACCCTTTGACAAAACAAACATCAACATGCAAAATGTTTGGTTTTTTTATTGACTGCAAAATGAAGGGTTGAGAGAGAATGTTTGTTCAACTTTAGCTTAAAACACTGGGCTGAATTTAGTGCAGCTTCACAGATGATACTGAATACCATAGCACTAGACCCAGTCTATATTAGGAGAAAATTATTCTGAAATTTGGTACATACAAATATTTTGTGCTTTTAAGAGAGAATTTTTATTTCTTTTGTTCATCACTGTGAACTCGTTGACTAATTTATGAGTACTCTATATTAAAAAAAAATAAATTTATTGCATCATTTGTTATTTCTCCAAGGTTTGTTCTATTTTATGTTATGTAGCTAGAAACAGACTTACTATTTGGTCTCAGTAGTGACTTTCAAATACAAGAGACATTGTTAAATCAATTTTGCATTGTAAACAAGCACATTTCTTTCATTCTTTGTCACTAATAGCTGTTTCATCTATTCAAACTAAGAGGTCTGAAGATGCAATTTTCTTGTTTCTCCTTATGCCAGTCTTCTCTTATCTCAGGCAATGAAAACTGAGTAAGTCAGCCCCATTTCAGTTATAGTCAGGTTACTTTTAAATTTGCTGTGTTACAATGTCTGGGTTGTAACTACTGTAGCATAATTAAAGAGAAAGCATGCTTTATTTTGAAATTGGATTAATTTCTTTATTTTAGGCTTAATAACAGCAAAAAGAAACACACACATGCTTCTAGATAGTGTGAATGATTAGAAAAGAAAAATTATAGTGGAGAGGGGAGATAAGTTTACCCTCTTGCCTTTCAGCTTAAATCACATGTGTAGCCACATTAATTTCCCTATTCAACTAATAATTTAATATTGTGTATACTAAGCAACTCATTGGAAGAAGAAAAATTATTTAAATCAGTTCTTGTAATTATATTATGTACAGCACAAAAAGTAACTAGAATGTCATTTTAGTTAAACTGCATAAGAGCTCCTTATATGATGATACTTTCTAAGATGCATTTTCTATGACTAAATCAGTATCTATAGAGGACATTGCAAAATAGGAACATGGCTACTTTTCTAATAAAACATATTTCTTAACAAACCAGAAAAATAACTACTTGTTTATGGAAATAAAAAAATATCACAAGTGATATCCATGGCAATTCATAATGATTAATTAATTTTTTTATGTACTTATTATTTCTAGAGAGACATAATGCGTGGTTTCATTTAGAATTCTATACAGTAAACTGGCAGTTTCATAATACATCCACCAGAGGTTTCTGGTTTCATGGCTGAAAGATGGCATATAAATATGAGTTATTTATATGGATACAATGGCTTGAGGCATAATGATGGTTCACATGGACACATGTTAAAAGCTGCCAGGTACATAAAGAAATTTGTTATAGAAAATGCTTCAGATAGATATTTATTTAAAATTCTGTAGGGTAGATACTGACAGATGTAATACATTTCTTGCTATAATCTTTCCTTCCCTTGAAGACATTACTGTATTCAGGCAGGATTTAATGTAATTCCTCTGGAACAGAAGATGGCTTGGCCACTAAGATTGTTGTCAAACACAGAGTGCAACAGATTTCTGAAAGTTGAAAATGTACTGGTAGAATAAGGAACAAATACATAGGAGCTTCTAAGTCACTCTTGCTGATGAGGATTCTCTCCAATTCATTTGCAAGAGAAAATGGCTACGATTTTATTTCTTTTCCTGCATGAAGCAAAGTCTATCATCCAGTTCCACTTGGATATTCCATGTCTCCATGTTCAGGAACCCTCACAAGTGTTGTAACGCCATAAGTCTCTCACACCAGGAATCAGTCTCATAAATGAAACACAAGTTGGGTATTGCAGTTTTCCTCAAATCCTGATATTTAAATTGGAGTTTAAGTTAAAAAGATAACAACAGACAGCTTCATATATATAACTGAAGTGTGGGATCACAGTCATCCCTTCTCCACATACATCTACTTAGGATTTTTAGGCTATTGAATATTTAACAAACAAATAATCAACATATTCAAAGAATCTTGGGGTTAGGATAACAATTCTCAGTGACTTCATTAAATGGAGACATTTGACTGTCTTAGCTCCAAACCCATCTAATTTTAGCAGTTTCTGTTTCCTTATATTGAGATTTAGATTATTGTATTGCTTAACAGTGTTATTTGTGGGGTTTTTTTTATTTTGGCTTGAGATTTTTGCTCAACTGGTTTTATGATTTTGTTTTGTAATATTTTACTACATCTTCTTAGTTTTGAAGAACTGCATGTAGTTATTTGTAGTAGTAATGCAGTGTTAAGTCCTCTGTGAGTGGTAATCTATATGAGGTCATGAAACAGGAGTTTAAATTGCATGGAGATTTAGCTGTAACCAATTCACCTCAGCTATAGATATTTCAGTAGTCTTTATATACTTAGTGCAAGAACTGGCAATAGAATCAAATATGAGTAAAAGCTACACATTTTACCTCAGTACTCAAGGGAATGAAAAAAATAACATATATGGTATGTGATTAAATTGTTCTTTTAAAATTTGCTTAATTTGAACAGCTTTCCAAGCCATTAATCTTTCCCCCTTTGCTCTGTGTTAGAAATCATCTGTGAAGATCAGACTCAGCAAGACTAAAATATGAATCTGATGAATCTGAAAGCTCCATTGCATCCTCCCTCAGAATAATCTGTCTGCTGCTGATCCAACACCAATGTCCATTGAATCTGAATCCACAACAGATAACAGAGAGAAGACTGGGTGTACAGCTTCAGTAGGAACAGTTTGCTGTAACTCTGAATTTAAATTTACTGAAACCTGGAACACTGTACTAAAGTGGAAAGAGATGTTTTGAGTTAAGGAATATTTTATCAGAATGGGGTGCATTTTTAACGACGACTAGCAGCAAATTATCTAGAAAATTCAGTACTACTAACTTTTTAACCTGTTGTCCTGGCTTGAGTGAGAACAGAACTAATTCTGTTCAGTAATTTTACTTTTCAGCTCAGTTCTTCTAATTAACTGCCCTTTCTGAGGGTAGCAGCCTGTTCTCCCAGACAGTGTCTGCTTCTAGCAGTGATAACACCTCATGTTTAGAGTTGCTACCAAGGATTGGTATGCAGACCAAGGCCACTGCTGGATCTTGTGTACCACACTGGGGGTGCAGAAAGTAAAAGGCTGCACCTGCAGGGAAGAGCGGACAGGACAGGTGACCCTAAACTGACCAACGAGGTATTCCATCCCATATATGTCATATTCAGCTAGAGCTGAGGGATTCGGAGGGTCTCTGGGCTCTTCTCCCCTCTTGGACTGCTTTGCCAGCCTTGCTTGGCTTGGCTCGGGTCCTCTTTCGGTTCCTTCCTCAGAGTACCCAAGGAGGACTCTGTTCCTTCTGCCTTCGATCCTGGTCTGTGTGTTCCTGAACCCAGTACCAGAATCCAACTCCTGAACACAGCTCCCGTCTGCTGCAGGGCCCAGTCTGGGACTCCCCCGGTGCCTGCTCCACAGCATCAGTGGTGATGGTGATGTAATTACCATCAGGGGGGTAGGTTTGATACTGGTTTTGTATATATTTGTATATACTCCATTTTTATTATTATTATTTTCATTTTCATTAGAAATGTTCTAGTTTCCTTTTCTAATTGCTAGGTCTCTCTCTCTTACTCCCTTTCTCCTCCCCTCTGGGGAGGGAGGGGGGTTAACAGAGAGCGTCTGTTATAGGTCTAAGGGGCTGCCCTGACCCTAAACTCTGACATATGCACATCACAACTTTTTTTTTTAATATTTTGCTCTTGTTAAGAAAAACATATATGGCCATATGTCCAGGAAGTTTTATTTGTGTTTTATTATATTCCTGTAAATAAACATTCGGGCTACAACAGATAAAAAAGAGAATTTTAGCCGTATTCAAAATTATAGAATATTCATCCTAATGAAACACAGAAGAAGATTTTGTGAGATTTTTGTCTCACTTATTTCACCTGGTTCTCCCTACTGACTTCCTGCTTTTACACATGTTGAGTAGCTTTAAATCGATCCTTCTTAAACCAGTATGCAAAACTCTTAAGAGGAAGTGCTCTGAAATATTTCATAGTCCTCTTACATCAAAAACACTGTAGAAAAAACCTGTCTTTTTAACCTCTAGTCTTAGAAAGCAGTGAGGAATTTTTCCTACAATTTTCATATCCAAACATAACATGTTAACAGGTTAACATGACCTTGAAGTATGTTTTCTTTAACTGAAGTACACAAAAAGTGAGATCCAGCCAAAAACTCTGCCACAAGGAAGTAGTTCAAGGAGGGATTGTTAAACTGAACAGTGCTTCACTCTGCTTACAATGCCACTCATTAAACAATGGTCATCATATAACAGTGATACATACCTAGTAATACATGCACCTTTATAGCAATGCTCATTAGATAGCAACACCTTTGAGAAAAAAAGGGTGCTCTCCTTCTTCCTTATAGTATCATACAGGGAATACTGTATTAATACTGTGGAAGTCAATGATGAACATTTCCTTCCAATTCTATGATGGTCTAGTTTATTCTAATGAGCCATAAATTTCTATATCAATCACTGCATGAAAATACACAGCCATTTTTTTTGTTTTCTGCATCATTGTCAACATGTAGCCTCCAATACAAATAAACAACAGAGTTGAATGAAACATTTTATGAATTTCATTCCAAGTACAAAGCACTGAGTGATACTGAAATAATAACTCACTGACATCTATAATACAACTACAATATTCATGTTACAAGCACGTTTGATAAAATTTCAGATATCTCAATGGCATAGTATGTTACTTCTTGGTATATATATAAGAACATAATGTAAGATACGATATTTCCAAGAGACATACTTTAAAGATTACTTTATCCATGAAAACAAATGTCCAGGGAAGACCAACATATAAAAAACCTATAGTACTAGGAAAACAGATATGTATAGCTGATACTAAAATGTTGCTTCTATACATTTTTTGGCTGAGAATGGAATGACTCTGGTGACCACTACTTATCTGAAAATAAAAATTCTGTCCTAGTGCTCTTTATGCACAGGTGTGCATATTTGTAGAACTTCCACAGACTTAAATTATTCTCGGGAACAAAATAGGAATATTTCTGTGTATTTGCAGGTTCAATCAGTAAACTGAGTTTTTCTTCCAATTGGGCTATCATGGCTTGGTATAATGAAGGTCATTGTACAACTGTTAAGACGTATCAGTATGTCTTCTTTGAGAAATTAGGTATGGTAAATCCTGTAGAGACAAACATAAACGTGTTCTGAGACAATAAAGTCCCTTTGTCTTAGAATCCTATGATACCTTGGTACTGCAACAAGCAGCAGCTGCTACACTCAGTTTCAGAGCCTGCTTCCCCAAGATGCCCATGGACTCAGTATATGTGACAATATAGTCTGTGCTTTAAATGCAGACACAGAAGGTCTTGCATAGAACTATGAAAGCACTGAGCTGTAAGAATGTGTTCTTCCCCTTTTAACAGTCAACTTATTCATTTGTGCAACAAAGGTACGAATGCTATCTATTAACTGATACTAGACCATTTGACAGCTTTGTATGTAATATAGAGATAAGGTATCTTTTTAAAAACACTGAAAAATAAACAAAAAATTCTTCAAATGTATGTCAGACCAAAATGCCTTCATAATGCCTGGGCCTTGGGAGCAATTTTGCTAATAATAAACACTGAAGATGCTCACTATGTTTATATTCACACCAATTTCTGTTTTGCCCACATGAATGCCCCTATGCCCATCAAAAATAATCCTTCTTTTAGCACCATAAGAGCCATTGCTCTGTAGGAATGGCAGACATCAGATTAGTGGACTTACAGAGACATTATGTTGTTTTAGAATCATTGCATTGCATCAGAGGAAAAGGTTTAGTTTCAACTTACTGGATATCCATCTCATCAGCTCTGACAAACCAGCCACTTAAAAAAGCCACATATCTTGATTGTTATTGCTTAAAAAGGCTCACAGGCATTAGTATTATGCATTTTTCAAGCTTTCTATTTGCAAAGGTTTTAACTGGACACTATTCATTATCAGCCTTTAAATGCTGTAGTTATTAGTTTGTGAGGCTTGTATTATTGGCAAACAAATGCATACAAAATACTGTTAATAAGAAGAAAAAAAAGTAATTTTTTTCTTGTTCTTTATTTGTTTGTTTTTTTTCAGACTTTTAGCAATCATTGTCTATTGGGAAAGTTATTTTTTCCTGTTTCCTTGAGTTTTTTGAGCTGTTTGAGAACAAAGCCTTCCCTTCCCATGCACCTGGAGCTCCCTCTAGTGATTCAGCAAGCAAAGTGAAACCTCTTTGTCACACTTCTTCAGTAACCAAACTTCAATGAACACATGCATTCCTAAGCAGTTTGCATCTTCAGAAGATGGAATTCATTTAAAATGTGAAGACCAAACTATTATCAAGGAATATGGGTTAATTGCAGCTGGGAATAGATTTAATTGGAGAAATACAGTAAGTCTCGATAGAGGAAAAATATAAGGGAAAAGGTTATACAAATAAAAATTAATATATGATCAAGAAGTCATCAGATTCATGACAGTTAGGAGAGAGTCATCAGATTCATGACAGTTAGGAGAGAGGACCAATATATTTAATAGCTTTAATGGTTTATTGGTTGGGGGT
The DNA here is from genome assembly GCA_024336885.1 of Actenoides hombroni. NCBI lineage: Eukaryota > Metazoa > Chordata > Aves > Coraciiformes > Alcedinidae > Actenoides > Actenoides hombroni. Next base: position 10,861,303 of record WUAM01000323.1, read on the forward strand.
TTTTACTTCAAAGGAGATAATCAGGTACTACAATCACTACTAAAGGTTAAATTTTCACAGACTGGAAGTGCCCAACAATGTTCCCATATGTTTTCTGTAACATGGAATAACTTTTTGATTTACTACACCTGGCCTCCCAGTTATTTCCCTCCTAAATCTGTTGGCTTCTTATACAATCAACATCAGTGCTGCCGCATAACTAGAAAAGCTGAAATAGCTCCCAGGAGATCCATTGCACTAGATTTGAAACTCTTGCACAGCCTGCCAGTTCTAATTCACAAACTGGAATTCACGATTAATCCTCAACCAACCTCAGAGCCACATCAACCTGGTTTATTTAGTACTATATTTTGTAATATTGCAAATCACAACCTGTTTTTACAAGCAATGAATGAATCACATTCCAGAATTGAGACCTGACCCAGCAAACTTTTATTCTGTTGATTAATCCTTAATCATGCCAGGAGTCCCTTTAGAGCAGTAAGAACAAGCACACAGCTGACAGCTGTGCAATAGGGCTCTCAATTCCATCTGGAAATGTGGCCTTGTAGGTAGTACTGATTCTTGCAGCTGAATCCACACCAACAAGGCTTTTGACAAAAAGTGCCATGGGGCTTCCCTGAAGATGCAGAAGTCTGATAACACCTAACTACATCGTCTTATATTAAAAGATTTCTAGGGAAGAACTACATAGTCAGCTCAATCTGAGTACTGGGCAGCACTTTCAGAGAAAAATGCTTTTTCAATATATAGAACACTTCTTCAATGCAGCATACGCAAATAAACTATTTTGCTAATAGCACCCAAGTGAAAGGCAACTTAGTATTAACTTAATTCTAATTATGCACTTTACATTTAGAAATAAATGATATCTGCTGTGGTTCTCACTGAGTCTCATAACAATTCAGTATAGCCATATAACGAGGTCATTGGTTAACATTGTATAAATAATGTCATAAAGGATATATAGCATGCTTTAAACTGCACTGGAGGATAATGTCAGGGGAATAACACTGGTTATTCAGTATAGTAAGCTGTCTAGATAACTGATCAACAGCCTTGAAGCAGGCTTTCTTATGCATCTGATACATTTAATCATTATTTTTCAACACAGCAGTGGCTGAAATATTGAAAATCTAACATAGTCCAGGCATATTTCAAAAAGTAAAACCTATTTAAAATTAAACACTTTATAAATCAAAATAGTTCTCCAACATGCCTATCTATGCAACTGCCATCCTTGAAAGTCTCAGGAAACTGAGCCAGGTGGCTCTTAAGTAGGTTTGTCCTTCGATACCTTGACTGATGGTGCACAACTTTTAAGTGGTCATTAGTAATAATACAAGATGTAAGAGAAGTTCTGGATTGTGGACAAATCCTAGCATGAAATATGCTGAGTTTTTGAAAGGATACACTTTGGACAACAGAAGGAGACATGTTCATCATCAGAATGAGAAAACTGCAGTTTTTCTACTAGCAGAACGCTTGTACATGCAAGAGGTACTGGTAACCTTGGTTGCTTTCATAGGGAATCCCGCTGTCTGTCACAATGCATGTGGAATTACAATCATAACAGCACCCCAAACACCACTTATCAAGGTCTGTGAAACACAGGGCCACCATACACAGGCTGGTCTGGAAACACTGCAGCAGCAGTCCTGAATAGTCTACCATTTCTTTTGTATTAAAATGATAACTTCTCTTTAAGAATGATCATTAGAGTGTGTGCTGCAGAGATATTTCTTGGTGCTTATGGGATTTTAGCCTTTCTTAGGCAAGTTAGAGGGAGCTGTTTCATGCCACATACAGAGTGGCAGAGGCACTTTGACTTACACTACCTGTTTTAATGAGTCCTTGTGGCAAAGCAGTCTTGACTCTGCCCTCAGCTAATCTGAAAGAGCCCTATGCTGGATGGTCTGAAGGGCAGAATAACACTCGAGAGCTATATTCTCTTGTTTCTTGAGGAGGTTATGAGCCAAAAGAGAATTTTGTTTTATCTTGTCTTTTACAGCAGTGCAGAACTGACTGGCCATGGTTTGGAGCAGATTTCAGGGTTTGGTTTTTTTATTTTATTATTTGTCCTTTCTTTTGCATTATTTGTAAAAGGTCCCATGACAATTTGGATATTTTATTTTAAGTAACTAAAACAAATGTCTTCATATAGCCCACAACAGAATATTGTTTCATAATTGTATTGTGCTATAAAATACAGCAGGTATGAAAGCTAAAGAATGACATAAAATCTTTGCTGATAAACTGCAAATGACACAAAATTTAGTGGAACTGTGAGGAAGTCTATCTATTGCTACAAAGTAAAGTATTCTCTAGTTAAATGTTTATAACCCACTGAAAGTTTTAATACAGTTGGCAGCAAGATTAGAATTATCTAGTTAAGTCTGCTACTATTCGAGAAAGTTGTGAGAGTAAACTTGGAGACATCACACGACCACTTCCATGTGACATCTGAATGTATTCAAAAAGAGCTAGGAAAGCCTTTCAGATAAAAGAAAAGGAGAATATCCAGGACTGTGCTGGAGGTGGTGGGGTCCAGTTCACCTGACCAGATGTTGAAATCACAACTTTCTTATGTTTGTGTTGAGCCCCAGGGTTCTGGATTTCTAGGATGCTCACCTCCCACCTCCATCCTTGCAGCCATTGACTGCCTGTCACTGTTCCTTCCTTCCTCTCACTTCAGCTGACTAAGCCATATCCTCCTTTTTGGATTGTCAGAAAACGTTACCATATCTCAATTTTTTCACAAGAAAAAGACAGCACCTGCACAGACTCCTGTCTGGAAACTCCCACTTCTATATATCTGAGGTAGAGGGGAGAATATCCATCTTATCACTCTCCTGCCCAGGGCCCATCCCAAATAAGGTGATCCTGAAACACAAGCACACTTCTGAGGAGCACTGCAGAAAACTAAAAAGTTATGTGGTGCCGTGCACAGCATAAGAAGCAGCTGGTTTACACAATGAATGAATAGAGATACAGAAATACAAAAAAGACTTCAAAAGAGAGACATGAAAATGGCCCAAGCAGGAAACCATTCTTTTAAATGTGAGTTTGAAAGAACTCAACCATTTTAACAAAGAGACTGTGAAGACACAGCTAGATGACCACACTTGCACACAGAAAGGCTTTCAGGGATGGGATCTTTTTCCACCTTGCTAACAAAGCTGTGTGCAGTCCAGCAGAATACAGCTGTATGTCAGACAATTTCAGTCTTGCAGCAAAAAACAATTTGAGATATGTGAGGCAATTTAACATTGTAACAGCTTTACCAAGAGAGCTAGTGGGCTCAGTGTGCTTTTGCCCCCTAATATTTTTTCAGTCTCTGTGTCTGGGATTCACTTGGCTCATCGTAGTGGTCCCCATGGAGTGTATGTGTACACAGATGTTTCTGATTCTTTCCTGGCCCACAGGAAGAGCCAGTTTCCCTACATCTCCTCAGAAAGCTGATAATATTGACAGCTGCACATTAACAGAGTGTTCAAACCAAGCCCCAGGTCTCTTAGCTCATGACCTGAAATGGTAAGAAAGAAAATTTCTGCCTATGCTGCTTCCCAAGCGTATTCTCAGTGTAATTTTTACCTTCATCTAGTGACAACAGTTGTCCAACAAAGGGACTTTGACAGGAGCCAGAAGGACACGTTCTCTAGACATGGTCATTTTTTTCCCTCCACAGAGACAGAACAATCCCTTTTCTTATGCTGAGAATTATGCCTTGGTACCCTTCAACAAGTCTTTTTCCCATGTGCTTTGGTCCTAAGATCCAGACCTTAATGGGCTGGAGAATACGAAGAAACAGTATGGTCCCAGTGCTGATGCCATGCCCTTTCTGGTTTGGGCCTGACTGACACTCATATGTATTTTTGACATCACCATCTCTGTGGATTGGTGCCACCATCAGCATCCCAGCTAGAATTTCTGTTCAGTGTGTGGCACAGAGCTGCTCATACGTGTCAGTCCAAAACCTTTGGGATCCCATGGAAATTCAGGAGTGCTCCTATGAGGCTCGTGAAATATTGTCTTTTGGATCATAAGCTCAGAACCTGAGTTCAATTTGTGGGCCTCTATCAGTTGCTGGGGCTGTTCAGCTGGTTGTGCATAAGCATTAGAAAGGTTTTTTTGATGTTCTTATAGTATTCATTATTTGTCAGAAGACAGCTGGGATTAATATTATCCCTTTGGAATACCACAGTGTTTCTTCTCCAGTAAAGTGGTCCCCAAGAAAAGACATGGCAGTGAGTATTCCCAGTTAACCTCCATTTTCCAGTTTGTGGCCCCAAAGGAAGTTTGGGGATTGTGGTTGTGCACTCCTTTCCAGGACACCAAGTCCTTCTAATGTTAACAGAGCTCTGTTCACATGTGACTACTTGCAGACTGTTCTGTGCCATGGTGAGAATCAAATCCAAGACTTCCACCACAGCTAAGCAGAATTCAAAATGGAGCAGGGCAAGTGTTTTATTTTTCAAATTCACATGGTTCCTTGTTCCTCATTATCCGTTTCTATATAGGCCTGTTTCTCTGAGGATGTGGAAATTCTGCCATGATTTTTATCCTAACAAAGAAAAGACATTTTCTGGAAAAATACAGTAGAATAAATTCTCAAAAAGATATTTCTCCACAGAAATATGTTTCAAATACAGCTGTTAATAAAGTAAAACACTGCTTCATGCTTCCTATCTTATACTAAAACTGATTTTTATGTAATCAAGGAGGTCTCAACAAGCTAGCATTTTTACTTCAGCTTAAGTGTAAGTGTATCCTTCAGAGATTTCCTAAATGGAGACAGATGCAAATACATACTTATTAGCACTGATGAAGTACTGTGAAAAGTGTGATCTAGTCTTCTGTATAACACTGCTGATCATATACGTCGTGTCTCTTATATGCCATGATTTTTTTATTATAATTTATAACCTCTTTGTAACTAGAATGCTCAACAGGCATCCTCTTTTTAAAAAATAAAATGAGCCAGATGTTCCAATGAAGTTAACTGTATCAGAGGCATTGCGGTTATTTTTTATAATAAGTGTGCAGCAAAACCATATTATCAGAACACTTGCTATTGGACAAGGGCTCTGAGGACAGCTGGAGCCTCCTTCCAGTTTTAATATCAAAAAATGAACATCAAAAATCACAAAGCTGTTCTTAAATAGAAGGGAATTAGTTCTCTTTTTTTCATCTCCCAGCACCTTGCTCTAGATGAAACTGCACTTGCCGTTTCTGAATATAAAATTACTTACTTTTCCTTACTTTTACTCCTCTTTTTAATGAATAATTAAATCAAAAAAGCAATTGGATAACCCTCAGATAGGGATCCAAATGCCACCAAGCTTATCTGCATGAAATTTTTGAACCTCCAGAGGTTCACCTGAAACAAGCCATGTATTTTTTGTTGTGGTTTTTGCATAGCAGGAATATCAACAAACTGATTTGTCACTTAATATGAGCTATGGTGAGTCATAGTCATTGGTATTTCGTCTATCATGCTTTGTTTTTGTATAGGTGATAGGTCCAAATACAACCACTTGCATGATGGACATCCAGCATAAAATGCACTGTTCCTTAAAATTCAAAAATATCTCAGATAAAACATCTGAGATATGTTTTATTTGGGATAGACTATATGGAATTTCACTCTGTATAGGCCCAGAATCAGAAGAGGGGGTGAGGGGTGGGAATAAATACAGTAAGAAAACTTTATTAGATACTGATAAAAACATACTCTATCTCAGTAGCAGCATTTTTGTACTGTGCCATTTAAGCATTGAGTTTTATGAACTACAAGCCAGGCCATAGTAAAAAGTGCTAGTAAAATCACCCAGAAATATGCACTCTCTTAACATATTGCTATTTCTGTAACAGAAGTTGTTTTTAGTTAAAGGGCAATGGTACAAGGAGAAGCACAGAGATTCATCAGGGAAAAAGAACAATTCCTGCATTAACCAATATCAAAGGAAAATGTGAACTCAAAGGAAAATGTGATTTATTTCCCAACAGCTGTTTCCAAAAAAAAGTATAAAGCACAAGTCAAAATAAGAAAAAAGCAAATACAAAGTACTGCTGAAATAAATTTTTAATATGTGAAATCTATAGATAACAAAATTATGCAATAGTAAGACTACTAAAATTTCAGAACGATTCATCTTTCTATGGAAAACTATCCCCAAAATCTAGCTTTCCTGACAACAACAACAAAAAATTGCTACTAACTTTAAAAAGATGAGCATTTCACCCTGACTCTAGCTGATCCAGGCTCTGAGGTCAGGTTTGACTACTCCAAGAGCCAAAGCAGCTAATTAGCTACAACCACATAACCAATATCTGACAGAATTTTTGTGGTTTTCAAATATGTTAAATGGCTGCACTTTTGTATGACCGCCATCGGAACTGATGTTTAAATTCTCTTCTGGCACACAGGCACCTGATCTAATTCATGCAGAAATTATAGACAAATCGCATTTACAAGCTTTTTGTCCAAGATGTTGCTTATAAATTCAGGGAAAAGCGTGAAAACTCCATAAGCAGTAAAATAGCAACTTATTTCCAATAAAAATGATTACTTATAAGCAACTCCAAAGGTAAGTAAACTATTTATCAAAATAATTTTAGCTACATGCGTCTCCAACTCAAAACTTTGATGTAGCCAAGTGCCATTAAAGTACAGCATAGAAAATCATTTATCACCAGTGTGACCTCGAAGCATTAGTGACATAGTCAGATTTGAGTAGCTATTGATGAAGTGTCAAGGTTTATTTTAGTTCTGGATCTTGGATTTAAATTATAGGGAAAATTATGTTTTACTATACTCCTAAGGAACACAAAAACTTTCTTAAAAATGTTTTTGCTATGCTTCATTCTATGCTTTGAAGCTTCCCTACCAGCAAACACTATACAAGAAGAGAAAGATATTCTTATGAATGCTCCAATAAAATCTGCCTGTACTGCTTTTTCTAATCATATCCTTTCTAGCTCATTAGTGCACTTGACATAAAGGTGACCCTGTAAAGAATATAATAATGATATCAATAAGGTCACATTTTCAGAGGCTTTGTGTAATTACTAAAATGAGTTTTAAAAACTTTATAAACTGGTCAAGTCACTCTGTGGACATTCTGTAACTTTTAATTCAAGGTAGTATAGCTTATATATTCTTACTACAAAATGCCACAGTGATTAAAATGGAGTTGCCTACAAACTGCTTCAATCAACTTGACTGGGCCAAAAGGACTTGAGTATTCAAGGCAAAACTTTTCCTGTTCAAGGCAAAGCCAATGGCTCACCTAAAACTGCTGGTGAAGGTGAAGTAAATCAAATTATTTAGTCCCGCTGCATGAACTCAGGGCTGTCAGGCAGGGATATGCAACAAGTCATTTCACTCCCTCTTTTCCAATGCAAATCCTGCAATTTACTGGACATCAGTCATCCAGGGAATTCTTGAGTTGGAAACCACTGTCTCCATGGTACCTAATAAACCTGGATAAGTCTGTTCTCTTGAATTGCCTAGTCTTTTTATATATGTTTATACTTTGAATACCACAATATCTTCTGGAAGTGAATCTCAATTTAATCTTTCACTAATTACACTGTCAGTTTGTTTTAAACACGCTGCCCAATAATTTTAGTCAGTGCCCTTTTTTTCTTTGTGTGGTAATTACTGAATAAATTCTATCTTTATATACATTTCAATTTTGTTAATATTTGGAAGCTTTTTTCCAAATCTCAAAACTCTTTGTCTACTCAGCTTCTGTACAGAAGTTCTTCCACGTTTCTGGTGATTTTGCTACTGAGATGAGTAGTTTTTAAATGTTCACCAGTCCTGCATTTCTCAAAGCTCACCTTTGCTGATACCCACAGGGTACCCTACACGTTGGAGTATTATGATTATTTTTACCTTGGATTCATGGTCTTACTTATGTTAGCGCTGTTTCATCTGTCTGTCCATCACCTAGTTTAAAAACTAAACCATAATTTAAAAAATGGCAAAATGAATCATATTCTGAAAGGGTCTGATTATTTCAAGTACAGGGAGTCCAGAGTCACTAGCTCAGGCTTTCACAAGTCCAGTGAAAAGAATCCCGATGCTCCATTTCTTTTCTCATGTGTGAGCATCCAAAAAGAGGAACTATCCTTTTTTCAGTTTATGTATGCATATGAACACTCACAGGCAGCACAACAATATCATGAAAATAATAGCAGAATTCTATTATGAATTTAGAATGTTTTTTTCTTAGCCTTCGTAGCTTCTACCAATTTCTGCAGCATGTAGTTTAAGCCAATAGGTACAATTCCATTCTGGTTGTTCTCATAACCAAAACTGCAACATACTTTCCTAACAGAAATAAATTTCTTGTAAGCTCTTATATGCTGTGGTTGAAAGCCACTCATACCCCTTGTCACAGCTGCAATCATTGTAATTACATTGTTAGTGCATTAGTTGTCTTCAATCTACAGCACAGTGTTTGTTCTCAATAAATGTCGTATGGTTGAAAGGCACCATTTAACTATGAGTCACCCTTTATTGATGTAATCATTCTTCCTTTATGAACACAGATAATTAATATAAAGCTTGTCTGTATGCAGCATTGGCAGTCTCACTTTGGCAGAATATTTTTTTCAGCAGAAACACTTTCCGAAACACTCATTTTGTGGGTTTTTTTCTGCACTTATCCAGTACCATTCCATTTAACTCTCTCAGTTGAGACAAGAAAACATAAAATGCTCTTACTTGTTTTTATCTGTTCTTATGGAAAAGTCTGTGGTTTTTATAGTGACCTTGACCAACATTATCCTCCTTGACTGCTACATGCCTAAGGAAATCCTTATCTTTAAACCCACAGTTGCATTGTGTCTGTGTGACTGTTCCTTTCATTCTTAGCTCAAAATCAGAGATGACATAGCTACAATTGTCTTAATATTGGGGACTACATTTAGGCCTTAATACAGACTGTAATCTGCCCACTGAAGAGAACACCACTTCCTCGCTCTAGAAAACCAAAACTGTCTTCATGACGTAAGAGATCTTTTAGTATGTGGTACTAGCAGTAGCTTAGGACTTGCCTGGAGACTCCATGGCAAAAAGGAAGGTTAATTGCTTGGGTGGGTTAGGGAGAGTGGCTACTCCATATCAAGGGATAACTAATTATTTAGCTAGCTGAGATAAATATTTTTTCTCAATTTGTTATTGAACAGAACTGGCCAGGAAAATGTTCACATATAAATTTTAACCCCTGCTAGCCAAGTTATCAGTTTTTGGAAGGCTTATGTAACATTGACACAGCACATTTTAAAAAAATGCTAAATCCAAAGAGAGGAAGAAACTGAAATGCAGTTTATCCCTGTGTGATTCTGTTCTGAGTCCAGGACAGATGTAAACTCTTTCTTCTTTCATGGGACTTTAGCCAGCTGACCCTAGAGGTGAAATGCAGCCAAGTAACCTGACTACTCTGTTAGTTAGCTCTTCCTTCTCGTCCTTACATCCCTTTTCTTGCTTTTGTACTTGCTGCTTCACATCTGAGTCACAGGTTCTCAGGAGGGGAACATTGTACATTTCACCTATTCCATAAAACACTTAGACAATTTTGGGAACTCCCTAAATAGTAATAAAAACACATGTAACAATAAAATATAATGGATAGATAAATTTAGATTACGCAAGGAAACAGAATGTATCCTCATTTTTATCTGGGGAGATTGCCTTTTGTCACCTATTTTGCTATGAATTTGGGTTTTGATTTTGATTTTTGGGCTCAACTCTGTTATCATTACTGTGGAAAAGTAAAAGAAGCAGGAGATAGACTTTTCAAAGCTACCTGGTTCTTTCTAATTGGCAGATGGTCCATTTCATTTTGCTATTGCTAGGAAAAAAAAAAATGTGGAAAAAAGGAATGGAAAAAGAATAGAGCAGCATTTGACAACAATCATAATCCACACAGACAAAAATGAGAAAAGAAATCCCATAAAAGTGAGATTTACCTCCAGTTTTCCATTGTTCTGTTTTTCTAAGACACAACAGGAGCAAATCCTTTAATATCGAAAAAGTGTTTGCAGCTAATTTTTTAACTTGTTCTGTTTGCCTATTCAAAATTAATATTAACATTTTATGCTTTTCAAATTAATAAGGTAATATGCATCCCTGGTGACTCATCCTTAAATCCAGTGCTGTGACAACAGGTGAAGTCATCGCAGTATATGAGATATCATATTTCCACCTACAGTTTCTGTGTTCCACAGGCTTAATTTAATTTGCAATGTCTGCTGATTTTGCACGGTCTCATTTCTGTCCTCCTTCCCTAGCCTGCAATCTGACATTAAAATAACCTTCTTTTCTTTTCCTTTCTTGCTAAAAAAAGAGAATATGTTCAAAAAAGCAAAGGTAAAAATACAAGAAGAAAAATAGTAAGATGAAATTAGGGAAGTTTAAGAAGTATATTAGGATTTGGACAATTTTCACTGAGGCAGAAGCAAGGTATGAGACAAACACATTGATGCTATGCCTGTTTAAAAGTTCACTTCCTATTACTTTTTGTTATTATATTCTTTGACCATCCAGTTTTTTTCCTATATAAATATTCCTGTTTTGTTTTATTGGTTTTTGAACAGGCTCATGTATTTTTTAATTTCTGTACTGGAAATCAAAGACAGATCAGGCCAAATAGTGTTCCTAGTCATGGCTGTGAAATATCTCTAAAATAACAGTAAAGCATCTTCAGGATACATTGCAGATAATACATTCATTCCTCAGAGTGTTGATGTTTCTCTATAACAGTAATACATTTGTAACATCTGTCCTGCCATCTGTGATGGCAAAGTGGTTCAGCCTCCCTGTCTGTTTTGCATATACAGATTGATTTCTGAAGGTATATTCTGACAAGTCAAATACAATACAATAATTTCAAGGAATTGTTTCTTGAAGTGTTGCCAGACTGTGTAAAAAAATTCCCAGAGGAAGATTTAGTTAATTAATGCATGCAAACAAAAAGTATGAGGATATTGAATTAATCTCCTATTCATGATTGTACAAATTAGCACCCAATAATAATATGGGCAATGAAACAACAGTTTAAAATTTGCTTTGGTGTCCTCAAGGTATTGCTACCATAGAAAAAAGGTAAAAAAAGTTAAAAGTAGTAGTTTGAGGAAGTAAGATGAAGACTGACGGGATGGTTACTGTTAAATGGAAGAAATGCTTGCCAAAAACCCAGTTGCCCAAAGGAAAACTTTGACATAATTTAAGAGCAAAGTAAAGTTCAGAATGTTCAGAGTTGGAACACATCATTTTGCTATGGGAAACTGATAGCTTAAAATGAAAGCATTAAAAATATGTAATTAATAACAATAATCAATTTCCATTAATAATAAAGCCCTTTGTTCTGAGAAGAATGTGGGTTAATTTAATGAAAACTATAAATTATCCTTAATCGCCCATTTTTTTTCTGTGTATGCATTTATGACTTGAGCAAGTCTTCCCTGGAGTGGAGTCCCATTTGAGTAAGAGTCTCAGCCATTTCTAGTCTAACACTAAAATACAGGAAAAAGAAATCTATGGGATATAAACCCACTTTGAAGAGTGATTTCCACAAATACATGCTGAAAGTACTCTCCCAGGGATTTTAGAGCCATTTGTTGTGATCTCTAGTTGTAAGATTAACCCAGCTTTCAGGATGGACTATTTTTAACTTCTACTTTTCTAAGAAAGAGGAAAAGAGTAACCTAATGTACTTTAAGTGGATGTAACTTCACTGATTCACACTGTATTTTAATGTGGCAAATCCAAGCTTTTATCTACTCTGTTGCTTCCCTGTAGCAGTCAAGGATTTATACACGTGCAACACAGAATGTTCAATTTAGCAGAACTGCCTTTTCAAAACTGTATATAGTCAAATGTTTAACTAGAATTGTTTGGGGAACAGATGGACTGTTTAATTGTTGATTTTTTAAAAAGTCCTTGAAACAAATAAACAGCCTATTTGAATGCAGTTTTGCTTGAAATATTCTCAAGGGTATAATTGTTAATGTATGAATAAATGGGTCTACAACTACATTTTTACTGCTTAGGCAAACTTACAAGCAATTGAAGGGAAGTGTAAATATCACTGCATTTAACATGGTTTCTCTATGCTACAAGTGGTAAAAGAATATAAATGTTAATGTCTTACATGTCTGTGACTGGTATATGTGTATATCCTTGCATGAAACAGTCTGGGATCTAGAGGATTGCAAAGCCTCCTGTGTTCCCCACTATACTAAGAAAATATAATAGAAGAGCACAGGAATATAGAGGAAAACATCCCTACAGCAACTCAAAGTCTGTTTTTCTCACAAGTACTGAGGGCTACCATATTGTAGTTCTGAACATCAGCTGTAAGACTGAAATAGAGCACTGCATTTAACTTGACCCAAGGTAGATGTCATTTCTGAGATGTTTTCATCTGTGTCATGGGTATAAATTAGGCTAGAAGTATATCTGGGAGTGAGTCATGGTGGGCAATACTAGCTCTCTGTACCATTCATAAAACATCTCTTCCAGGGACAGCAACAAACCTGTAAAAATCTTTGAACATATTTGACACCCATCACACCCTCCACAGTGAATTTTAGTAAAGGGGAAGAAAATGAGGTTTAGACTGACTGGGGAAGAAGACCACTGTATTTGCATAACAAGTACTAGATTACTCAACCAAAAAGATCAGATTTGTATAAATAACATTTTTACAGCACAGTTCAGAATCACCCATAACATTTTTGCAGGGCTGGATCAGTAACTACTCTGGGGGATGCAGCCCAGCAACCACTGGTATTTATAGTGTGAGATAAGGTAATATGTGTCATTTAGATGTAAGTGAATCACATATCATGGAAAGAACACTACTAGGCCTCTGGGCTTCTGGAACTAATGGGATTACACACTTTCAGTATCCTTTTTCTATTTTGTTTCTCCAAAACACGTGCCAAGATTTTTTTATTTTTATTTGAACAATTTTTTAAAAACAGTTTTATCAAGAAAAAAGGCTCATTCTGCCAGGGAAGCAATTCTCAGAAGTGTAAACATGCTTAGCTGAACCAAATTTTATAACCTGTTTCTTTATATGCTCATTCATGAAGTTTCTGCAGCATCTCAGATACAATTTTTAGCATAATGTTATTAAGTCAATTACTAGTTTTATTTGCTGCTAAAGAAAAAGCACAAACTATTCTAAATGGACTGATTTATAGTCCATAGTTACATAGTCAGTGATGAGCACAGAGCTCACTCTGATAGCACCTGGTGACTAACTTACAACACCAGTCTACGATATGCAAGTTCACAACCCTCATGCCCAGGATGGTCACTATTGCTGTCTGTAATATGACCACCTCTGATTTCTCCTGTTAAGGGCCATCCTTGTGGGCAGACGTTTTCCTGTCTGTCTGCCCCAACAGAAACCCAAAGAATTGCACCGTACACATAGTGTCCGTTAGCATGTGGAAAGCAGTCACTCAGTCTTTGAAATCATTCTCTGCACTTAAATCATTTCTCTTCTCAAAGTGTCTTGCTGTTTTAAAATAGAATATAATAGTTCCCTCTCCACAGACAGCATGGAGTTCCAGCCTCTCTTCCGGATCCCACTACATCCACAAGTTCATAGAAACTGTTTTCTGTCCTACAAAGAAATCACTATCTCCACCTAGCTGGAGGCTTTCGCACAAGGGCATGGGCACTCTGGGACTCTGTATCTCCACAGAAGAAAAGTTCCTATTATTTCTCTTAAGTCTGGAACCACAGGGTAAGGTAAAGTTTGCTACACCCAAACTATCAAAGCATATTACCTCCAAGACCATGGCTTGTTACTTTTTAACCTTCAGGCCATGATTTCTTCTCAGAAATCTGTCTTCCCAGAGAGTCCATGGAAAGGAATTGTGCATGAGTTAAGTGCCAATATCTGGGAGCCCCATGAGGTGGAAAGGTTCTGGTGCCAGGTCTGGACACTTCTTCAGTTATAAAACGAGTGTTTAGCTGGATGCAGAAGGGGGCTGGTAAGTGTGAGGAAGAGAGGGAGGGAGAGGCAGATTGGTCTGTATCTGTGACTGCAAATTTACACGACCTCTTGTATGCTGCCCTGGAGCGAGATGCTATCCAGCCAGATGCAGCCTGCTTTACCCCAGCACCTCATTAGCAATATGAAAACAGTTCAACACTGTATATTCTGAGTACACACCTTTGCTCAGAATGTGAACTAGGCTTTGCACTGATGCACACACACAGTACCAGCTGGAAACTCAGAATTCCTGACATAAAAGGAAGAAAATGCAGTAATTTATGTAACTAGTCAAAATCTGTTAAAGAGTGACAAAGAAACAAAATTAATTACCAATTAAACAACACAGCCTCAGCATATCAGAGATGAGTAGTGAAAACTTCATAAAAGCAGGAAGGCAATTCAGCATCTTAGGTATAGCTTCCCACAATTAATCCCAGATAATCTTTAAGAACCCTTCCAGACCAAAAAATAACACTGAAGATATCAATTAAACAATTAAAACACAAAACTTGCTAATTGACTGGAATTTTTATTCTTCCCCACACCTTACAGTAACAAAGCAGAGCTCCAAGCAGCAAAGAGGTTTTGAGAGCACCTGTCTCTTCAAGCTCTCTCTCAGTCATGCTGCCATTTGAAAAGGCAGCAGTGTGGCAGCAATGAAGCACGATGCAAGCTTCATTGATGCACAGCAAACCATGATGCCTATGTTCTTCATGTCAAATCACTGGAGTGAACTACTGATGTTTCACTGCAGTAGTAAGAAAATATCTCTATCGTAAGAAAAGTTGAAGTTTTACACAACAGTGAAGTAAAGAATAAGTACACTTCTATGGGGGAGATATAAGCAGGGTTATGTATAGGTAGATGTGAGTGCAGATCTTCCTCTCTTTTTCTTTCCAGTTCCCCCTTCCCCACACCTCTAAATCTGATATTTCAGTAGGGAAGTGTCAAAGATTACACAAGCACTCTAACAATTTTGCATAGACTTTGCTGAGAAGACAGACTTTAAGATTCTTGCCTATGGCAAACTTAAAAAGGCATGGTGGCAAAAAATGTAATACTCTGTAAAAGCAATTTTAAATTAAATGGGTGCCTTAATTTAGTTGATTAAATTGACAGAAAAGATTTTCCATTAGAAATCCCTGGTTTCCATTTTTGAAAATCAGCAAAATTAAATTATTACCTAGGAAGCTGGTGTGAAACATTCACTCACAAAACAGCAGCCACCCACCACAACTTCATGAGCCTGTGTAATAGCCCAGAACACAAGTACATTACTCCTGCTGTACACAGCAGCAGAAAGGCTGAATTGCTGCCAGAAATGGCTGTCAATTCCCAGAAGGATTCAGAGTAAGAGAAGAGATGTTAAGTGAACAAGAAGTCTCTCAATGCTGTATCATTTCTTAGCATTCTGAACAGCAACAATGAAACACCACGTACAGGGAGATGTTCAGATGTATTAACACTGATTCCAGCTATCATCATCCAAAGATGTGACTGTCAGTTCATGATAAGTCACTGCTGTATTGCCTCTTGTTGGGAGGCCTCTTCCTTTCTACTCTCCATTATATTTTCCTTTATTTGTTGTGTTTATGATTCTATCATTTCTACTCAATTTTCAGTTTCTTTGCTTGCACGAGAAGGGGGCAAGACTGTTTTCTGTCTTTTCAGCATGGTCCTGAGCTGCTACATTTGCCTCTTCATTTTATTCAGGGATACTAGCTTCAGTTGTTACTTTGCTTCTTTTATTACATAATCCAGTTTCTGACTCATCAACACCTATCTGTCCTTTGCTGAAAGGAGTTTCTCTTTAACTTGTTCTCTGAAGAAATGTCTCTGAACTGTCTGCAATCACTAGTAGATATGCTGCCAATGACTTAACATGCTGCTTCTCAGGACATCATTTCTCAAGCAGCAATAACCCAATCTGGTTCTTCTTGTCTCCTTTTTTTTCTGGCTTTTTCTTTATCTCAGCAAGTATTAGACATCTTGTAAATATAGCAAATCAAACTTTGTTCGAGTTGAAACGCTTAGATTTGTATGATCCAGTTGATTCAGCTAAGGTCTCTTTTTTTGTGTAAATGGTCAAAAGTCCTCTTAAATTTTTAATTCCCAGTTAGTGCACCAGCTCCTGAGTTAGAAAGAAATGCTAAAAAATACCCCACCTAACAAAAGCTCTCTGATAAACCTTAACAAATTTCTCCCTAAACGTAACTAAAGAGGACTAGGAGAAAGAGAAGCAACTTGCCCCATTGCCCTTTTTAGGAGGCTATCAAGTTTCACTGCTTTAACAATAACAAATCTTTACATTTTCAGACTAAATTATACCTGGGTAAACAGCAGCATTCCTTGCCAGTGCAAAATTCCTACTGATTTATCAATTGCTTATTATAATGGTTATGTGTAGATTCTTCCCATAGATCTCACTTTCTGATGAATTTTAATAAATAAAACAACCTTATTCTATTGCAAATACTAATTTCATATATTTATCCAGTTCCTCTGTGAGAACCACTGGCTTAAAATGTTTAAAATACCCAGGTGCACAAATGATTAAGCTCTATAATGAGATCTCTAAAAGAACAGAATAAGATATCAAAGTAGAAAGGAGGCCAAGGGAATAAAATTACTTAAAACCTAGATGCATTATAAGAATATCAAGGGACCTCTGGAACTCAGCCTGCCTTACAACGATTATATTTTATGCAATATGTTGTGGATGGAGTGATGCACTTCACTCATAAGACAAAAGTAGTAATATGTTTATTGATATAAACCAGTGATTTAACAGAGTTTGATAATAAATGAAAGTCATTTAACAAGATTTGATGGCAATATACACATGATTATTTACTGCATAGACAACAGAGTCAGCCAAAACTGTCAGGGAGATCCTCTCATTGAGTCATGAGGTTCAGAAAGGATCCCCCTGCATTCTAAACTCCTTCTCAGAGAGGAGATTATATGCAGCTGGATCCAATCCTAGGCCCAGTCTTCGTCAATAGTTTATGTCTGTATCTTATATACATGCAATTTTTTATTATATGACTTAGGATTTCAAAGTTTTGCATGCTACTAATCACCTACTGAGAATATGTTACAGCAAAGACTCTCTCAAACTCATGGAGTAGCCTTGAAAGGCATCCCTACTCAAGGGGAGATCCTGGTGTGCAGACTGCTGCATGGGCCCTCATCTGGCCATTATTGCCATGGTTCAAGCCCCACCACCTGTAAAAAAACACCATGAAGCCACTTGCTCACTTCCAACCCCCTCCAGTGGGGTAGGGAGGAGAAAATATAGCCAAAGGCTTGAGAGTCAAGACAAAGGACAGAAAGGGCTCACTTGCCAATTATAGTCACAGGCTAAAAATAGATTTGACCTGGGGAAACAATATCAATTTCATTTAAACAACAAAACACCACCAATTTACAACTGAATCAGAGTAGGACAGTGAGAAATACAACTAGATCTTAAAAACACCATTCCCCACCTCCTCCCAGGCTCAGCTCTGCTCCCAACGCTGCCTCCTCCTCAGTGATGCAGGAGGGCGGAGAATAGGGGTTATGGTCAGTCCAATTATGCTATGTTGTCGGACCCTCCTTCTCAGGGAGAAAACTCCTACCCTGCTGTCATGTGTCATCTCTCCCATGGGACATAGTCCTCCACGAATTTCTCCTACCAGCATGGGTATCTTCTACGTGCTGCAGTGATGGATTGCTCCGTCACAGGCTTCCCTCAGAGTCATAGCTTTTCTCAGGTGCAGCCACCTGCTCCAGCACTGGGTCCTCCAAGGGCCACAGGCAAGATTCTGCTCCACTGTTATCATTATGATCTACAGGGTGTCAGCCTGCCATCTCACCACAGGCTGCAGGGGAATTGCTACTTTGATGCACTTCCCCACTCCTTCCTCGCTGACCTCAGTGCCCACATAGTTGACTCTCTCACATCCCACTTTTCTTCAAAACAAAAGGATTCATCCAACAGGTTTTTCCCTTCTTAAATAAGTTATTGCAGAGGTGCTGATCGGCTTGGCTTTGGTCAGAGGCAGACTTGACTTGAAGTTGGTGGAGCTTCTCAAAGCTTCGTAAAGGATCCATGCCAGTAGTCCCCTCCTCTGCTACCAAAACTCCACCAGACATAGATGCAGTACAACTATTTATGAATTAAGATAATTGATTAATAGTCATTTTTACATACTGACTACTAATGTTAGTTTCTTCCAAATGTGGCTTGAGTTGGACATTGACCAGCATTGTGGTTATGTGAGTGCATTGTTCAAATCAGTCCTTTGCTATTGTGTTGTAACCTATCTCCCATGAATCAAATTTCAGACACATGCAGCCATCAAAACCAGAGGCATACATTATGACCACCACTCGTGGTTATCACTTAGACAGTGTTACTGAAAATAAAGGTCAGACTGGGGAGGGAGGTGGGAAACACCCTCTCATGCATTAAAAGGGAAGATTTGCAGAAAGGCCTCATCATCCCCCAGGAAACAGGGGGAAAATGACTTTTCAGGCCACATGGCAAACCAAAAACGTCAAGAGTCCATCAAAAGTGCTAACAGGGTAGAAACATGAAGTGTGAATGAATGATACACAAAGTGGCATAAAGGAGGACATATTTGATGCCCAAATGGCTGGAAGACTAACATTCAAGCAGACTGCTATGCTGACAGTTTCGTAAAAGACTTTGATGAGGTGACAGCTTGCCTGACTGAAATGCTAAAGCTAAGCAATGTAAGCATTTTCTTCTGCGATGCAACTGCACAGTTTGTGCCCACCTAGATTAGTCTTTGCCATGTGGACTAGAGGTTGCCACATGGTATGTGAGGGGGGCAGGACATGATTATCACTTTATCAAGCGCTATTTAACTTTATCTATGCAATCTTGCATTCTTTATTGAATTTTCTTCATATTTGAGGCTGATATAGAAATATCAATCCATGAACATACATGTTTCCATAAAATTTAAAAATTGTGCTTTATTGCAAGTTCAGTTAATGACTGGTCTCTATGCCAACACATAACATCTGAAAATGGCTGCTCTGCCTGGACAAGGTAGAGTACATTCAGTTAAAAAATATCTACAAATCAGACTCTTATTCTCTTGGAATAGGTGAGACAGCATTATTTACATCGAAAAACAATTTACACTGAGCAGTCAGTTAGACAACTTGCGAAATAGATTGCAACATACAATAAGTAGCCCTAAAGTAATACACAAAATAAAAATAAATAAAATAATATAAAATTTAAAAATTAAAAAATGAAGAATGCCACACTGATCAAATATCTTTTCCTGAAGGAGGGAAACCGGTCATTCTGCTATTGCCATCAACATATTTCAAACATCATTGTATTGGCTCTGACTGAGCTGGAGTTAATTTTCCCCATAGCAGCCCTCCCAGTGCTGTACTTTGCCTTGAGAGCTGGAAAGGTGCTGATAACACACTCATGTTGTGGCCACTGCTGGGCAGGGCTCACACAGCACCAAGGCTGTTTTCCAACATTCCCCCTGCAGTGGGATGGGGTGGACAAGAACTTGGAAGGGGACACAACTGGGACAGCTGACCCAGACTGACCAAGGGGATATTCCATACCATGTGATATCAGCTCAACAATAAAAGCTATGAGAAAGGAGGAGATAGGGACGTGGGTGGTGAGCAGTCTCTTGTCCTCTGGAGCAACCACTGCATGTACTGGAGCCATGCTTCACAGGAAAGGGGCCAGACTTTGCCCACTGATGTGAAGTAGAGAATAAATCTTTGTTTTCCTTCACTTGCGTGTGCAGCCTTTGCTGTGCTTTCATTAACTTTCATTAACTGCTCTTGACCCATGCATTTTTCCATCTTAATTTCTCCCCTCTTGTCCTGCTGAGAGGGGGACAGTGATAGAGCAGCTTGGTGGGCACCTGGTGCCCAGCCAAGGTCAACCCAGCACAACTGTTCATTGACTATAGATGGTGGTTTGAGGCTCCTCAGAAAGTACTGTGTTTCTAAGAGAAACCAAAAGCAATGTATATTATGGGCTTGTGTCAAAGAAAGACATTGATTTTAATTGCATTTCAAAGTGTTTCATTATTCCAGATGAATGCTTGTCACAAGCATAGAGATTAAACTTTGGAATAATGTTGTTTTAAAAAAATCAATCTATGTACAAAAGTTTTAATTGCTTACAGGTTTATTTTGGTGGATTTTAGTTTATTTGGTTAGGGGGTTTTGTTTGTTTGTTGTTTTTGTTGTTGTTGTTTTGTTTTATCTTTTTAATTGTTATTAATTTTCCAGGCTCAATCCACTGATTCACTCAGAAATCAGTAACATGCACCCTTGACCCACAGAATATTTCCACCTTTTCTTCTATACAGTGTTTTGACCATTCACTCTTGTTTAAGCTTCCTCTTGATGAGATGTATTTTGCTGTTGATTAAAAACAGGTCATTCTGTATCTCCGTTGGCAAATCTTTCATCTCTTCTCCTTGCCCTCTTCAAGACACTGGGCTGTTGCAACCAGTCTTTCGAAGAGCAAAGCTGGAGAATCTTCTTCAGTTGTCAGTATCAACATACAGTCTTTGTATGTGATGCTCAGGTGTAAGGAACTGTGAGAGGGTCCACAAACATTTGTTTCATTCCTACCATGGAAAGGTTTAACTGTCACTCACTTTCTCCACTGCATTAGAAATGTTTGCAAAGATGAAGTCATATTAAAAGTTATGAAGACACAGAAAAAAGAAAATCAAGGCTATTTTCATTTCTATGCTGGGAATGTGTGTCAGCCTTTTCACCTAGACTGTTTGCCTTCATTGGCTTTGATAAAGATTCTCCTCTTTTTAATAGAGTCCACAGCCATGATATCATTCAGATATCTCATGAGCTTACAGAAACCTTAAAAACCACTTCATTAACTGCATAATATTTGGGCCAATTAACAAGGTAGCTCTCTTGAGTTTCATCCCTCTTTAATTGAATACTACTGCTCTATCTCAAGGGTTGTAAAGCCTCTGGGATTGCAAACACAATAATTATTAGCATTCAGTTTTGATTCATTGAACTCAAGAGATGGAATTTAACATAGACTGAGGTTTAAACAAACGCTGAAAAAAGTAGTTTCTCTCCACATTGTCACTATTTTCAGAGGACACTGGGGAGTAATCTGCACATACACAAACACTCAGCACTGTCAGAAGGAATATCACACACATCTGAACATCTTCGCAGCATAGCAGATTTGACAGGATGGTATGATAAAGCCTGGGGTATTATTTTTCTTTGTTTGGAAATTCTTCCCTTTCCTCTGCAAATAATTATCTACATTCCCACACAAGGGCCTTGGGCCTTGGAAGATAAACAAATAGATAAACTTCACAACTATTGTTTCAACAAATACCAAAAGCTGTAATTGAGAATGAGGATTGAGTTCTACACAGGAACAAGTAAATACATACACATAGGTTCTGTTTCACAAATAGGCTAATGTTCAGTGGTGATCTCAGTATAAAAACTGATTTATTTACTTTTTTACTTCAGTAAACTAGGTCAGCTATTTTGGCATTACACATTTTGGTATTGCAAAAGCAGATAATTTTGCAACGGTCTAGTTCAGGTGGCTGATATTAAAGACTTCACAGGAAATTTGCTTTATTGCATTCAATGAAAAAGGTAAACTATCCATGCCAGGACATAAATCAGTCGAAACCTTTTGTACTTCAGCCATTCAAAGACATAATGACAACGTACTATGAGCAGCAGAGCCTGTTCTGTTTCTGCAGAGGTCCCTTCTGAGTATGTTTTGTAACTAGATTTATTAATTTTTTGCATAGAGGTTAGGAGTTATCAAAATCCAGCTCAGTTGTCTGTGAGCATCCCTAGCTTATCCTTTACTCCACTGTAAAAAAAAAAAAATTACAATATTTTACATTTGGCAGGAGTTATTAGTTTTTGATAAAAACAGTGATATTTGCCTTTGCACTGGAGAGGGATATTGGCAGAGAGGTGATTCTAAGAGTCCACACAGTGTTTCTGTGGCAGCAGAAACTCCCATGAGACTGTTTCTGTTCAAAGAGTTTTTCATGAAGCAGGTATCCTATGGAGGGAAGTAAGAAAGGATCTAATAGTTGGCGGATGAGGGTCAAATAAACTAGGACAAAAAAAAATATTCTTTTTCTACTTATGAATTTCTTGTGTTTTAAAAAACACTAAATAATATCTCAGTCTTTATTTTGGGAATAATATAATAAGAAAATCTTACAGAGAGAATTAAAGCTATTATAGACACCAGTCATATCTGATATATACTTTCAAACTATGTAAAATTAAATACTGCCAAGTATGTAATATTGTATTGCATGTCAATAATCTAAATGCAGATCAGGACTATGTTTTTTTCATATCTCCAACTCCGAGTTTAAAATACTCAGAGGAGATGAAGAAATAATCAAAAATAAAAAAGGAAGTTAAAACAGTTGGTACTTTCCTTCAGAGCTATAATCTAAAGAATATGAAGCAGTGAAGATCATAATGTGAGTATGACCTGATAGTCACTATCCAGAAAATGTGTATAACTGTAAGACAATAAAAATGAAGTGGAAAAGGAAAAATCACAATATCCATTTAAAAGATTAACCTAGATAAATTTAAGAATGCATTAAAGTATCTTTGTTACTTCAGTTTTTGAAGGAGACAAAAAACCCATTCATTTAGGTAGTCTTCACAAAAAAATTACCTACCATGGTTTT
>WUAM01000323.1:10890901-10902919 GCA_024336885.1 Actenoides hombroni
CATCCTTCCTACCATCCTCAATAAACAAGGTACTACAGCTAACATCACTAACACTATTATTAAAATGACCATCCCCTTTATTAACAGATCCTTATCCATCCCGTAATTCCCCAGCTAGCCAACCATACAGATAGTTCGCCATCTGTGATGGATAACTTCTTCATGTTTTCCTGTAATCGTTTGATCTGCTTATGGATAGATACAGAATGGTCAGACAAAATAATACAACACATACCCCAAATTCCTGACACCTGTGTCCATGTGCAACAACAAAAAAATCAATCGCAGCTCTATTTTGCAAATTAGCGTGTCCAATACTGTCTACATCTACTAAAAGCTTGGTTAATATTTTTTAAGTGATATCTAACTGCTTCAATACCCAACAACTCAACTTTTTCAAACCACCCAGTGCTTATCCTATAGCTATATTATGAGTAAATAGAGAGTTCACTCAAGGCTAATTATCTGACTCACATTCTAATCCCTCGGACAAGCCGAGGCTTCCCATGACACATGACTGGTGAGGGAAACGGGCCTCCGGCCCCAGTTCTCCCTCCAGCAATCTCAAAAAGAAAAAATAAAGTAGCAAAGGTTTTTCTTTCTATATTGAAAAGAAGGTTATGAACAAGTGAGGGTGAAGGCATGTCTCACATGCCCCTTCTCCTCCCTGTGCTGTGCAGCAAGGAGAAAGGCAGGATGAGAACCACAGGAGTCTCCTGGTTAAGTTCAAGGTGGGGACAGGCAGAGAGGGCTTTCAAGGGACTGAGAGCATATCTCATAATAATTCTTCTGAGATACCAAAATCTTGCAAGTGCCAAAGCCCAAGATCAGCTGGAAAGTAAAGATGTAGATTTCATTTTAGGAATAAAAGGACAATGGGAGTCCTCCCTTCGTTAAATTAGATTGGAGAAGAAAGCCTATGAAATACTTGTTTAGGCCAATGAACTTGATCAAAGGCAGGAGGAACAAAAGTCTTAAGCATCAAGTTGCGTTTAGCGAATGTGTCTAATCACTCTGCAGGCTCTTAAATGAGCTATTCAGATGGATTATGTGCTAGTAAGTAAATTACACTGAGTTTCACTTAACATTACTTTGCCTTTTCCTGCCAAAAATCCACAGTGCTACCAGACCTTTTGAAGAGTACATATTCACTTCATTATCCCATCTGATCCTACTGCAATACCATGAACCTGCTGTGACTATCTTTTTCAAATGGAGAGTCACTGTAGAATATTTTCATGGAAAGAAAAATACTGTACAAATATTTGAAAAATGTATATATATATATATCACCTTAATTAAGAGTTTAGCAGAGTAGCACCCATCAAGAAATTTAAAGAAAATCCAGCAATGATTTTCAGTGCTTATCATGTTCCATAGTTTCCAGATGAGAAAAAGACCCTAGATACTGAGACTTCATTCAGTCAGTATCAGGAGACCCTGGAGACCTAATTAGTTCAATACTCACCACCAGGTATTCTGCTCCCTATAAAAGGAAAGATAGTATACAATCCATGTGTGTGCAGAGCAGACTTCTTGCTTACAGTCCTTACGGTTGTTAATACCTTTAGGGAAGCCTGGCATTACTGGAACGAGATAATTGATTGTTGGAGTACTATTTTAGAAGGAATAGTGTTTTATAAGCAATGTTATTAAAGTCAAAATAAATATGAAAAACATCTTACAAAAGAAGAGACAGGTAGAATTATATGCAGTCCTTGGGTAACTCTGTTATTAACAGAGCTCTACTTCTGTTGTGGTCTTTAGTAATTTACCACAAAAATCAAAGAGAATGCTGCAGTGTATCTCTGTAGTTTCTCTGCTTGGTAAGTAATTGTAGTTTGGCTTTCCCTCCAGCGTCTGGGGAGACTGTGCTGCTATAACACATTCAGGGAGTGGAAACTTGCAGGCTATTTACTGGCATCACAGAATCTAACAGATCATAGTTTTCATCCCCTTTCATCCAAAATAAGTTGTAAATATGTCTTAATAATAATGGTGGAAAATGCTATATTTAGAATATAGTTTGCTTTGCATTGACATTCTATCTTCCCTCTTCTCCCAGTTCCCAGGATGGATTAAAAGGAATATTGGTCTGCAAAATTGCTATTTACTTCTATACTACTATTAGACAAAAGATACAATGCGAAACAATCCAATGCAAGTATTAAAGCATTCAATGCATATGTTTTATTGATCCTAGAAAACACTGATGAAAATAGGCACGTATTTCTTTGACCAGTGTTTATGCTTATTAAGAAAATAATAAAACAACTTTGTTCTGAGCTGAAACCTGTATCTGTAGGCTGTATGCAAACTAAGTAGCTGCAATGCAGAATTCACTTTAACCAGCCATTGACCTTAGCTCAATAAATTGCCTTTTCAAAGATGAGAGGTGATCCATTTTTTTTCCCTGTGTATGTCCAGTAGTCCCTGGGGTAAAAGTTTTTTGGTTTTTGCTTTTTAAAAAATAATATTTGGTCCTTCTGATCTATAGATTACAGCTCTTTTTTTCATATCAGTGGTATCCAGCTGTGAATTTTTTACAAAAAGCAGAAAATAGTTAAAGGATTCATTTCATCCTTTACTCTGGCTTGCTTATGTAAGTGAATATTGCTTCTCTAGGCTTTGTTCAAGGAGCTATCCATATTACTTTACAACAAGTAACAAAGAAATTGAGCCAGTTTACAGTTTAACAAAGTTCTTAAACACATGTTTACATCCATTTCTGTTCACCAAAATACACGAGGATGTGACAAAATGTACCTAATTAAGAGTAGAAGATTACAGACTATTCCTTTAAAAATGGTAATATAAATATATCTATAAAGAGTATGTCATTGCAATTCAAAACAAAGCATAAACAAGGGTATTTCACAGGTTCCCTAGAAAGTGATATTGAATAAATTCTGTATAAACTCTTTAGTACCCAGTGCAAAAATATGGTCTTTTTTCAAAAAAAGAAATCCCAAAAAAGAACTTTATTTCCACATAGATTAAGTCTTTCACGTAGACCTCTCTATAGTGTGGTTTCCAACAGCAGTTGAAATCTTGGTTTTACTGCCTGAACTCAAGTTTGTTTCTTTTATAACTCAGTTTTTTATTTGAACTATTTTGCCAGTGAAAAGCTCTCTCTTGTTAGCAAGGAGTTCTGCCATCTGTGGTTCAGGTGGAGGTGAAGGACATCTGTAGTAAGAAAAGCTGTACAGAGGTCCAGTGGCTTTCTCATTATACAACCCAGAAATAGATAGGTCTGGTCACAAAGCAAATTCTTCTGAGCCAGACAAATTCTTCCTACATCTTTCCCATCCCGAGAAGACCTCAGGAAGACAGTCAGTAGTGTTCAAGCCGAGTATCCTTTGAAAGCAATAATTATTGTAGTCAGTGGTTGCAAGGATTTTAACAAATGACTTTTTGTACTGTTCTGATCTCCATACCATGGAGGAGCACAATTTGTTCCTCTGTGTGTGAAGAAAACTGACTGTACTTTCAATGTCATATTGGAAACCTCAGACCAGACCTCAGGGGAACATGAGCGTGGCTATTTGATGTGGAAAACATGATGCTACTACATGGCCTTTTCATTAATGTTCTCTAATGGTATCCTAAATAACTTCTGTACCTGTTTCTTGAAAGGAGTTATGTCATTCTCTAATGGTTTCTGTTTACAATCAACATATCTGTTATCTGATCATAGCTGAAGGTCTTTACAGTATAAGTTGAAAGAGATGTCTATGTCTGTGCTAAGGTCAGTGCCAGGTTCGGGTCTTATGCCAGCATCATTTTTGTTCACTAGTTTTCACATTGCTTGTCTGCTGCAGACCTGGATGAATTTTCTTTCCTGGAGCATGTTTCTTCAAATCTGGTGAGATCATACAAAACTGTTCTTAATGAAAGGAATGTCTACCACACCTCCTGCAATGCTAGCATTTTTTTTAGAAAATGAAAAGTAGGTTAAATAGTTGCTCATTTCCTAAAAAGAAATATCTGGTCACCTTCTAATAAAGATGTCACATTGTGTTTCAACCTGTCACAGAAACTATTCTACCATGGAACGTCCGTTGCTGGGAGCATTCAGTCTTTGGATCTACCATGTCTTGAAACCCAAGAGAACAAGTTCACTGAAGGGGATCAAGATCCTGTGAACATAAATATTATCTCCAGACAGTTCCATATCATTTAAGGCAGCCATCTCTCGAAGAATCAAGTTTGGAAGATTTAATGGAGTGACTGAAGAAATTGAGCTAAGAACTGATTGGCTCCAATTTGCTCCTGCTGCTACACAGATTAAGAGGAATCTGAGCAAAGATGGTATTCTCCCTAGCCTTCAAGTTCTTACCCAACACTACAGGGATGTAAAAAGGCAAACACCAAATACATAGCTGTGGTGGGTTGACCTTGGCTGGACACTGGGTGTCCACCAAAGCCAATCTATTGCTCCCCATCTTCAATTTGACAAGGGAGAGAAAAATATAGTGAAAACCTTGTGTGTCAAGATAAGGACAGGGAGATTACTCAGCAATTACCGTCACAGGCAAAACTGACTCAGCTTGGGAAAATTAGCTTAATTTATTAATAATTAAATCAGAGTAGGATAATGAGAAATAAAAACTAAATCTTAAGACACTTTCCCTCCACTCCTCCCTTCTTCCCAGGCTTAACTTTACTCTCAAATTCTCTACCTCCACCCCTTCAAGTGTGCCAAGCAACAGGGAATGGGGGTTGCAGTCAGATCATAACACATTGCCTCTGCTGCTCTTTCCTCCACAGGAGGAGGATTCCTCACACTCTTCCTCTGCTCCAGTGTGAGGTCCCTCTCACAGGAGACCACTGTTCATGAACAGCTCCAGCATGAGTCTTTTCCTTTCAACTCACATGACTTGGGGATTGTGATAGAGATCTATAGGCAGGGTAAAGACAGGCAAGGTAGAAGAAGAGGAGGAGTTGCACTCTGTATTAGGGATAACCTTGAACGTAAAGAAGTCAGCTGTGGTGCATCCAACTGCTCTGGTGTGCTGTCCTCCATAGGATGCAAGTGGATATCTGTTCCACTGTTAAGCTCCATCGGCTGCAGGGGGACAGCCTGCCTCACCATTCTCTTCACCACAGTCTGTGGAGGAATCTCTGCTCTGGCACCTGGAGCACCTCCTCCCCATCTTTTTCACTGACCTTGATGTCCGCAGAGTTGTTTCTTGTGTCTTGCCTTGGCCAGCAGCGGGTCTGTCTTGGAGCCGGCTGGCATTGGCTCCATCAGACACAGGGGAATCTTCTAGTAGCTTCTCACAAAAGCCACCTCTGTAGCTGCCCTGCTACCAAAACCTTGCCATGCAAACCCAATACAATAGCTGTAAGGTTTTTTTTGTAAAAATAGCATGCCAATCTACTCCCCTACCTTGGCAGATGGCATTTGGATCTGTTTTAGCACTATTGAATCATTGTCAGTAGGATCTGTTTTAGCACAGACCCATTTGGTCTGTGGCAGCAATGACACTTTATCCTTTTAAAAATGAACTTCCAATCATACAGCAAGGTTTCTTTGTCAGTGCTTTTCTCCCCTGTCAGTTGGAGAAAACTACTGTCAAGGAGATTTTTCTTTCAGAGTAGCTACAATGAAATGTACCTACGTGAAAAATTTGTGTTTATACATCTCATTTCATAACGTTATCTTCAACGCACTGCCTGTCACAGAAACTTGGAAAGGTTTGCCTAAAACCAGTCTTCCATCTTCCATTTTCTTGACTTGGAACATTGGAAACAGGTTCTCCTGCCTCTGAAGTTATTTACCTCTCCAGATTTTTTTATATTCTTCTGTCTATAGAATCAGTAATGTGAATGTGGACAGTAAGAGACATCTAGATAAATCCAAACTTTATCAGAAAACAGAAAACCGAGAAAGATCAAAGAAAGAACTGTCAGAATATTTTTGCTGAATCAGGACCACAATATTGGAATATATTACTTGCAAAATCCTAATAAAACACCTTATCTGATGATCTAAGAATTTATCAGTCTAATGGAAGTCTTATTACTCTAATCAAAACAAAGGCCAGTTACAACAATTCTGACATTCATATTTCAAATTATCAAATTACAGAAAAGCCTCATTGGTAATTTAGTTAAAACTGATATACATAAACTTCCTAGTATTTTCTATAGTGTCATGCTCACCCACAATATTATCCCTTTTCATCCTAAGGCTCATACCTTCAGTCTTCTTTAGGAAAAGTATATGTAAGGAGAGGAAGGGTAGATATTAAAAGTCATCAGTATTCTTAGTTCTTCACCAAGAAACCTAAGATACTAATTGGTGTGGAAAAGTTTATTTTAGTTCCACTAGTCCAAACTTTAAGTAGACTTGAGAATACTTTTAAGTTTTGTAATAGTCACCTTACTCTTTATTCACTGCTTCCCAGATAAATTTTCAATATTATACCAGCACATTACTGGTTATGCAATAGCATCCATCATCCCTAACGGCCTTATGTGGAGTGTCTACATAGGATTCTTAGATCTTTACCATATACAGAGAGCTAAACCAAAAGAAAGTAGTCAACAGTCGTCTCACCTCTAGACAATTGTTATCACAGAGAAAACAACATAAAATCAGTTTCTGCTAAGAGAAACACACAGCAGACTTAAAGTGGTGAGTTAATACAAAGTCAAGTCAGTCTTTCAATACTATTGGAAAAATACTATTTACTGGGCCACAAAAAGGCTACTATGCTAATGAAAAGAAGATTTAAATTAATAAGCTTTTAATTTTCAGCTGGATATGAGTCTGTTACTGAAAATTGTCTAGGCTCATCTGCTTTGATTTTATCACAGACTGTTACTTAAAAACAAGTACAACCTCTTCCCCAGACTTTTATGGTGAGTTAACTGTAAAAATCCAGATATGAGTTTCCTGGAAACTTTTGATTTCAGAGAATGTGGAGCACACTAGAGAACTCTATTTGGTGTGTAAAGACCTACAGAACAACCTTATAATCAGATAATCATCAGTGAAAACATAAATACCATCTTTTATTTAATTTCACTGGGTTTTATATATATTTTTTTGGCTGCTGCCTGCATCCTGCTGTGTTTCCACAGGCAAGCAGCAATATCGCTCTCATTTCAGTGACAATTTAATATGAAATCACAGTTCTGCTGCTGGACATCCTGCAAAGAAATACTCTTCATGATAAATTCCAGTCATTTTTGACCCTCAGCTTTCCTCAGAAAGACATACCAACAGTATTGATAAGACTTCATATTACCATTTCAGGAGTATAACAAGGTTAAGATGATTGCTGTGTCAGCAAGATGCTGAGCTTTTGATTCATGCTTTTATGACAACAAGGTTGGATTATTGCAATTTACTGTTGGCAGCTCTCCCAGACCGTTCGCTATGTAGGTTTCACTTCACACAAAACTCAGCAGTCTAAATGTTCAAAAACTAATACAAAAATATCCAAGTATAACTAGTTAGAAAAATAACCACCAGACACATTATGAAGAAAACCTCATCTGGTATTAAAAAAACCTGTGAAACAAGTGCTTCCTGTGAAACCAGTGAATAAGCAGGAACTATTTCATCTAAGTGTTTTCTGCTTGTCATTTTAGAAAGCAACTTACTGTTTCTGCTGCTGTGTTTGTGGTAATACTTGGTCTCTTTCATCTACTCTCTGTGGAATGTCTTATTATGCTGAGCTCAAAGCTCCTGTTTAATTTTATTTTAGGTTTGAATATACTAATAACAATATCTTGAATCGATTCATCATTAGTATACTCAAATGGTTATTATGCGGTGCATTTTTAGATAAAAATGCTATAAAAATTATAATAAAATGATGTGCAAGTTGCACACTGGTTTCTAAGTAGATCACCTTTTTTTTGGACACCATCAGGTTTACAAATATTAACTCAACAATACCTGAAATACTTCAAATCTATTTAAAAATATTTTATAAATAAGTGTGTATGTACCTACATGTAATGTATATTTTTGCAAAACAGAGCACATAATAATTCCCTGATTCAATTATTATTATTTTAAATAACAGAAATAGTATTAAAATCATAAAGGTCTAAAAAGTTGGAGGTGAAATGTTTTGAGCAGTTTATATAGTTGGAAATGAACAGAAGATTTCAGAAATACACTTTCCATGGCATTGACATTGAAGCAAACTTAAAGCTCCGTGGAAAGATATCACTGGTTTTGGTTCAGTGGTTTAATAGGAACAGCATTGCTTGGAACAGCACACTGTGAAGACAAAAAAGATACCGATTCAAAGCCCTGTTGCTTATTTTGCTTATACCAGAGCTTGGTAAAATTATGGAAAATGGTTACTACTGCTCTTATGAAGAGATACCTTAGTGCTTTCCTCTTATATCAATAGGAACACCTTCCTGAGTTCCCAGGGATCACAGAAACAGAATAGTTTATGTTGGAATGGACCTCGGGAGGTCTTTAACCTGACTTAGTGCTTAGAGCCAGTCCAGATAAGGTTTCTCAGAGCTTTGATCACTCTTGTTTTCATTATCTCTGAGTATAGAGATCCACATCCACTGGGCACCATCTTCCAGCGTGTGATCAGCCTCATGATGAAAAAATTCTTCTGTATTTCTAATCAGAATTTCCCATGCTCCACCTAGTGCCCATTGTCACTCACCTTTTCACCCTGAGAAGACTCTAATTAGGTAGCCGAAGAAGCAGAAAATTTACCTTTGTGCCTTTTTTTCTTCCAGATGGACAAACCCTTTTCTTACTAGTTCCCTTCTTACATCTATGCTCCATTCTCTGATGTTGAAGGCCCTCCACAGGACTCACTACAGTATGCCAAGCTTGCACTATGGAGTCCAAAACCAGAGCCAATATTCCAGATACAGTTCTACAAGTGCCAGCTAGAGGAGAACAACCATTTCTCTTGACATCTTGCCTACACTTGCTGATATATCCTAGGCTACACATGACTTTGCAAACACTTTTTTGATTGCACGTTAACCCTCTATCCCATGTTTGCCCTTCTATTCACTTCCCTTCCCACAGCCAGAGCAGAACTACCCTACTCTGGACTTGACTTTCTCATGTCGGGATGATAATTTTAGATTTTGCCTGTACTGATGTGAAGCATGAAACTGATTGTGAGCTGAAAGAGGAAGAAGTATGCAGTATACTATACTGTAGAACATGTGTGTGTCTTGAGTGCATACATTTTAGTACTCTCTGGACTTAATGACGTTTAGTCATAACAGGTTCTTCTTGTGAAGGTCTTTTGCAGACTCCCTGAGGATCAAGGCTGATAGGTTAGTGGTTATTTCTGAAGAATATTCCCTGTCCTTTATTGACTGTGTGTATCAGATCCTTTCTGATACACAGGGGCTGTATGATCTCATAACACATATTTTCCACGAGGACGTTTAGAATAGTGGATGGAATAGATCATACTTAGAGCTCAATCTGTGCAAGGCTTATGGATGTTAATGGTCTTTTTCTAGAAGAGTACTGATGATGGTGACTTCAATCCCCACTGATCTCTCTAACATAGATGCTAATGACCCATTCTCCCTCTGTTATACAGGTCTAACAGCCTGTTTCCTGCTAGTACCTGTCTCTGCTCCACCTGTCCTGATCACTAACTTTCTCTCAAGATATTTAATCAAGAGAAAGAACAGATTAAACGAGGAACATACAACTAGAAGGTAATATGTCCTTAAAATGTGTGTTCTGGATTTTAAATAAAACATTGACTTTATGCTGTATCATAACCTGAAAAAAACAGGTCATCCAGCTTCAGCAGTATTATGATCCAGTTCTTGGTTTAAAGGTCAGATTATGTGGCTGTCTTTCATCCACAAGTCTTTTTCAGTGAGATAATGTTTAAACAGCTTCTGAAATGGAAAATAGTCCCCTTTGAGGTGCAGATCCAACTCAACACATAGTCATTTGTAACAGTTCAGACTTGAATATTTACTTAAAAATCTCAGTTTCTCATGCTCAGACTGGTAAGGAAACATAGATAAATATCCAGTCATGACTGGAATTGCTAAAATTTTCATGTGTTTTTCTACCAGCCCAACTGCAGAAATATAAACTGTATCTAAGGATTCAACACTGTAACTACTTTTGTCCTAAGTATACAGAGACAGCTATTTTGCATTTGAATTATTTTAGGTAATTTTGTATGAATTGTCACAATACTAGAGAATAAGTACTTTTAAACCCACTTGACAATATGACTTTTTAATATTGAGGTTGTACAGTGGCACCTGTAATCATTTACATGGTAGCAGTAAAATTATTGGCTAATCCTTTTATTAAAGAGATATTAATGGCCTCATTAAAAACCAGTTTAATTTTAAAAGTCAGCCCTTGTTATATCACAAGTGAAAGAATTTATATGACAAATTTCTGATGGATAATTTATTCTTTACAAAAGAAAGAGGCTTGAAAATATTGGATATATCAGAAAAAAAAAAGTAATGAAAATTTCAGCACCTCCAGACATTTCTGCATATTACTGAAATAAGTTTCCTTCTTAATGACAAAACATCTAACTGCATGAACAATTACAAAGACTACAGAGTTCTCTTGTAAATTCATTGACTTGTGTAGACAGCTAAAATAAAATACGTGGATATTGTGCAACATGAATTATTAAATATCAACTAAGGACTTGTCAAATAAAATGGAAGATTTTACGAATTTCAATCTGATTTTCAATGTTGTGGGGAATTGTGATCACTCTGTGTCTAGCTAGTTTTCATTTAGAGTATAGAAGGTAAGCTGATTTCCTTCATGTGTCTGATATGTGCAGATCTACCTTGAATACTGCTAAAATTACATTGTCTTTCCTTTGCATAGAAACCACAGATTATAAAAAAAATTTTGTCTCTACCTACTGAAGAGACAGCAGCAGTATTTGGATGGGTACCATTCAAAAACTTATTCACTAGGAATAGGAATTCAATAGGAATTCAATAGGAAACCGGGTTACTGACAGTAAACATTGTAAACATTTTTCTTTCCTTAAATAATGACAGACCCTGACATCAAGTCTTGTAGCAATGATCTATCTCATCATAAATCTAGAAATAATAGAATAAATAGAACAGAACAAATAAAAAGAAGCTCTCTTCACTCTTTCATACCTGTCAGATTTTCCGAATTTTATGAGGAGTTAGAACAGACATGTCCAGATTTGATAACTGATCCTTCTCTTACTCAGGGATATTTAGTATGTCTCTCTGTGTCATTCAGAGTTTCTTCATGTCATCACTACAGCAGTTCTTCACAAGCAACCGGAAGTGCCCACTTGATGCAAGCTAAAAGGTAACGCAATAAGTACCTCTTTGACCATTGAGGGCTTGTTCGACATTCTGCCCTGACAGAGGAATTTCAGTGCACACTCCAATTGCCTGGTGCACAAAGTGAGGAACTTTAATGCTTCACCTTACCAAGGACCAAGCACTGATCCTTGCATTTAGCAGAGTTCTGCCAATGTCCAAATAAATTATTTGTACTCACATTGCAGCGGAATCTCTCCAGATTATATAAATGTAACAACAACCCATGGTTTTCTGATTATTATCAGTAAATATTAACTGTTAGAATCCTAATCCTCTCTAGATGACCAACATATACATAAAAAAAATTAAATGTGAGATAAGATTAAATGAAGTTAAGTTAAATTATAAAATAAAGTAAATATAAAAATAAAATTTTGTGGGTTCTTTTTACAGAACTGAGATTCCTGGAACTCTTGATTCATATAAATCTTCATAAAAATTGCTGAAGATAATCGTATTCTGAAGCATGATGTGGCCTTTTAACTGAAACCATGTTTAATGATTTTATTTTAATCTTCAAGACAATTTAATTTTACAACAGCAGCCATACAGTTAGACCAGTCAGCTGGTGTCCTGGTTTGAGTGAGAACAGAACTAATTCTGTTCAGTGATTTTGCTTTTCAGCTCAGTTCTTCTAATTAACTGCACTTTCTGAAGTTAGCAGCCTGTTTTCACAGACAGTGTCTG
>WUAM01000323.1:10909975-10940679 GCA_024336885.1 Actenoides hombroni
AGAGTTACTACCAAGGATTGGTGTGCAGACCAAGGCCACTGCTGGATCTTGTGTACCACACTGGGGGGTGCAGGAAGCAAAAGCTGCACCTGCAGGGAGGAACGGACAGGATGGGTGACGCTAAACTGACCAGTGGTGGATTCCATGTCATATACTTCATATTCAGCATAAAGCTGAGGGATCACAAGGGTCAATCTCTCACCTCTTTAGCTTCCAGCTTCTTTCTCACTTCTTCAATGGCTGGTATCTGAGGAGGACTCTGTCCATTCTGTCTTCAATCCCGATCTGTGTTATTGAATCCAAAACCAGAATCCAGCTCCTGAACACAGCTCCCGAACACAGCTCCCATCTGCTGCTGGGCCCAGTCTGGGAATTTCCCAGTGCTTGCTCCACAGCATCAGTGGTGACAGTGACGTAATTGCCATCATGGAGGGTTGGGTTCGATACTGGTTTTCTAAATATTTGTATATATTCCATTATTATTATTATTATTATTATTATTATTATTATTATTATTATTATTATTTTCATTTAAAGTTGTTCTAGTTTCCTTTTCTAATCGACAAGTCTGTCTCCCTTATTCCTTTTTCTTCCCCTTTGGGAATGGAGGGAGGTTAACAGAGAACACCTGTTATAGGTCTAGTGGGCTGTCCTGACCCTAAATCCTGACAGGACAAAATGAAATTTGAGCAAAATATTAAAAATACCCAAAGGGCTATGTTTATTTCTCTTTTAATATCCAGTTCTCTTGAGTTTCCATTTAGTATTTCAAGAATATCTTCTGTATGATAATGACTGTCATGGGTAATAACTTTCATTGGCATTCATGCCTTTTACGTTTCAGATGAACACCACTGCCATTATACATTTCAAAGTCTATAGTTCCTGTGATGAGAAAGTGTAGTGGGTCTGTCTGGGATGGGGTTAACTTTCTTCACAGTAGTCCGTATGACACTGTTTTGAATCTGTGACTAAACAGTGTTGATAGAGACCAAAGTTTTATCTATACGCTGAGCAATAGCATCAAGGCTTTCTCTGTTTCTCACTCTGCCCCACTACCAGCAAGTAGGCTGGGAGTGGACAGGAGACTGGGAGAGGACACAGTCAGGACAGCCGACCCAAATTGACAAAAGGGGTATTCCAAGCCATATAACATCATGCTCAGCAACAAAGAAATTAGAGGGGTTTTTTTTCCAAACTAGCCACTGCTCAGAGACAGACTGTGTATTGGTCTCAGAGACAGATTGTGTATTGGTCTATGTATTTGTCTATGATCCAAGTAAACTCTTATAAATAAAGCTGAATTTAAACCAGAAGCATTGCTAGAGATGCATTTGATTTTAACATTTCTGGTAGAAGCGAAATATTAACAAGGGTTCATGCATTTGGATTCCTCCAGATTTTCATCATAGTATTGAAAGGACACTTAAGACTAAAAACTATTTCCATGCCTCAAATTTTGCTTTGTCAATCTTTACTTTTAGATTCAGGAATGCAACCTTACTGTCACTTAGTAGCCGATATGTAATAACACTAAAACTTATTTATTTGGCGCAAGTGGAGATTAATCAGTCTATGCTTCAACTTATAAATCCAGTGTAAAGTGTATAATATTTTGCTCAGTTCATCTCATGGGTCCTTTTCAGTGTATGTAATCCTAGCACATAATTTTCAGGCTTAGGTCCCTGCTTGACATCCATCTTATCTGTACTGAATAAAATGCTTTGAAGCTTTTTGTAATTACGTCAAGTAAGGATAAAACCACAGTCTAAATTTTACCTGTCCCAGTAATGTATCTTCCTCAGCTCAGAATATGTTATTTCATACTGTGTTGTATCCCCTGTCATGGGAAATAAGTCTTACCTGTTAGCCTTATAATCCTTCAGTTCATCAGACAGATTCACCACACTTCTCCATCTTACCTTTTTCAGTTCCTTAATCTTTATTTTCTCAGAGAAGAAAATTGTACTTTCAGTATTATGTTCCCGTTCTCATAATGTTGCGTTCTGAAGTTTACTCCAGTCTCAAAATTAGAAGCCATTTTGCCCTAGCAGTTGTTTAGTACCATCTTTCATAGCTCAATTTCTCAAATTCCCTTATGTTTCATATTTTATTCTAGTATCACTACCAAGGATCAACAGACATATAATATTTTTTCCCATATTATTTCCCTTTTCTCTTTCAGATTTTGTCATTCTACACTTGAATCTTCCACATTAACGTTCCCCCCCTACTCCCCTACTCTCTATCAAATCCAAAGATTTGATAACCATGCCATCCCTTTCCTTGCCTGCCAAAAAGTAACTACAAAAGTAAATTTCAAGGTACTGAAAAAGAGAGGTAAGAAGAGCCATCATACATATTAATAAGCCTGAAACAATATTCTACTAACAACATACTATTATTCCTTACATCAAAAGAAAATACAGAGTATGAGCCTGGGAAACTGCAAAAGTGAAATGGAAAATTACACAAATACTGTCTGGCAGACAGGAGCTCAAGGAATAAAGTAACACAAACAAAACAAAACAAAACAAAACAACAAAAAACACAACAAAACAAAACCAAACAAAAAACAAAAACAAAACCAAACCAAACCAAACCAAACCAAACCAAACCAAACCCAAACCAAACCAAAACCAACCAACCAACCAAAAAAGCAAACCAAAAACCAAGCAACACAAAATTAGAAGCACTTCACAGTGTCAAGTGAAATATACCTAGAAATGGGTAGCATATATGTATGCCCTGTGTGCAGGGTTACTCAGCCTATAAAAAGACATTACAATCCTGTGTAGGGCTTCTTATTTACACATACTCTTAAGAATGAGGGATGGAAAAAGAGATAATGACAAATTTAGATGAATACAGCAGGAAAAGATATCATTATTCATGGAGCTAGCCAAAAAGCCAAATACCAGCACCTCATATATGCCATGCCATTCTATACTGAGGTTATGAAACACTATGGCATGTTACTCTACAAGAAGTTCCAGTGGATAAAGATCATGTGTAGAAAAAAATGTGCTCTCAGTGTGGGTGAGGGTATTGCAATCTGGTCCATGGTATGTTAAAATATATTTGGAGTAGACTGAGGACACCACCTGTTTACACTACCCAGAAGCTTAGCTAATAACTATAACCAATATTATCAGAGTACATTTTAATGGAAAGTGTTAGGAATCAATCAAAACCCTCTTTGCTTATTGGTATCTTGTAGGGTGTGTAAGGTGATGCAATGATACTAGAATTTCTGCCTGACAAAAGTCACCAGATTCAGAGCCCCAGTACAGCACAACATGAAATCAAATAGTGTCATCGTTTTATCTGCAAAACCTATTAGATTAGAATCAATGTCAGACAAAAACCTAGCAGAATACGATGGGTCTGCAGCTCATCATAGAACTAGGTGTGATTCTGCATTCCCTTACACCATATAACATCACTGTCCGTGTTGGTTTCAGCAGTTATCTTGTTAAAAGATGAGAATAATGCAATGAAGGCTTGGCTTCCATAATAACAATAGTATTGAGCACTCTGATCTTACCAACTTACACTTACACTATAGAAAGCTGTATCTACCTGATTTTAGCTGAATTATCTTTAAACTTCATGCATTTCTTTAACTTTACCAAATCAGATTAGGAAATAGAAAAATAGAACCAAAACTCTTTCTTGCAAGAACTTTGTTATGACCTGTAAGGATGAAGCACCAGAAATGGTTTTAGAGACCATATCCAAGAAGTCTCCAGTTCAATTCCATAAGAGCTAAAAGAATGTTCAAGGATTAAAATTCTGTGTACTTATTCATGAAGCTTTTAGGTCCAATATAGTTCCATTTTCAGGGAAAGATGTATGAAATAATCAAACAAAAGCTAGCTGGCTTAGAAATTCCAAAATCAGTGTCATCATAAATAATTCTGAATCTAATTATATGCTTCCATCTATACTACTTCAACAACAGAGAATATAATTAATAATCACACAAAAGAATGATAGAGACATACCATATGATTGGGTGTATCATGAGTACCTAAACCTGAAACAATTACCAAATTACAGAAATTAATGTAAATGTAATGTTTAATAAAAGAGATCCACATCTATTTATAAACTTAGACAAACTGTGCCTTTTTTTATAAAGAAATACAGAGCACTCCCTACTGACTCCGTTAAAAATAAGTCCCCTAAGGCACTGCAAAACTAAATATTTTTATACAATACTTCATAGTCAGAGCTGTACAGTATGTGAAAATAGGCCTCAGGGCAGTAACACACATCACCAAATTTCCTTCTGTGAAACCAGGTTGGAATTATGCTTTCTGGAATGCAAATAAAACAGAATGATTACTTTTCTATTCAGAACTGAAGCTTTTTACTCTTTTCTTTTTTCTAAAGGTGCATTCGAGATGTTTAGGTTGTTTTTATAAATGATCACCTAATGTCAGTATCAGTAATCTCATATCAAAAGAGCTTTGTTTAGATATGACAATAGAAAAGGGAAACTTGATGGACATAGCTTTTGTTGAGTGGTATTCAAAGAAATGCAGATCTTTGTTGTTCTCTTCCTACAGTCAGCTACAAAAACAAGTCTCAAGAAGCTGCACTAACTCCAGAAGCATCATACATATTAATCACACTGAATCAGTAAGGACCTAATCCTGTTTCTCTTTAAGTAAATGGTAAGACTTCCATAGATTTCTGTCACTGCTGTGTGTAGGCTTTCAAAATACAATGATGTGAAAGGGCTTTTAAAGTGAAGGGGAGATTTACTATACATCTTACATAAAAAATAAGACTTTGTTTACAAAAAGCATGCAGAATTGAGCTCATAGAAATGTCAACAACAGAAAAGGAATTTTATGCTTGTTGCAAAATAGCTGAACAAACTATATCTCTTTGTAAATAAAGAGATGTTGTGGGTAGGATTGTTTTCTGGTTTCTTTACCAAAGGATTATCTCCTGTGCTCTGAAGTTCCTGCTTTTTAATTTTTTATAGGTCTGAAATCACCTCGAGGTCCCTAAGCTGTTCTTTGCTTAGTTTCAGGAAAAACACCACAAGGAAGAAATAAGATGATTCTACATGGAGTGTGAATGAAATGTTACATTTGACTTAGTGGTTTCTATTTGGAGAAGAGTTTCCTAAGAAAACAATCTGGTTTATTACGATTTATGAAAAATATTATCCCCATCTTCCTTTTTCTTCAAGGAGGAGGATTATCATGCTACATCTCTTTGGACAACAACCTTAGCTGATTTAGTTAGGATGTATAAGGCCACTTAATATAGCCCCCCCCAAAAAAAAACCTTAAATGCCTTTGAGAAGGCATATTAAATCAGGCTACATACAGAATCACAAAATTGCCTAGATTAGAAAAGACCTTTAAGATCATTGAGTCAAACCATTAACCTAAGACTGATGTTATGGGGCACACGAGGATCCTAGAGTTCCTGATTTTGGTGTGCATACAGGTGCCATTTTGACATACATCCTGACTGTGGTCAAATTGTTCATGTCTCCTCTGGATCCACTTCAAATGACTTCAAATCACAAAAAATGTAGTGCTTAGGCAGGATGGGAGTCCTTTTCAGAGGCTTTCCTTCTCAGGATAATCTGGGAAGCAGGACTTATGGGGCATACCATACAGTGCACCTGCCCTCTTAGTTAGACACATTATAAGAGCAAGTAAATTAAAGATGTGCATGACAAATAATTTCATCAACTCAAAAGTGTCCCTAGAGAGATTAGCTTCCTACACTCAGTTAAAAACCAAATGATAGCTGGGGAAAGTCCTCTTCAGTCCCTTAAATACCACTTGGCTCCCTAGAAAACCAAGAACTGAATCCATATACTTCAAAAGCTTCAGGCTAAAGTTGTACACTCCTTTTTGCAGTTAGAACTGGAGACACCTTAGTTGAGATCTATGTGATTACTAATATATAAAGATCTATGTTGTATAGCAAAATAATAGTTAAAAGTTTTTCTTGTGGAGCTGGAAAGAGAATTGTTTAAATTTTATGCTTTTGCTACTAATAATGGATTTAAAAGCCTCCTCTAGAGATGTCAACAGACTAAAAAGGACTAAGCTTGTGGACTGTTAAAGCAGATTTATTTTAGAAGATGAAAGATGCGAACACAAAAATGATCAAGCTGGATCAGAAAAAAGTGTCAGTCTATCTATAGACTCTGTCTATGATAGTAGACAATAGCAGATATCAGAGACAGATATCTGCTGAACATGACAAGCAGTAGTGATATTTTCCTGATATAGCCTCTAGCAATTGAAGTTCAGGAAATCTAACCTAGAAGTGGCAGATTTTACCTTATTAGCCAGTGAGGAATTTTTCTTTGATGAATTTGTTCAACTGTTTTCACAATCCACATAAAAATTTTATCATCCAAAAAGTAGCATGTCGAAGAGTTTTGGAGCTATATATTATAAAAATTTGTCCCGAATAAGCTTAATTTCATATAGATTCTTTCTGTATGAAATATGAATATGAAATATGAAAATGAAAATATTGTTAAACATATCTGTTTAGCTTTTTCACATCCCTTAGGATTCTACAGACTTTTCTCATATTCTTTCTGTAACCATTTTTTCCAGGATAAATGCCATAATCCCCTTAGCCACTGAAGCCAGTCTATCTGTCTGACCACTCTTGCCATCCTTGTCTGGGGAAGCAGTCATGCAAATAGTACCCAAGATGCAGACGTTCTTTCTCTACAGTAGTAGAATGCCATTTTCTGCTTTATTTTCTGTTTATTTTTTGTGCTTTGGTTTGCTGGCCCCTGCTCAGCACTGTATGTTTCCACTGAAATATTCTAGTCCTTTTTCCTGGACTAGAATAATAGAACTAAAATATTTAGTTCATGATCTAGTATTGTATCTAGACATTTAAGAGCTTTTTCACATTTTTATATCCATTTACATTGAATTTTATGTGCCATTTTCATACTTTATCTACTCGTTATCATAAGGTCCTTATAAACTCTAAAAAAATCACTTAGCAGCACCACCAAACTATCAACTGATATTCCAATTCCTTTTCAAGGATATTTATAAATTCATTGCTTCATTCTTTTAGCTTTGATCCATACTGAATCTGTAAATCAAGCATTAAATTTTACATTAAGTCAATACTGGGGTTAATATTAAACTATGGATTTGAAAATTTTTCATCATCCCATGTTTAAGGAGTGGAGGCTTCTGCAGTTTCCTTATTTGCAGGTCTGCTACATCAACTTCTTGGTAAGTTATTAGTAACTTCTAGATTAATTGATCAACTTTATACAAATTTAACACAGATTAAAGTCTTCAAAGTAAGGTTCTTTATGAACTTATCAGAAATTCATTTTCTTGAAAAGACAGTCAGAAACACAGTCACATCTGAAGTGTACTTATCATTTTGCAGAATAAAATGGTGAGTTAAAGTAATGCCTGGGTTCTAATGCATGTGTTTAGTGCTCCAAAATCAGCTTTAGTTGGAAGGAGAGGAAGTGCGGAAGAAATGTTGTGATCATTTCCCATATTTTTTAACTCATTAAACCTACTGGTCTTTTTATATGTCAATGAAAAGACAAAACAGGAGAAGAAGAAAAAAATCTTTAAATCTTAATGCCTGTAGTGTTGCGCCTTCAGAGCACACAAGTAATGGGAATTAATGTGTGCACTGAATGCAGTTGAGACTCCTGAGTAATGAGTAATTAGTACTAAGCTATACTACATTAAGGACCATTAGGGGATAATACCTTTCCTTAGCCCAGTTTTACTGGGGCATTTCTCTCAGATTAATTTGTTCTGTTCTCAGGAGGAAAAAAAAAAAAAAAAAGGTTGAAAAGTTAACAAAAATTACCCAACCAACAAAACAGTTGGCACAAGTGACTTCTCTATTTTCCTGTACTAGTTGCCTTAAAGCAAGCACCAGTGCAAAGTGGAAAGCCTATGCAGCTAGAAGGATTTGTGGGAGGGGGCAGGGAGGAAAAGAAGGTGGATGGCTGGCAGGTTGACTCCTTCCCACATGTTGTTAACATAGCTGTACCAAGAGGCTGAGAAAGATACCCTAAACTGGTTGGATATCTCTCCTCACAGATGCTGGTAAAAGAATGTGATGCCCTGATTCACCATTTCCTCTCATATCACTCTACAGTTACTAGCCCCTTCCTTTGGAATGGTGAAAAAATCATAATACAGTGAGATAACTTCCTATGCTAAATTCAGGTATGAGCTATAGGATTGTTTTATGGGGATACATTTTATTTTCATCTCTGAAATGTGTTACAAATCTGTTTGGACTGTTGTGGCT
Organism: Actenoides hombroni; assembly: GCA_024336885.1. NCBI lineage: Eukaryota > Metazoa > Chordata > Aves > Coraciiformes > Alcedinidae > Actenoides > Actenoides hombroni. The sequence continues at coordinate 10,918,283 of WUAM01000323.1, forward strand.
CCTTTTTTGAGTTGTCTACATCTGAAGCTTCCCAGGTCCTAAAATAGCAATAAACTCTCCTGATTTTGTGTAACTGTGGTCAGATTGTCAATGCTGTAGTGCCTTTCAAATGAATATCATAGCATGAACATAAAATATGCATTTGTGATTCTTATTTTCTAAGGATGGTGTCATCTTAAAGAATCTTTGGTGGCTTTCAGGGGATAAATGCACTGTCAAAGTAATTCACAAGTTGACAAGAACTATCTCTCTTGAACCTTACCATGAAAGAACAGCCAGACAATTCATAAAAGGATCTTAAAGAGCAGAAAAATCTGGCTTAACATGCTACAGAACCTGCCCATCAGACAAGTGAGCTCTTTGTTCTGGTTCCAATGTGACACATCAGCTAGCCAATACTTGTTGATATACCTTATTTTTGGAACAAGAAACTCTCTGCATTACACCCACTAGGACCTTTATTTTGGTTAAATATAAAGTGTTTATGAATCTTAATTGGGCACTCAAAATTTATCTGTTGTACACATGAATGGTCTCCACTGAGCTCTGAATTTAGACCTCCGTTTCCTTCTTCTTAAATACGGACTGTTTTGGTATCTAATGGAACTAAGTTGGATACTTTTCTTGCAGTAACTAAGTTTCTGAGTATATGTGTATATCTACTGTACATATCTATGCACTATATATATCCATATATGTATCTCAGTTCCACAATTGGGAATAACAGACAAAAGAATAAAACAAATGTATATGCAATACTGTAAATGTGTTTTTTGAATTATTAGAGGATTCTGAGTACATTTTAAGGTATAATTCAAAAGGAATTCAGAAATATATATGATTCTGGAACTGTGCTGTTCTGGAACTGGAACTATCACATGTCTCTGTCACCTGAGAACGCAGAGGACTTACACCATGAACTATTACTTCCCCATTTTCTTTAATACATTTTTTTATGCAAAGTAAGGCAGGGAGAGTGTAAGCAAAACTTTCCTGTGTACTAAACAGAAGTCCTTGCTGAAATGAAAGGTTAATGACTTGATATCTATTACCTTTTCTTTTATCTATTCTCTTAAACAAAATAATCTGGAAATATTAACATAATTTCTTCTGAAAATGCATGTTCATTCTTTATTCCTATTCTTTTTGGTCTATGCTTGTATTTTTTAATACTGTGGTAGCAGTAGAAGTATGAAGAAGGCTATCTGACACTGTCTGTGATCCATGCCACAAAGAAACAGCATCTAACCCATTGTATTTATGCCAGATTTTGGTGACTCACTTTGAAGACTTCTTGTAAACTACTGAAAAAAAAAAAATACACTCATACAGTATACTGCTAGGACCTCTGAACTAAATCAGCATTTTTCAAGCAATATTGTTCATCGGTTCTTTCGACCCTTACATTACTATTTACATTATTGATCTCTGAGGGAATTTGAATACTCCACATATTCTTAAATTTCACACCTTTTGTTATTTTTCTCACATTTTAGAGTGCTGTATCCTGTAAAGAAAAAATGGAATAATGGTATGAAAGGCATAATAATGGAATATCTGCTTCTCATGACATATTCTTATGTATAATGAGTTACATATTAATAACTACTGACAGAAGAAACATTTTGGCACTAATGTCTTGATATTGCCATGGCTAAACCCACTCTGAAAAATACCTAGGAGATATCTATTGATTTGCTAGGACTGGCATTTTAGGGATATGTGGCCCTAATTCTTCACTTAACATTTCTTCCAGATTGGAATTATAATCAGTGTATCATGTATTTTAGTTGTCATGTAGAAAAAAGCTCTGAAATTTGCATTTTCTACCTTTTATATACAAACTATACCTCTGCAAGGAGGAAAGGTGGGATTTAGTTATGATTATGAAAATTTAAAATGCTATGAAAAACTACTGCTCTAAGAGAAAAGCACTACATGGAACTTTGTTCAGAATACAGCACAGTGAAGGGATCGAGTTCAGTAAACACTATCATTCAGAGACTAAATTCTCTTTTCTTAAAGAGACAACCCAGATACGGCTACTGTATAATAAATGTTCTCGACATAGAAAAGTGTAATAGCATCTATACTTAACTACTTAGAAAAATGATTATGTGATCTAATTAAAAAAAAACAAAAAACCTAAATATGGAGATATCTATGACTTATTTTAAATAGACTTGAAACAGAAAAGCTCAAGAAGCAAATTCCTTTGATATCCTTCTGGACTCAGTACTGCATTGCATTATGTTCCTTTAGTCTATAGTAGTTGTACTACAGGCTTCAGTGGCAGCAAGCTAGCCTCTAACAATGTCTGTCAGTTATGGAAGGGTCTGCCTGAGGTTTAAACCATTGTAAAAGAAAAAAAGTTAAGTGATTGAGTGAAGAAGCAGTTATTGCATATGCACTATGCTTCTTACTGACTGAGAGTCTAGGGCTGTACCTACCCTGCAAAGCAGGAAGCAAATGAAACTTTATGATCAGTTTCCTTCCTTTCTTCTTTTTGTTTTCCAGCTTCTTAGTCCGTTTATAGTTGGGGCAGGAAGCACCCATGCCCTGCTAAGGCAAAGGATATGCGCTTCTGTACAGAGTTTTGTCCTTCAGTGACACCTGAAACCAAGATAAAAAGTTTTCCTAAAAGGTATGTTCCCACGCAAAGAGAAATTCAGTCAGAACACAAAGGCCTCATTACATGAGGCCGACTGATTGCAGCAGAACAGCTAACATCCCACACGATTCGCAAATGTAAAACTGAGGCAGATTCACAAAAGAATATTTCTGCCACGTGCTGATGCAAAGGAGTCTAGAAACTAGTCTTCATAATTGTCTACAATGGATCTTTTCAGATTTACAAATCTTAATGTCAAAAAAACCCATTATAATCATCTAACTCAACATCAAACAAAACACGCAACTTTTGTCACGGAAATTTCTGGAGAACTTGTGGGTGATTAAGCGTTCTTGCTCCCTGCAGCATCAGTTCACTGAGGCAGTTTTGCTTTTGAACACTATAGGGAGAGCTGGCACATTTTTAAGACCTATTCCAAAGCCCACTAGAGCCATGGAAAACAAATGCAGATGCCTACATCTGAGCTACTGATTTTTCTGCCTTCCCAGTTAGTGAACATAAATAGACACTCTGATGGCAGTTTATCTCATGCCAAAGTACATATCTAAAAACAGTCATAAGAATCATACCTGGAAGTCCTTCTTTCTTTTCATCAGCTGTAAAAGAAACTTTGGATTAATTGTTCGGTTATACACATCCACACTATATACACCAAAAGTCAGATGAAACCATAGCCTCCCAGAGAATCTTTTTTGCAAAGTGTAACTGAATTTGGTTAAAGCCTGTCTTTTTTTTTGGTACTGTGTATGATAGGGCTTTGCAAGGTGACAAATACTGTAACAATTCTCTATATATAGAAAATATAAAAGATCACTTTTAACTATAGGAGTTTATAGTTTTTGCTTCAAATCACTTTTGGAATTAAAAAAAAAAATAAAATCATTTACTAAATATGATCATACCAGTGATGATACTAGCTAAAACAACCTTACAAATCTGTTTCAGTAAAGAACAAATAACAAACACATGCTGTACAATATGCATAAAAACTGTTGATTTGTAGCAGGTTGCAACATAATAACTGATCTACAGACTGCAAGATATTTGTGCTAATGACAGCAATATGCTTTGAAACAATATTTAGTGCCTTGCAAGGAGTATAAATGAAACTGTAAAAGACATACAGATAAATCACAACAGTAACATTTAATCTGTTCAGGTAATCTAGCTGTTACTTTGTTAAACTCAAATGTTTTTAATTTCTTCAACATACTGACTATAGATGCTATATGAAATTGGTGATTTTGGCCTAAACCAAAGGTAAAAAGTATGCTACTATGGCATTCTAATAAAGAAATAGTCATTTTCATCTCCTTGGTGTTATCAGAAACTTAACTTGGTTTTAAAAGGGTTAAAATTAACTACAGTACATCCTGTGTGTACTCACATCTTCATAACTTACTGTCTACCTGTCAAACTGAGAATATAATTTCACATCAGGTTTAGCTTGTCTAGCAGTTAAAAACAATCTCATCCGGTTTTATTAAATAAAACAAACTCGTGCTAGACCTCCAGTTAAAATGAAGTAAAGAATGTGCAATTTCAGAGTAATTCTAACAATGTCTGTTATTTGTGTATATTGATTGAAGGAAAAATCACTGTTCTATTTCAGAACTGCAGAGGAATGAATTTTCTTAAATCTCAGAGCTTTATTTTTCATGAGTAATATATCTGGCCAAAGCCAATACTGTTAGATTTATTAGGAATGTGATGTTCAGTATTTCTAAGAACTTAAATCAATGATATTAATATGATAATTACAGAGCTATTTTGCAAACTCTCATAACTATTCAGGATGAAGAGCTAGTTATATCATGGTAAGTACTTTATTATTCTGGTCTTTTTCAAAAAATAGTTTTGAAAGGATCACCATAATGCAAGATGGTCTTCATAACTGTTAACCATGCATGTTGATTAAGGGTAAAAATCCTGGTTTTAAGAATGAATTAGGGATTTAGGAGTATGAAATGCATTCAGATTTACCAAGGCTTATTAGTTCCAACTCAGCATTACACTAATGCGAGTACAGTTTCTGCACAGACCTGGCTTGCATCCAGCAAGCTCAGAGCACAGCAATCAGGAGCATCTGCAGCCATCCATGGAGGTACACAATCCAGAGTTCAGTATCTAAAGGACACATTCAGAGCAGCCACCACAGCACAGAGGATGGATGCTGGCTCCTACTGCAGTGTGCACATTCAGAAGAAAGACGAGCAGTTTACATTGCCCTGTTAGCCAGTCTGTCAGGTCCTTTACGGGTTTTTCTCAGCCTTTACAAATGATGTATCTCCTAACATTTTTGAAGAAAACACACACAGTACTCTGTGCCCCCTCTTTGGTGACTACAGGAATAGGACTGACAGACAAAACACCTAGCATGTAGCTCAATGAAGATTTTGGTTTTTTTTTTAAGAATACAGTAACTGTATTGTTAAAAAGAGGATATGCAATCCATGGAAGTCACTGGTGCTTAAATCTTAATGCCTCCACTAAGATTCCCAAGGAAACATAGCCCTGGGTGTCCCTTCCATGGACAGCTTTGAATGGAGAAAGATTACATTCGGAAAGACTCCAGTGAGTCCCTTGCCTTTCTGCCACTCCTACCACACTCTTTAAGTACCGAGGTCCCACTCAATTGGAGCCTGAATCACTTACTGCTCTCTTAAACACAGATGCCTCAGCAAGCATGATAACAATTGGTTGAATGTGACCATAAATTTCTTCTGAAATGTGGTTGACTAAAGATGAAAACCAGCATCTACAGGGATCAAAAGCATGAAGACATGATTATATCTCTAACTCTACATAGTCAACCCGAAAATCATATATCAGGGTTGGGGTTTTTTAATTTAGATTTGAAGTAGACTGGTAAAAAGGCTAAAAAAATTGGCAAAACTAAAGGAAAACCAATAGGAGTCCTTTATCCAACCATACCATAGTTCCAAGAAGAAATGAGAAACCACTGGAAAATAAAAAGTGGTTAGGGGCTTAATATCATTATAGTTTACCTGTATGAGTCTTTTCCTCCACATAACTTAATATATTTTTCTGTAATGACAGAATGAAAACTATTTTTTGTATCTTTGAAGGCATTAAAATTTTCAAGAGATTAATTAGTTGCAAGAGGGAAAGATGAATTTGCCACAGCTGAAGAACTGGAAACAGCCAACTCCATCATTTGCATCAGCTATGCTGGGAAATATCTCTTCTGTACTATAAATCAGTAGAAGATATTTTGTTTTAACTGCATGCATAAAATATGAAAGATTTCAGGCTAGTTCCTGCTACCCTGAACGATAATAGAAAATTTCCTGAAACATTCAGGGACTAGCACCTATAAGTTACTAAATGCATCCGTGTCACACACAGTAATTGAGAGGATATTAACTACTAAACAGAAAGAATGGCAATTTATGGTCACAGAGCAGGCATTTGAAAGCTAACTCATAGTGAGGGAGCATGAAGAGAAATTCTTTAAATAGTAAGGTACACTATAAGAATTATTTTAAATGCCAATATGCTAATCTTAGTAAATTAGATGACATCTGGCTTATGCTGGCAGTATTAATGTATAAGAGGAAGAAAGTGGTAATACTGGTACTCTTGGAACCTAGAAGAAGGAGTCTTATGACCAGAGTCTTTCAAACTGTGCTGAAATCCAACTAGCAGGGATGAAGCATGCAAAAATGCCTGGTACCTGACATCAGAGGACTGATTCCTTTCTCCAGGTAATTGACAACTCCAGCCAAGGGTTTTGAATGTTTATGTCTATTGATCTAGCTGACACAGCACAAGCTAAATTTCATGTAAAAGTCTGTGCTCAAATCAGAGAATAGGTGAGTGACTCATAAAACACCTATCAGCTCTAGAGTAGAGAAAAAAGAAATTGCATTGAAATAGGATATTTCAAAAAGAGGTCATATCTCCAATCATGCCAGAACTTCCTCTACACTAGCATTATTTATTTGACACTTCTACAGATTATTACCAATTTTCTGCTACTACAGTGAAACGGGAGAGTTCACACTGGTAGGGAAAGAGGAGTCAAACCACAGCCAGTGATCCAGATCACCTTATATTAGTACTGTGCTGGCAGAACATGTTTCTAATCGAAACACAGAAACACCACCCTCCAACCACCCTCTGCCCAAGGGTCATTTTGCAAGGAGTAGAGTCCACAATAACAGGTCTAGAGATTAGGGAGGGAATCTATAAGATTTCTATAAATGTTCTTCAATATTTAAATTTTAATATTTGTATTGTACCACAGACTTACCTACTTTTTGGTATTTTAAGTAAATTTGATACATTATGGATCTTGTATTAAATAATCTGGCTCCAAAAAAAGCAAGGGTTTCCTAATAATACGGTATACAAACATATCAGAGACTTACACTTTTCAACAAAAAGACTTGCAGTTTGATAAAGGAGATGAAAATGAAGGTGAGTTGAAATTTAAAGGAAACCTATCAATATCTGATACCAAACAGAAGTGTTAGGAAATTAATATGGCAACAACATAGCATCTAAATATTCAACAAGATTATTATCAACAGTAAATTGTCTGTGGTCTAAAAAGCTATGACCATTTAAAAAACATTAGCATATATGATGTGCTAATATGAGTCTAATATATATATATTAGACTAAATTTCTCATTTCAAATCCATCTTACTTTCATAAAATACCAGAAAGTCATTGTCCCTGCTGTGATCATAGATTACAGAAAAAAGAGGGTGTACATTTTTGTGCTTCACTGAATACATTTTTGTTACATTTGATGTTATTTAAATGATTGCAGAGCATACTTGAAATATTGGTGTTGCATCTTTGCCCAGAACCCTTAATGAAAGGCAGTGACTAGAACAGTGAAATATATGCTAAAGGCTATCCAATTATTGGCATAAAGATTGTGACACTTTTTTTTATTATTATTATTATTGCAGTGTATATTCAACAATGTTTAAGCACAGCTATAATTGCAATTAAATAAAAATATTGTTGTATAAATATTTTTCCCCCCCCTGAAAAAACCCAAATGTAATTTACAAAGTGAATCTGTGAGAACTGAAGATAAAATGTAACAGTCTTTCCTGTAGACTGGATTTTTCAGAAATCTTCATCCCAAAAAACAGAAAAGGCTACACTACTTAATGGGCACAGATAATCAAAAGAATAAAGGCCTTTACCGGCACCTTACTTCCAGAATGAAGCCTCCTGCAAGGCACAAAAGTTGAAGAATTTCATTGGCTTTTGCTTTGCAAAGTTTGTGTAGCCATGGAAGGAAACTTGAAAAGATGAGACAGGCTGTGAGAAAAGACAGCAAGGAAACTGGTTCTGAGAAGACAGGCAACATACACTAAGCAAATGTATTTCTGTGTTTTAGTGAAATAGGATTTGGGGCTGAATAAATACAGAAATAGGTGTCATTGAACCTCCAATACTGCCATGAATTTCACCTAACTGAATCAACATCTACCACACTGAATCACTAATTATCAAACCAGAGCAACAGCACGCTGCTTGGGTATATGAAATACTTTCACATCTTCTTCTAAGCACAGGACTTTCTGCTGAAAGTCCTCAGTAAGTTTACAACATCTCATTCATATATGAAAACAATGAAGAGGAAAACATTGTTTGAGTTATGAATACAGCAAATTAATTATTTTGAAACCTGTATTTTTTACTGAATTTTTTAACTAGAAATTGTAATTTTTCATATTTGCATGAAAAAGGAATGACATCTAGTGGCGGATTAAATTAGTTACTACTCTGTAGTGGTAGCAAAGGACACTGTAAGGAAATCCATCATCCATTTAGAGTGGTATGGAATTAAATTGAATAGATACCAGTAACATTTATCAGAGTGATTCACTTTGCACCTATCAGAGCAATTACTGACCAAGTCTCTCTTTTTTAGAAAAGTTAAGGGCATATATACAGGACTGGATGGGAAACAAAATAAAATACAGACGACGTATATTGTCAAAACCAAAATATTAGACTCTACTAGCAAATATGACTGCAAGCAAAAAAAAAAAGGAAGAATGAGCATAAAATAATGTCTTTGTACATGCAAAAATACTACAACAGTCCGAGTAACTCCCCATCTCTTTGCAATTTGTGATCTTTGTGTTGATTTTAGGTTAGCCCAGATACCCTTTTTAAAGATAGAGTAGCTAGCAGTGCTTTCTGAATCGTATAATTTTTCCAAAATAGGTGATTCTCTCCCAGCCCCATTGTGCAATCTAAATAGACTACTTGAGGAAATTGCTAGTTTTGTACTATCACTTAGTGCTTTTATTTATTACTATTGTTCTTTAAACAATGCAATACAAAAAAATGACCAAGGCAAAGATTAACATTGCTCAAAGATATTGACCACTTCCAAAAATTTACATCAGAATTTTCCAGAAATCAGGTTTTCCTAAACTCTGATGTTTTGGGAGTGTATGCACTTAATAAAACTGTATTTTGGGTTTATTCTGAAATAGGCCATCATTCCATGGGGCAGGTCTTGTGTTATGATAAGAAACAGAGACCACTGGGTCACTGTCATTTCAGATAGGAGTAGAAAAGGCAAAAGTAAATTTACATAGGTAAATTTATCCATTTATATTCTGCTAATTTCTTCTTTGCCTTCCAAAACCTGCAGTATTAATAGGCAAAAATCACAGTTTTCAGTTGATGCTGGATGAAACATGTTGTGAATAGAGATCCAAGCCCCTTAAACCGCATTTATTGCCAAAAGTTGACTTGTGCTCCAGCTTTGATAAATTACAGCAATTTCCAAATGCATTATTGGGATTCAGGGAGATATGGCATGTGTTATCATGACTGATATGCAGCTGAAGACTGTCAGGAAGATGTAAATCCATAAATGCATCACTTTCTGTTCTTGAGTTGATTTCTTTGTAGAATATTGGCAAGTATATTTTACTTGTCATTTTAATCTCTCCTTTTAGAAATATGGAGTTTTATGAATGGTTCTTCTGTACTTGAAAAAAGAACACTAATCAAGGCACAATGACAAGTATTCCAATAAGACTAGCTGACAAGCATTCTCTTCATATTGCATCTTATCTAAACATTATCAAACTTTTACACTGAAATTATATCAATGTACTTTCGTTTGTAAAAGTCCACCTTCATAAAACAGATTGGATGAAAACTAAATATTGATTGGTCAAAAACTGCTCCAGTGATAATAACTGGGCAACCTCTACACTAGAACAATACATTCTCTGTGTCCCCCATACAAGATCCCACTCAACAAGTATGTCAGTTCAAGATTTCTGCGTCATGGGCCCAGAAAAGCTCAGGGAATTTTGGAAAAGCTTAATAACTCACTTTAAAACTGGCTACTGGCTGCACATGCAAATTCCTATTTCTACACGTAGCTATGGTATGAATGTCTGAATGAGAAGATCTGTTAATATCATGTGATCAAAAGTAATATATACATAGTAATATCCCTTCAACAGAAGCTTTCCATAACAAGTTTGGAACTGTTGTTGTTTTAAAGTGCTATTTCACAAATAATTGAAAAATTTGTCTTAAATATTAATCCACAGTCTTTCCTCAGGTGTAAGAGTTCTTGAAGTCACCCTGACCCTGCGCATAGAGGACACCAGGATCTCTCTACAGAAAGATGTATAACTTCATCTCTAGCCACTGCCTCAGTTACTGTTACAGATCTCAGGGAGCATCCTGAATGTACGTATTTCCAAAATACAAGAATCAGAAAATGGAATTAAATTCTGAAGGTCTTCATACACCAACACATTAATTTCATTCTTCAATGAATTCAAGCTTCATTAATTCTTTCATGTCCTGGATTATATACTTTTGTCTACTTATCACCTTCCTCCTATCCTTCCTTTCTCCATGCTGATCCAATTTTAGTCTTTTTGTTTGCCCTCCATTTCTCCTCTCATCATGTCATTTTTGACTCTAAAATTTTTTTCTCTCATAGTGTATCACGTTTCTAGGCACTTCTGATGTCACTTTGTTATAGAAGACCTATTAACCCAGAATTATGAGGACATAACTTACCTGTTTATGTAAGCCTTTACCAAGCTTCCATATATCAATCTGATGAGCCTCATATGGCAAACCTGCCTAATTGTCATCTGAAATGAAAAAAAAAAAGAAATGCAGATTTTAGAAGGTGAAGTCTATTATATTAACAGAGTAATATCTTCCTAGTCTCAAATCAGATATGCCCTATCTAAAGATTTGATCTTCCCTGGCTGAAGTTAATGCCAAATCTTCTCAAAAATTTAATGAGACAAGAATAGGTTTCAAATTTCAAATGTTGAAGAGCATAGATGACAGAATTAATCAGCATCTCTTTTAATGTATTGCAGCAATTAGCTATTTTGCCAGAGCAGATGAATCTGAGTGAGATATTTGGCTGCAAACCTTTGGTTTTTGTTTAGTACTGATAAAGCTTTCATTGCACCGCAGTGTTAGACCACCATTCAGTATACTGGCACACATGTTTTGAAGAAAGTTAATCCTACACATTTATTTTATCAAGAATTTCCTACAATAGAATTAGGAATTACACACACTGCATCAGAAATGTGTAAGTGGCCCACATCCCAACTTTGCAAAAGTAACTGCCTCCGTATTTTCTCCCAATTTCCAAATGTGCAAACATCAACACTTACTTAATTTCAACCAGCTGGCAAAATTAAACTGGCAGCCCGACATGATGGAAATAAAAGTATTTATATAATGAATAGCATGGACTTCCAGATGCTGGAAAGAGTGCACTGCAATAGCAGTCACTTGCACGAGTTTTTCAACTGACTTCAAACAATGACTTCCAGGCCAAATAAGCAGGAAGCTGATAAACAGTTCTTTCCCTCCCCTCAACATTTTTTTTTTTTTCCTTTTCTCTTTTTAGATGGTTACATATATATATCTGGAAACAGCTCTTTTGTTTTTATTCACAACTTTTGAGACAATTGATGAGAAACGATCTATTTCTACTATCACATTTTTTCATGTTGCAAAGACATTACCTTTTGAAGATCTAGGTAGATACATTCCATTTCCCCCAGAGGTAAGACTTGTCCCAGATACAATTATGCTGGATATCAATGATGTATCTAAAATAAGATGTAAGCACTTCATTTTTGCATTAGTTAGCATATTAAAAAGGCACAGGTAAAGTTCTTCCCTGTAATGTTTCTGGGGTTAGTGTGCTATTTCACACTCAGAATAAATTACGCTCAGTGAAAAAAAAAAATAGTTTTCATTTGGAGTTACTGTGAAATCAGAACAATCTTCAGGAGCTAAAAAAGCACTGGGGTCTATGCGATGGACCAACACAGCAGATGCTGAAAGACCTGGATTTTATTCTTGGCTCTGCTGCTCTTTACTCAGCTGCTTAACTTCAGCCAAGTAACTTCACAACTTGTGACATGTCCCATCTGTCTTGGCTGCTTTGCAGATATTCTAAAGGGCTGAGATTCTGGGTTGCTAGAAAGAAAAATCACCTTTGCCGTACATGCACCCAGGAGAGTGCTGTAACTCTTGGACAAGGGAAGTTTAGTCACATTTCTACAGTTTCTATTTCCTCTTTGCTAGCTAAGTAGCTCACTGCTCCATGTAATAGCTTCAGAGACAGGGCTTCGAAGACATTTAACTTTCTTCATTAGGGAACCTACACACCATAACCTTTGTACTCTATATCAACATCCTGAGAGCAGGTGTCTCACCACTAAATGTTGCAAAAGATAAGATGCAGCATCCTTAAAAAAGTAACTAAAATCTCTCCTTCAGTTAAATTTTAAGTAGTGTCCTCTGCTTCTTGTGCCTCTCTCCTGGCAACTGAGAGTGGCTTATGGTCTTGACACTGTATTCGTGCAACAAAAATGTATCCCCTTTTCAAACCTCAATTGGCTTCTTGAATGTGAATTTTTGTATCAAGCCACTTATGGGATCTGTCAAAAGATCTGTACGTCAACATCCAGAATTTGTTTTATGGCTGCTGTCACCTGTCCTCGAGCAGATTGCTATAGGCACACTCCAATATATAGGCCTGTTGCACAGCCATCAGATAGCTGCAGTAAACTGTTTGTCCTTCTCCTGAAAATATCACCTGGATATTCAGCTCAAGATCACTATCTTAAAGCACAGTAATTCAATAATAATACAATGGCTCCATCTGAGCTTTATAGTTTATTAGCTACATGCGTATTCTGTGTAAAGACTTTTAAAAAACACATTATTTACCTAATAGGCTATAATGACTCCTTCAGTGCTTTTATAGTAGACTATATAATTTCTTCTAACTTCATGGATCATTGACATGATAGATGTATTCTCCTTTCATTCTCCTGCAGGCACATAACTTCCATTATCATTAATGAGACTTACAAAACACATAGTGGGAAGAGAACATTTCCCTTATTGGTATTTGTTACCCAAAGCACCACATTTGAATTAACCTCTCTGCTATGAAGCAGCCAAGGACAGATACTAACAATCAGATTGTTCCATGATACCCACTATCCACTGTGTATTTAGTTTGTTATTTATTATCACCATCATACTTGAAAAAATGAATAGCGGAAGAATCATTAGAACACAGGACAATTAATTTCTAATTCCATGCCTAGAACTAAATTGCTGTGCGACTTTCAACAAGTTGAAACCTCTTTATTATTTGTATAACAAGGATAGTGCTACTTACCACGTGTCCCTCAAAGGGGCCTTCTGATGCTTAATTAATATATGTTTGCAAACCTCTATTAGATCATTAAATAGAAGACAATGCCTATGTGGTAAAAGAGCTCTGACTGCCCCTCATAGGCATTTACATAACATAAATACAAAGAAATGATGATTAAATAAAACATTGCTGCATGTAATAACAATTCTAATAACAAACAGAAAGTGAGTTGTTGAAGAGGTTGACCATTTATATATGTAACAGAAATAAATGCAGGATAATATGTAATGGTTTAACTTTGACGTAGAAAAGATTAGAAGGTTTTGTTAACGAATTAATAGAATTTTCAATGTATAAATTGATTAGATTAAAATGAAGAATAGATAATAGAGCTCTTTTGACACTTCATGTCCTCTAAACATAAGTTTGAAGCTATGCTTGGTTGACAAAAAAAAAAAAAGAAAAAAAGGTTTTTTTGTCTTGGAGCTGTTTTCTCAGATTTGTAACTATTATTTATTTTGTTGCTACAAGACCGAAGAGTCTGTTAGAACCATAATTACCTTCTAGAGATGCTATTTTATTAGGGATGATTTGTTTCTCTCAATAAAACATGTATATCTTACTTGTGGCTTATTTCTGATGTGTAATTTTACCCTCAAAATGTAAAAGAGAAGTTGATTTGTTTATAGAAATTTCATATTTCTAATTTGTCAAATCTGGGAGAAGTTACTGCCATTCTCATTTGATGTGTAAATCAATCGCACACATTCTGTCTTGTTACATTCCAAACCAGAAAGTGTCTTTGATTTTTTTGTTTGGTTGGTTTGGGGGTTTTTTTCAGTAAGAGAAGGAGGCAAAAAATTTAATGAGCCGAAAATAGCATGGGATGCTTTTAATATTGCCTCAATTCTCTGTGACATATGTTAAAGCTGAAACACAGTCTATTGTCTCACTGTTTTATAAGCAATGCTCTTCTTGAATTGGACTAATAACACTGCAATAGGCAGTAGTTGCATTAAACAAATCATCCAGGTATAGTAGAGCTTTAGAACAATAGCTGTGTATCTGGATTCCCCACAAAACATCAATGGCAAGAAAATATTAAAACATTGGCTGTTTTTTTCTAATCATATCAGGAAAAGGATGCATTAAGAAAGTGACTTACCACCTAAGAAAAATCAGTCCATGTTGCTTTTTCTGACTAGTAAGTACACATGGTAAGCTTGGGAAGTCAGGCAATTAGAAGACATACAGAATTACATCACCCACTTGACCTCACACTAGTCTCAGATCCAGATATAACTTCTGAAATATTTTTCAAAATTACCATGTGAGTCCAGCAAGTGCAAATGTATTTGCAATCAACTCAGAATAAACGAATTCATTAAAGCAAATAGATTTCACAGACAAATGCTGAGTACCAAATGTATCACCAGTATAATAACATGACAATGTACACCAGGGATGTTAATTGACAAAGAATACATATAAGTCAATCAGAAGACGTGGCACTTTAATGTTAATATAAGCTTTGGATAGAAAGAAAAAGGAAGACAGGGAAAACCATATTAAATTAGCTTCAGAGATGCTGAAAAGCATGAGTGCATTCTTGGACAGAATTCTTCACAGGACCTGCCAACCACATATGCACCCTCACTAAATTGTTCCAGAGAGTGGCTGCAAAGGAAAAATAAATATTATTGAATAGGATAAAAAAACCCCAAAACTAGATACCATCTATTGAAGGATGAAATATGGCTTTCACATGCTTCATGTAACTATCTGAAGATAGTTTGAGGGATGGAATAATTTGTTTATGTGTGGCGTCTTGCCTCCTTTTCAAAGCTCCTGTTAGGGAAAGCACAGATAATGTAAATTCATGTACCTCCTCAAACAGCAGTCCTAACCAACTTCTGGGATAGAGTATACATACAATAGTCTTCATATCCCCTCCCCTTCTACCTCCGGTTCATGCACAGATGGAGAATGTCTACAGACTTACCTGAATAGAGGAAAACTGCATTTTGTAAGATCTGGCATTTTTTTTTAAGATCTTAGAAGCTAAAATGCCAGTATCACCATCAGGGAAACAGCACAATCGATTTCAAAGCGTTCAGTTTACACTTCTGTTTCTGGTGAGCCTTTGCTAAGGTACCTATTAAAATTACATTGGTCTAAAAGTGATATTGTTAGGCATGTGTACAATTCAAATGAATTGTTATTTAATTGGTTGAGACAGGCTGACGCCCATGCTATTTTACAGAAAGAATGAAAGATAAAATATTACCACTGCAGATTCATTTCCCAAGCAGGGAACATGACTAATATAAAAGTTTTTCAGCCCTGCATTAAGGTGTCGGTGACACATGAATAATCCAGAAGCATTGTATGTCTACAGCCAGGCTGAAAAGTTTGCTAATTTCTAATGAAATACCAAATGAGCATCCATCTTATATCCATGTTCAGAATTAAAAAAACAAAACAGATGGCTGATACTGGGGAAATTAGTAGAAACATAGATGGATTTACACAGAATTACAGAATCACAGAATGGTAGGGGTTGGGATGGATCTTGAAAGATCATCTAGTCCAACCCACCTGCCAGAGCAGGATCACCTAGAGTAGATCACACGGGAAGAAGTCCAGGTGGCTTTTGAAAGTCTCCAGAGATGGAGATTCCACCATATCTCGGGGCAGCCTGTTCCACGGCTCTGTTACCCTTACGGTGCAGAAGTATTTCCTCATGTTGAGGTTGAACCTCCTATTTTCCAGTTTATGGCCATTGCCGCTAGTCCTGTCACAGGACACCACTGAGAAGAGCCTGGTCCCATCTTTTTGACACCCACCCTTTAGATATTTATCAGCATTGATAAGATCCCCCCTCAGCCTCCTCGTCTCTAAGCTCAACAAACCCGGCTCTCTCAGCCTTCCCTCATATGGTAGGTGCTTCAGGCCCTTAATCATCTTAGTGGCCCTGCACTGGACCCTCTCCTTGTTCTGCTTGATTAATTTCCTCGAGTAATGGGAGAAGCTGCATTGCCTCACTTATTCCTCAAGCACGGCTACTCTGCATAAAGCCTAGTTTTCCATGACAGCATGTTTGTGGCATTTATGATCTTAGTTTTGTATATGCATGTACCAAACATGGATTAAACATCATTTCAATTTTACTTTTGTTCTCTGATTACACTTAAGCATACAGATGAAGTCTTCCATTTTCATGCTCCAGCAGTTTTTCAAACTTTTCTTCTCCTAATAATAAGCAAAATTAGTTCTAGATATCTCTGACATTTTATGTAGGAAGACAATGGAACATCTTTATTACCTCCTTAGGGATGTTTCCGTCTTCACATATGCTCTTCTACCTCCCATTAGCTTTAATGGAATTTTCTTGTGCTAATCCACATAATAACAAGTATATATATATAATCCTTTGTTCAAGGGCCACGAGCTTGAAGAAGAATTATTCTGAAGGGCTTTTAGTATATAAGGATATACAGAAGCATATCCTTCAGACCTAAACATATGAGTTTTGACATCTTTTCACATGTGTTGAAAAGTCCTGAGATACAGGATCAAACTGAAAGTGAAAAAGAAGGGTTTTTAAAAAAGTCTAGTTCACAAAAAATGCCAGAAATGAAAGGGCGAAAAAGATGTTAATCTACCCTTCTTCAGTACTATAGTATTACTCACTATATCTTTCTCCATAAGGAGTCACAAGAAAATCAATGTGATACATCAAAACATTAACATGGAAACTGGTAGAAATTGGCCATAGTTCCTCATAATTATTATTAATACTAGTGATAATAATAACTCATTCTTATCCAGCATCTTATATCCAAGGATTCTGAGCATTAATACATTAATTCTCACAGCCCACCACTGAAGTTGGCATCAGCATCCTCATTTTATACAGGAAAGTTGATGTCCCCTTGAGCTACCTAAAAAGGATACCTGAGTATTGAACAGCTCCCACAGAGAATCACTCATATACTTTTCCACCAATTAATCTACTCAAGGCAGGACTGCATCTACAGAATTGCTTCTACCTTCAGCAAAATAGTAAGACTTGTAGAGATTTGCCTGACAACAAAATTGAAGGCAGCTTTTCTTTATGTGGTATAATGTGCTTACAAAGGACACTATCCCACTGTGTAAGGGAGCTATTGTGACATTGATTAGGCACAAGAGAACAAAATAAGTTCTCATCTAAAACTGTAGGGATTTCTTCTTTATAATACATGATTGCAAACCACTAAGGGAATAACAACTTTTTTTTTTTCATTTTATGCAAATTGTCTAAATAGATTATATTTTTGTAATAGCATCATTACAGAAAAACTGAATACTAATATGTTAAATGCAGTCTTACCAGATTTGCCTACGAGAAATAGTTAATTGCTGTCTAATATACAATGGCGTGACAGGGAGAACTCTACTATAGCTAAAAAAAAGCCTCACAAAATGAGTCTATACCCTTTTTTCTTAGACCAAAATAATTTCTAGAAAATTTCTTCTTTCTAAAAAGAAATTTCATAACTGCAAAACTCTGTAGCAAGCTAAAAAAGATAGCTGTCTAAGCTGAATTTGGCTTTAGCTATTAACAAAAATCCAGATTTAAATATTGTGGGGTTTTGTTTTGTTTTCTTTTGCATTTTTTTTTTTTTGTCTGGTTTGGTTTTGGTTTGGTTTTGGGGGTTTTTTTGGGGTTTTTTGTTTGTGGTTTTGTTTTTGTTTTTGTTTTGTTTGTTTGTCTATTTCTAAAAAAGATACAGCTTCTTAAAACAGAGCTTTTGTCACCTCTGGGTATACACTAGTGATGTTTCCCAAATTGTTTAAATAACTTATACCCACATCTCATGGATATGCTTGTGAATCTATTCCTAGTTGTTATAAAGACCAACAGAGATTTGAGAATATATTCTATATGCACACACTGGTTCTGAAAATATTTCTAATCTCTGTACTTTACCACAAAGCACTTCTCAATATTTCAATAGTTTAAAAACCCCTAAGATTCTGAATATTTTAATCAGAAAAAACAAGTGCATTCTTATAACTGCTAGCTCAACTGTGCATTGATATTCCTGAAAACACTTCTGGCATGTTTAAAGTTAGGTTTGTTCTTAAAACCAGGTTATGTTAATGGCATTGTAGCATTTTAATGAAATTGAAGTATTTTTTCTTCATGATTTTCTGGACTGAGTTCAAAGTCAAAGTTCCTTAAATAGTACTAATAATTTAAAATTTTCAATGTATCTTCCATTGCTATTCTGCAATATTCACTTGCAGTCAGCTATTTCCATGAACATACCTGCTAGGAAATTTAACCTGAAGCGTTATTTAGAATGCACATAAAGAATTTTGAAAACTGTTACAGTAAATTACTGTTTTTAAGACTAGAATTGTGTTAATGCAGAAACAAAATAAAACCCACAGTCACAAACTGAATACATTTCTATGAAAGTAAAAGCATCAAGGAGCAGAGAAAAGCAGGTCATCATGGCTTGATGAGCCCAAACAGCAGGTGTTTTGAAACTTAACATGATTTTCAACTCTACACCTGTGTAATGACAAGAATTCAACAGTATAATATTAATAAGGCAAATCATATTGGGATGAGAAGAGAACATACAGATCAGTTGAAGCAATTTTGCACAGTGGTAAGTGCTTAGTCCTCTGGATTGAGAGTACAGCTCCACTGCTGAAAACTTCAGTGCTTGGATACATACCAAAATCATGATATTTCTAAAGTAGTGCACCCACTATTACTGTCTGGGGAGAGTTTTAGGAAAGAATTTTTTACATGCAAATACATAGATGCAAACTAAGAAGTAATAAACATTAGCAGCAATGGCAGTTTAGCCACTAAAAACTATTTCTGACGGAAAATTTCCATTCAAATTATGCTTTCACTAAAAGCACATTTTCCACTGAATTCAAATGCTCCCATTGGTTTCCTGTTCCTGCCTGAATCCAATACTCAGTGTGAGAAATCCTGGTGATAGAATTTGGTTTGTATCAATTCTTACTTGTGGCTTATTTCTGATGTGTAATTTTACCCTCAAAATGTAAAAGAGAAGTTGATTTGTTTATAGAAATTTCATATTTCTAATTTGTCAAATCTGGGAGAAGTTACTGCCATTCTCATTTGATGTGTAAATCAATCGCACACATTCTGTCTTGTTACATTCCAAACCAGAAAGTGTCTTTGATTTTTTTGTTTGGTTGGTTTGGGGGTTTTTTTCAGTAAGAGAAGGAGACAAAAAATTTAATGAGCCAAAAATAGTATGTGAAGCTTTTAATATTGCCTCAATTCTCTGTGACATATGTTAAAGCTGAAACACAGTGTATTGTCTTACTGTTTTATAAGCCATGCTCTTCTTGAATTGGACTAATAACACTGCAACAGGCAGTTTGTATCAATTCGGTATTGTCATGTTGCATTAAAATGTTGCACTTTAACTTTCCTCTGTCTTAATCATCTCTTTTCTGATCTGCTGTAGTGCTTCAGGGTGAAAGCATTTTGACTTTGCTACTATTTCATTCTTTCATGCAAACATTACCTAGATGTATACAAATAACAGCGTACTGGCATTTTCCTTGATCTGCAGTGAAATTGCTGTATCTATAACAGAGAACAGCAACTATCCTGAAAGCCCAGTCAACAGAGAATAGTAGAATCATGAGACATACAAAGAAAAACTCAAGGTAGCACAATGCAATCACATGATTTCTCTCAGAAATACATGTGTGCTAGATGACCATTCATGCTATGCTAAGTGCCCAGGTGTCTGTGACACCACACATCAAGGTGCCTCTAAAGACTGGCCTGGGGTCAACAGTTTCATGTCCTAACCAGCCATGAGAGTCAATATTTCAGCAATGATCTGCATCAACCAGGGTCTATCCAGAGAAGTAAACAGGTCTCTCTGAGCTATGTCTCATGGGAGCAAGCAAAGTGTTTCTCAGAGATCATGCTGGGCAGAAAATTATTGCTAAACGTGCAGTACCTATCAGGTGCTAGAATATAAATTATAATTATTTTTATTAATTTGTAATATTGTTAATATATTAATTTATGTTTAATTTGTTAATGCTCTCATTTTTTCTGGATTACCTATAACTGAAACCTCTAAAACACACAAAAAAATTAGTTTTTACTATTCTACACAATACCAGGGAATTTTAATATGTGAGACAGAGAAACACAATTAACTTAAGGCAGTAACACTGTGATTTTGACCACAACATTAATATCTTGATTGCAAGTTTTCACCTCACAAAAAAATAGAAACACAGAAGTTATGTCCATTTATCTTGTCCATTGAATTCGCATAGGGATTCAATTAATTCATTCTGAAAGACAGGAGCAACTTTTTCCAACGCTGACCAACAGATTAGGAAAGGAAAAAGCATAACATGAACAATCAACTGGAATCCTGGTACACAAGTCAGAGTCCACACCTTGATGTGAGGCTCATGAAACTTATTCCTGCTGCTCAAGCCCATTTTCACATTTTAATTAGCCATGGCAAGGGCAGAGATGTTTTTTCCCATAATGACATGGTTATGGGTCTACTTCACCTTGATTTATGGCTAAAGAAGATGTCAAATATAGTTGTTTAAAAACAAAACAAGATACCATGCAGTTACTTACAAGATAAATACCTCCTATCCATGAACATAGCAGAAATATTTCTTTCTTAACCACTGCCAGGACAGCCATAGAACTGAGAGCCAAGGAAGACAGAACAACCCTAGCTGTCTCCTTCCCAGTTCATACTGGGATTAAAAAGAAGGGAGGACTTTGGGTTCAAGAATGACTCAAGAAAATTTGCCAAAAACCCCTCAGATGAGGTAGTATCAAATAAAGCACATTCTTTGCATCTTAACCAACTGCATAACCAGAAGAAAGCTAGGTAGCCACTGAAGCATTCTTCTATATATATACACATATATACTATATATTGGTGTAAAATACTGTAATGTGCAATTGGTGAATTATGGTTAAAGGGGACAACTACTTAATATGAAAACTTAAATTAAAATAGTGTAATTAATAGTGTACCTTATTGTTTCCAGTTCTTAAAGATGGAATTCTTGGAAATGCATTTCTTGCCTCCTCTACATAAATGTCAATAATATTCAACAATATGCAAACAAAACATTAAAATTTCTCCCTGTTGTGAGAAATGGATTACTTGAGTTATGCTTAAAAGATCTCATGATAACTATTAATGATCCTTTTGCAAAGAGAGAGCTATTATTTTCCCCTACGGCCTTTTCAAAAGAAATTTATTCCGTACAAAGGTAGACTTGAATTCACTAGTAGGCTGGAAATATAAGTGAACCTGTTAAGTTGGCTTTAGGCAGATTTCAATGTAGAAAGTGATGACATCCAAAAAGGACAAAAAGAAAATTTTTTTCCCAATACTTATCAAAGCATTAAGGAGGGAGGCTTATAAGAGCACAGAAGTCATTTCTGTCGAAAGAAAAGAACCTGAGGCTAAATAACCAGTTTTCCTTAAATAAATTCTGCAGTGGGTTTGAAATCATAGGGTTGAACAAAAGGAGCTGATCGTTGCAGATGTTCACATATGTTGAGCCTGGTTAATGTGAGGTTTCTCATACAGGCCTGCAGGGTCAGTGGGGAACACTGAATAATCCACATGGTTACTATCTGACCACTGGGCTCCTTGAGTAGACACTAGCCTAGGATCAGAAAAGGCAGGTGAGTTCCAGTGAGTGCTGGAAGGATCTGCTAAGGTGTCAGGGTCCTGAGGGCATTCACTGTCTCTGCAACCACTTCTCCCTCCCAAGGGACTCATCTGTCAGTGCTCATGGTTGGCTCTGACTGCTTGTCCTGGTTTGAATGAGAACAGAACTAATTCTGTTCAGTAATTTTACTTTTCAGCTCAATTCTTTTAATTAACTGCACTTTCTGAAGGTAGCAGCCTGTTCTCACAGACAGCGTCTGATTCTAGCAGTGATGACACCTCATGTTTAGAGTTACTACCAAGGATTGGTGTGCAGACCAAGGCCACTGCTGGATCTTGTGTACCACATTGG
>WUAM01000323.1:10940779-10956018 GCA_024336885.1 Actenoides hombroni
ATATATTTGTATATATTCCATTTTTATAATTATTAATTTCATTTTCATTAAAGCTGTTCTAGTTTCCTTTTCTAATTACTAAGTCTCTCTCCCTTAATCCCTTTCTCCTTTCTTTTGGGAAAGGAGGGGTGTTAACAGAGAGAGTCTGTTATAGGTCTAAGGGGCCGCCCTGACCCTAAACCGTGACACTGCTTACTTGGCTTTTCTTCATGGATAGTGATGAAACAGAGGTAGCAGTGAGAGCAGCTAAGCAGTTCACAAAATATTTTAAAGGATACAAAGTAATTTCTCTGTGTTACAAACCTAATAAAACTACGGAAACTGTATGTCACAGAAACATCTTATGCTGTCAGTCTTTGTTATTGAAATTACAATTATTGGCACTTGAGCAGATTAATAAGGACATTTTCTCTTTTTATTCTCATTTTTATTAAGAAAAATGTCAGATGTTCTTCAAAATATTAATGCTCCACTAGATAACAGTCAAAATGAAGCTAATAAAGACATTTCCTGTTCTCTTTTTAATTATATGGCTTATGATTGACTGCATATTGCCACAGTTAAACTTAGTACTATACATCAAGAAACAAAAAAATGTCAATTATAATGAAAACATATAAAGAAAATTGATAAAATCATTACTACTTTATATCAATAAAGTCCAATTAAAAATGTTCTTGAAAGTTGCTTTTTACAGAAAAATGCATTTTATCTAATAATTTTTCTTTTATTCCACGAACTATCCAGAAAGACAATGTTTCCATGATTCAAGGAAAAGAAAATGATATGGAAGACCATTCCACATAGGCTAGTTACAAAGGTGAGGGAAGCTGGGTAGCTGAACTCTTTCTCTAGGCAACTGAATGCCAATCAAAAGACATACGTGAAACATACAGGCACTCCTTAAGGTCAAAGTTAAAACCTGTTTAAAATAGTAAAAAAAAAACCCAAACTGTTTATCAGGAGTGGAATCCACTATCTACCTGAAGATTAAAATTTTCTAAAGACAAATCTTGAAGTTATGCCAGGTTATTGATCAAAATAGCAGACACCTCCTGGAGTCTCATTGTTACTCTGTGTTGAACTTTTGCCCACCTTACAAATCAGAAGTCAATACTCCAGATAACTAAATTAATGTGTCCACTGCTTCTCTGTACCAAAATGTCCTATTTTAATATAAAATACTCTTCCAGCAAGAAGAATACATTGGGTGTAAGGGGAAATATTTGCTTTCATATTTGAACACTTAGAGAGTCTAGCAGCTAAAAACCAAAGTCTATTAGTATTACACAGAAAAAAATCTCATAATAGGCAAGGCTTATGGGAAGAAGCTATCTTTTATTAGATCAACCAATACAAAAAGGAACATAATATCAGTAAAAGATCATGCCTTTCATCTCAGACCTTGACTTATTTATATTCTTTGACAGACATAGCTAATATAAGAATACTTTTACTTTAGAAAGGCACTTAGCAGGCATGTCTGTGGTTGAATGCTGAAGGCTCTAAAAGGACATGAACTCACATGGTAGTAGTGCTCATGCCCACCTAGTACATTTGGATCCACAGAAGAGTAGCAAGGGCTACTATATAGGAGGGTATTAACAAAACAAACAAACAAAAAAACCCCAGACAAACAAAAAAAAAATGACAATAAAATATGCAATTCTAAGATTAAAAACCTTTATTCTATGTATCACTTCATTCCTCCAGCTGAATTGCCTGTTGTTTTTAATTTTTCTCAAATCATACCAGGGTTAGCACAAATTTATTGTTGAGATAGCAAGTATTTCGCCCCTCCAAAATGTCATTTGAATTGTGTTGTAAGTTGCAAGACCACCTATCTTGGAAAGCCTATTTAATACTGATATGCAAATCCTTGTACTCTGTTTTCATAGGAGCACCATGCTGAGTCTTTGTAGTGTTGTCTCTGATAAAAATGCATGTGAACATGGAGATAGAAAATTGAATTTGGGAAGTGTATACATTTTAATAATAGCCTCTCTACCCAGTTAAAAGCCTCCATACTGCCTACTTTTAGAACTTAGGGTTTTTAACATTAAACTAATAAATAATTTGTTTTAAAAACAATTATATTCTGTGGGATTAATATCCCTTTTTTATAATTTATTTCATTTCTAACTCATTTAAGCTAATAGCATGTTTCATAGACCAACTGGACTTTTTCAAAAATCAGCATTCCCAACAACTGAGGTTTAGCTATTTATTTTCCAGGTTAGTACCAAGTAAACATGCTTGGAATACTGTTACTTTTCAGAGGGAAAAGGTAGGAAAATCAGATCATCAGAGTTGTCAAATGTTCTGTGTCTGCTCTGACCTTTATTCCTTTGATTTGTGGGTTCCTGGGTGGCCAGAGATGCCCAGACCTCAGCCAGCAGTGGCAGCAACAAGGAACATCCCTCCCTGGATCCCCTCTCTAACCTGCAAAAACATGGGAAAGCTCCTCTCCAGCTTGACCACAGGCAAAGCACCTTCTAAGGAGTAGGAATGAAATATCTCAGCTACTGTCAGAGGTTTCTGATTAGTCCTCACTCTGTTTTAGGCACTGGCTACACCAAAAGGTTGTTATACCATAAGCATACTTAGGAGTGTCACGGATCTTAGGATCTCCCTTGCTAGCCTAAAATAAATCTTGATTAATTTGGATGTTCTCAAATTAATAGACTCACTAGTCCACCAGCACTTTGGTAAAGACCTCTGCTTATCACTGTAATGGATCCCTATAATCAGCAGTTCATTCAGTCTCTTTAGGAGCAATAGTATTTGTTTTCTTCCAAGAAAAATTTTGTCCTCCTTGCACGATCTCATTGAATAAGTCTATTATGTGTAGTATATAATACTCTATAAAATTATCTGAAACTCTAATATTTCTTCTGAAGTAGCTATATTTTGTCCTTTTCTATTCCTGACTAGTAGGATTGCTAAAATACCTATTTTCTCTCAAGCTTTTCAGCTAGAGGCATATCTGCCTAGGTGCCTTTTGGAGTACTTTTTTATATTTATCTTACAGTTTGTTCTGCTTTACTGACTTGTCATAACATCAGTTATTCTCTGATCTTCTCAACTGTTGAGTAATATATTTTGTTGTTTGTTTTTTTTTTTTTTTAATCTATCATTTCATGTTTGAATTCCAGGACTCAAAAGCTAGTCAGATACTGTTAATCCATGTTTTCTAGGTTGTTTCCTTTTTTGTGGGTAGTTTGATTTTTTACAGCTGGGGAACTTTTCTAAAACAATATTCTTTATCACCATTTTGCCTGAATAGCATTTAACCTTTTGATACTCTGTATTTTTGAAAAATATCACATCATTCTTTTATTCTGTAAGGAAATACAGACAACCATTCCAGTTCTCTTTGCACAGTCTGCATGTTTTCATTCCCAGTGTTTTTACATCAAATATGCTACCAGCTATTCAGATTGACTACTCCTATGGACAGAGGTACTTTGATTTTCCTAAATATTGGATTTATATGACAAAACAGTCCTAAAATAAGTCATGATAAATAAATCATTATAAATCAGCCCTTGAAGTTGAATCTTATGACACAGAATCATATGACACGGATTGGTCATTATAGTCCATACTTTTCAAATATAGTTTGGATATTCCTCAGCACTTGAACCAAGAAAAAAATTTTTTCTCAAAATTTTTCAAGAATTCTAAAAAGCTACAGAAAAATAAACAAACAAGCAAGCAAACAAACAAGATAATTGTGAATGTACAGTATCAAGGTTAGGGTAGCTATTGCTATTCATTTTTACTGTGAATGATTCTGGATTAGAATATGGTTTCTCTCTTCATCTTTCTTTTAAAACAAAATAAGTATATTTAACTAATAAAGCTGCTACTTGACTGGCCTGGAGAACATTATGATGACTGACTGTTACATTCTGGTACTTTTCATCACCATTCCATAAACATTTTTTTGCAACAATTTGGAGAAACATTTGTCTTTGTTTACTGCTTGTAGAAAGCTTTATTTTGATAGAGACATTCAAGCCTTTTAATAGTTCTAGAATAGTTTTTATCAATTCGCTGATTCCCATCTAGTTTATGAGCTCACATTCTTTCATTCTTTTTATTTTGGGAATACAATTTCATTCTTGTCACATAGGCTCTGCCAATATTTTCAAGAACTGCTAAGTACTTACCAGTTGTAATACCATTTGTGCTTATTGACACTTATTTCACCTCCTTTTCATACTATACCCATGCTTCACTGAGACTTGTGTTTTAAATGTGAAAATCATGCACACTTGACTCTGCCTATATGTTGCCAGCTTAATACAGCACAGAACTAAGGTCTAGCAGTATCCAGAAGAGAATGATTTTGTAGAAAATGACTTCATGCATATCTGAAAAATATAAGAAATGCCACTTTGCTTTTTATTTAAAGAATTTATCACTTTATATTTTGTATTGCAGTATTTTACTACCTATAATGTTCTTCAAAAAATGAAATTAAATCCTGGACAGTGTTTCAATAGGTGTTGAAAAAACCTTTCCAGCTAAGATATGATTCTCCAAAGATAAAATACAAAATTATTTCTTACTACATTTTATTTTAGCCACTGTGTTTTCCATTGTAGAGATTTTTGATTTATCTAGTTTCTGTAGTGAGTTATATGGTGGTGGGCATTCAAACTTCTGTAAAAGAAAATCCCAATGTTATAGCTAGGGGGTTAATTTTCCTTAAACTTTTAACTCCCAAGCCACACATGAACCAAAGGGTATATTCACATTGCTTTATCTGGCCTGATTTCTATTTTAACTTCTGTTTTCTTTTGTGGCAGTGTGCTCCCCCCACCCCCTGCCCCTGCTTGAGCCACAGCCATCAGTGAGGGGTGTGATGGCTACATCCAGCTTACTCTAGGGGACAGACGGCAATACAGTAGCCAAGGGCTGCCTGGAATGGTGACCCAGATGTCTTGCTGGTATGCAAATGTAAGACCAGCTGTACCTAAACTCATTCTAAGAATGAGTTTAGAATGCAAGGATGTCCTTTATGAACGTCATGACTCAACGAGAGGATCTTCTCAACAGTTTTGTCTGTCCCTGTGGTCTGTGCAGTAAATAATCAAGTGTACCTTGGCATCAAATCTTGTTAAACCACTGTCACATTTACCACTGAACTTTGTAAACTCACTGTCTTATATCAACAAAGTATGTTATTACTTCTCTCTTATTCACGAAGTCCGTGACTCCATCCACAAGAACTTTAACTTTTAGAAATCACCCTGCCAATGTACTTTAGACAAGTTCCAGATGTTTGTCATAAATGCACCTCAAACATATAAAATTATAGGAAGCCCACTACCTACTATGCAATCTGTAGTGGCATTACAAAACATCAGAAAATTAGAAACATTTTGTTGTTTCCAGTGGCAGTCTTGTTTACCTTATTAATAGATTTATCAAAGATGATCTTTATCAGATATTGTGGTTAATTCATGCTACCCCATAAGTATTAGAACTGGACTATCCTAAACAGGGAATACTTTTTATTGCTGTTCTGTCAAAGTGATGACAGAATGTTGATAGATCAACACTCATCTTTGCTGGTTAAGCTCAGAAAAAGAAAAAAAAAAAAAGGTGCCTGTGATTGTTTCTCACATAATATCAGCTTAAAGCATACTTGGTTTTGATTGACAGAGCATGGGAGAGGTTCATTAGCTAAAAATCTTGCTACAATGTGACACCAAAATTTACCTGAACAGTGTGTTTGGCAGATTAAAAATATGCACTATCCTTTCAAAAATACTGGCAGCTCTTAGAAATATTTGTCTGTGTGATTTTTGAGAAGTCTCTCAATGATTTTTTTGTCCTGTAAGCAAGACATATTCAACAGTGTACTTGGCCAGTCTGAATTCTGAATGGCTTCAACATTTCATACAAAACCTTCCCTTTAAACTGTGTGATGAAATGCTCATACCACATTCTTCCAAGTTAGGTTAGTACTACTGGTAAGGACTAAAATACAAAACTTTTCAAGAATTTGGTGATAAATGCAGAATTTTGTCACTTGACAGAGTCCTTAATTAAAAATGACTCTTTAGTTTTAAAGTATATTCCATTCACTCTTCTATACTAGTTTACTAAGGTGCCACTTAACAGCATTCACTTTTGAAAGCCATCTTTACAGTGAAAGTGGCTAGTTTAATATTGAAGTGGAAATGTTTACTAAATAATGCAGCAGTAAATAAAACAAAACAAACACGCAAAAAAAGAACAATTAGAAACATTAAAATTACCACTTCAAACATATTTCATATCTTCACAATCTTCACAGCATTTGAAAGAAACCACTCTGTGCAGTTCAAAACAATTGTAAGCCCCCAGCCAAAAGTCTTCTCACAAAGCAATCATAAATCTCTCCTGAAAGTTCAGACTGTAAATGTACATCCTCTCATCTGCTTACTTCTGTTCTGTCCTACATATCTTCAAAATACAGCCAGTCCTGGACCCTAAGGGCTCTACGGTGAACCAGAAACATCACTGCTTCCTCCTAGCTTTTCATGGAGACTTCAGCTTTATCAATCCTGAGTTTCTAGAAGATGAATCACCGTGTAACTTGAGCACCATTTTCCCTATAAACCATTACTATTTTCTGTTCTCAGTGTCAAGTCACAAAACTCAAAGATTGACTGCAAAACCCATCCCCAAGCTGTCTTTGGAGCTTCAGGTTTATAAATACAACCTAGATAATCTACCGCAACAGGACAAACAGTTGCATATAGACTATCATCTAGTCCCTTTCTCACAATGCTCATGTCCATCAAGAACTGTCTGTTTCTCCCACCAGAATTTCTTCTCCTGATATTTTTATTAGCAATCCTACTTGCTAGAGTGACTGAAATAGGTGATGGCATTAAGAGAGTATTAACAGAGGTCATCTTTGTACTTGTTGTCACAGGTATCCAAAAGAAACAGTAATAACATAGAATTCCCTCTTTTTTTTTTTTTTTTTTTAAATATTCATCTTTCAGAGTAATTCCAACAATGGTTTCCGAATAATTTTTAAAATCTAGGTTTGAAAGTAGCATGAAATAAAGCTTAAAAGGGGATAGTCTTAGAATCTTAACAATGGAACAACAAGCACTTTCAGTAAAAACAAAGGTGAAGTGTATGTCATTGCAGTGTAAAATTACTGCGTGTGATGACCTCATTTTCTTCAGAAATAAAGAATACATCTGTTTAAGAACTTATTTCCCTCTATTGCATTTTATTAAATTTGGTTTTGTATTGTTGCACAGCAGGACTACAACACAAAGATACCACACAAAACAGAGCTGTTGTTGCTCTGCTTTGAAGTAGATGTCAGGTTCAGTTTCTTTCTTGATAAAGTGTTTGTTTTTCCTTTTTTGAGAAAACTGAAACACACACTGCTTCTGTAAAATTCTGCTCATGTATAAATGAGGCAGCATTAGGATGTTTGGTAACAACCTGCTTCCTTTTTACAAAAGAAAACTAATGAAAATCAAAAGAAAACTAAAAAAAAAAAACCTATCAGGAGGAACAGGTTGGAGTGTCTGCTTAAACGGCAATCTAAGGAAAACGATGGAGTGTATTTTTTCTTAGAGCTTAATTCCGTTTGCCAGTTTTGAATCTCACTGCCACCAGTGTTATTGTACTGACTCCACCATTTCTCTTTATTGAACAGCCAATATAGTCCAGCATAACCATTCAGCGTACCCTGTTTCAGCCCACTGTTGTCCAACAGTCATTAGCTTAAACTGCTCTGTTGAGTAGAGACACACATATTTAGGTGTTCTCTGATACTGAAGTCAGGGAGTGGGCAGGAGAGAGATGGGGGGAAATGGGAGAGACAGAAAAAGAGAGACATCATAGATCCATGAACAGTGACATCAGTATGAAATAAAAATCCTTTTTTCCCTTGTATTTTTTTTTCCAGTGGAAAAAAAAACCACGACAGCATAATTCTTCCCAGCAGAGAAATGAAAAAAAATTTAAAAATCTCATCTCTGTAACACAGCGTCACATCAGATTTCTCACCAGATATATTTTTTTCTTCTAGCTTCTTTTCTTCTGTGGTTGTGCTAAGAACATACCCACAACTTTCAACCAGGGCTGTAGCAGCTGTCTCTCAGCAGATACAATCATTGCACCTAGGGGAGCAGGTGGTTTCTCCTTCAGTAGGAATTTCAGGATTCAGAAAAAAAATGTTCTCTCTAGAATTTAGCAAAGCCAAAGCTTTTTGAAATTGGAAACAGAAAAACAGCCTGCTCATCACAGAAGAACTGCTTACCAAAGAAGTTGTCTGAAAGAGGGACTGAGATGCAAGCCACAGCTCTGTGTAGCCCACACCAAGGACATGATCATCAATGCCAGATTAATAGCTACCCTATCTCTAGTTGACCTAATTAATACTGCCAACAAATGTATAGTGATACTGAGATCAAAGTATTAGCTTAATTGCCACAGTCAGGTGTTTCACTCAGGATGCACAAGTTTGAGAAATCGGTCTGAATCTGAGAAAAACCAGCCTGAATTTGTTTTCCAGGATCCTGGTCTCTTGTATCCCTGGTATTGTGTTACTGGTTACACTGGTTAAGCAGGTCCTTAGCATGACCAGAAATCCTACCTATTCACTCTAAAATCTGCATATGATGACAACATCCTGGTTTTGATTTTTATTGCCTGATTTTCACCTGAAAACTCCCAATTAGAAACGTCTTCTGCACCAAATACATACTGCTTGCCTGACATCTCCAGCTTGAAAATTCAACCAGTGCCTATAAGTTCCATAAACGTGGATATGACATAGGCTAAACAACACACCTGTCACTTCTTTTAAACAGTCCTGTGCAAACATGTATCTTACTTTCCACAAATGTTCAAAGTTTTTTAAAGTGACATTTTCAACAGAAGCTTCTGTTTTCTTGTGAGCTATTTAGAAACCCTGTATCAATTGACTTTCAAAATTAGGCAAACTATTACTGTCAGAGTCCTGAATGTCTCTAATTCTATTCTGCTTTGTTTTCCTTACAGAAGTCATTAATTAAGGACATTATTCTGAAGCACTGGTGTCTGAATATGCCAATGAAAATTCATTTAAATGACTCATCTTCTGAGAACAAATTTGTTTCTTTTCAAACAAAGAAGCTCTAGGCCTTCATGAATACAGAAAAGCCAAAAGTTTAGAACAATCTGTTCAAGTTTTGTGAGCTACTTCCAAGCTTTGCTTGCTGACAGTTAGTTTGTGGCTTTCTCAGTCTGCTGAATGTTAAGCATCAGTCAAACTCTTTTGCTTTTTACCCTGAGGAATTCATAAATCACAACTTTATCAATGGCTTTTGCCACCGTAACATGCTGGTTTACTGTAACACTAATTGTCCGGAATACTTTTTTTTTTTTTCAGAAAAAACACCCAAAACTCAACAGGAACTTTAGAGGTGGAGTCATTTGCATGTAAGTAGAACATATGGCTAAACCAAACCATTAGACAAGCTTTCTAACAACTGCTGCAATCCATGTTGGGGACATAGGAAAAACAGATTAGATCCACAAAACAGATTTCTTGCCACTGTCTGAAGAGACCAAAGAGAATGGACTGCTTCATTTCCTGGATTCTCCATGGTATCTCCATGATGGTTTCATGCTAATTGAAGGAGACTACAGAGGAAAACAGCTTCTGAAAGGAATCTTTTTAAATGGGCAATTAGCATTAGGCTTCTTTCTTTACAGCTAACCTTCTCACAACTATTTCTATCATCACATCTTTTCAGAGAACACAGAAATATGGGAATAACAAGCACATAATATACTTTTAATAAAAGATAAATATTAATCTTTCAGTATCTTCTAGCAAGCTAGTAATGTTTTTCACTGAATTGCAAATTTTCATTAGCTTTCCTATAATGGCATAAAGTCAACCTCACATTCTCATGCTACACAGTTCTAGGTCCTATTTTCTATACCTTTTCTCTTTCATTTTCTTCCTGAGCCCTAATACAGTAGGGAAGTCCTGTGTTGATCCAGACTGTAAGACCGCTGCATATCAAGGACTTAGTAACCTGCATAAAAGTCAGCCTGAGTAGGCACAGGTCTGTGCTTTGCTATGTCCTGCGTGGCCTTCAGGTTGAGTTGTGCTGCATAAATCCTACCATTCTGTGATTCTGTAATGTACTCAATATACTTTGAGTACAATAGAACTAATTAAAAAAGTATAATCAATTTAATTTAAGAAACAGTGTTTATTAGACTCTTTCAAAATGTTTTTTTTCTTATATAACTATGCCAGGTGACCAGTTAGACAGAAATTCTTGAGTGTACGTGGAAAAAATAAATAAATAAATAAATAAACGAACAAACAAACAAATAAATAAATAAGCAAGCTTTCAGACATCCTTTTGTTATTTCAACTTTTACATTTACTTTTTCAAAAGAATGATATTTTAGCTCTGTGGAAAAACTATGCACAGTAGCCATTCTGTTCTTTACAATACTTACTTGGAAACTATAACTTGCCTACCCCTCCCCAACTGACTCTGTAGCAAAGTTAAATGTCACTCCTTTTCAAACACTTTGGAGTTTTCCTTATTTTTGTAGAGAATTATGGAACTATTCTCCAAAAGCCTTTGAAGAGAAGTTCAATCTCTCCAGGCATTCAGAATTCTCTTCTGTAAACTGAAAAGCTGATGGAAAGGTTTAAGCAAAGGCTCTCTCTTCCAGCATCCATATTTCCCAAAGTAGAGTAGAACTGGAATAATGAACATGAACACAAACAGTAATGTATACATTTAAAAGGAAAATAATTCTAGGAGTTTTTTTAATCTTAGGAAATGTGTGTATAATCTACATTCCTAAATCTGCAGACATAATTCAATGCCACTACACATCATCAAAACAATTAATGTTTCTATAAATTATTACTAAATAACTAAATATTACTAAATTTCTATAAATTATTAAATTAAATTCAATAAAATATCACATTTAGAATTTACAATTCAAAGACATAAAATAGAAAAAAAAGAAAAAAAGAAAAAAGTAGATATCATTAACAATCATGACAGTAAAAATTAGAACAAGCATTACAGGGAAAATAAATACCATAACTGCTTCTTCATGGAGGGAATTTGTACATTTCAATTTTTGTTGGCTCAAGTCTTTTTAGCTTCCCTGGAGATTTCACTTCATCAGATTCTGATTCTACAGTTAAGATCCTACCATGGAAAGCCCAGAGCCTCACTGAAGTTAACAAAGCTCTTCTTGGGCACCACAGATCAGCTCTATGTTATGACATTGAAGATTTAGTATCTTGGCTGCCTTGCCATACAAAGCAATTCCATTAATCTGAAGGAAAAAGCCTATTAGGACTGTGGTGGTTGGAATTATTACTGACAATTTATTCATGAGCTGAAAGGCTCCAGAAACATCTGAAATAAATGTTGCTGAAACTTTCCAATTATATATTTAATACATCCATTAAGCTGATCAAAAACATTGACATCTTAATGTTTGTGGTTTCTTCTTAAAAAAAAAATTAAAAATTGATATATTGTCAATCCAAGCTTCCACTGCAGTCCTACTCTCCCCACAGAAATATCAACACAGCTAAGTTCAAATTGCATTTGTTCACGCCCAACCCTGCAACGCTATCAATTCACCTCTCTACCAGTACCAAATATTTGCACTGAGATATTAATTTTCAAAAAACACATAAATTAAGGTGCTCAGATTCCCTGTTGCAACTTTCTGGCTGTGTGTAGGAGAAGCTTCGCCTTTCAGCTGTCTGATTTTAGAAATGTCTCAAGATGAGGAGAGAACCAAATGTTTGAGTCACTGGAGACCATTAAGTTTGTAACAAATGCTGAAAATTAGTTTCAAGATAAATTTC
Source organism: Actenoides hombroni (assembly GCA_024336885.1). Taxonomy (NCBI): domain Eukaryota; kingdom Metazoa; phylum Chordata; class Aves; order Coraciiformes; family Alcedinidae; genus Actenoides; species Actenoides hombroni. The sequence goes on from WUAM01000323.1 coordinate 10,952,664, forward strand.
AAAACTCAGCTACCAAAACTGATATCTATTATATTAATTAGCATATGATTGGCAAGTGTAACTTCTTAATGGAAGTCTGTTCTCTGTTGTCTGCCTGCCTTTACAAACCAGTGTGGGTGTAAATCAAGCCTTACAACCAGCTTTGAAATTGGACAACAGTAGCCGTTATTATATTGGTCTCTACTTTACACATGAATCAGTGTGCCCTAATAAGCTGCTTTTGGCATTTAACACTCCCATCCAAAATATTAAATAACTTCAGCTTCTCTACATTTTTATCAAATACATCATATTCTGTAAATTGGTATGCCTTATTTATAATCTTGATCTTTCCCTTTCAGCTGAAGCAACTGAATTCCAGTTTTTCATATATCACCTGAATAATTCACTCTTAATTATTTAAGTAATATCATGAATGTCAACAAATTACTTGTGTTGGGGAAAAAGTTCAAATTCTTTTCCCATCACATTTATTGATGTAGTCCAATTAAATTTGTGTGAGCAGGGCTGGAGGGTGGCATGCATAACATAACTGATCAATAGAGCTCCAATAATATCTGCTCTGTGGATGAATCATTGTAAGGCTGGAGCCTAAGTGAATGTTTTACACATGGCTGTTCATTGTTTGCTTGTTTAAGTAATATTTCAACATATTTTTTTTTTTAACATCTGTTTCTTCAATTCACTTGCTGTGGAGTTTTGCTTTGTTTTTTTTTTTTTGGTAGGATTCTTTATCTACTTTATCTACTAGGCTACACTTTTTCACTAATCATTCTAGGAACTTGAGGTTTTTGAAGTGGCCACAGGAGGGTTCTCCTATAATTTCTTTCTCACAATGGTAAAATATATGAAATTTAAAAAAAAAAAATCCCATATTTCCTGTCAAAAACATTGTGCATACAAAGATGCATGCCAATCAAAAAGAAGTTCTTATTTTCATTCTTCCAAGCTTTGTGGAAGACTCTGGCTCACCCAGGTTAGCATTTAACCCTGCCAAAGGCAGAATTTCCAGAGAGTTGTCTGTCCATGGCTATGAACTTACTCAAATACACTATGGACCCAGAGCAAATACATCACTGAACTAGGGATGAACTAGTTACTCATGGGGAAGTGTCAGAGCCTACACAAACATATCCTTACCCAATATGTGATTGAATTGGTAAACTTAAATGTTAATAATCTGTTACACTTTAAGAGAACACTCGATTATCTGATTATATATATCCAAAAGAGGCATTGTTCCATTATGTTATATTCATAGGTTATTGTATAAGGACATTTTTATACATTATACAAGAATAAACTAATTTCTGATTGCCCATAAATTGTTAGCAGTCCAGATTCATATAAAATATCTATAGATGCAATGGATATTTCATGAAAACTTTCTACGACTGACAAATTCTTAACTATTAAATGCAACTAATTTCCATATTTGGTTCAGTTGGCATTGCAACTGAATTCAGTGAAACCTTAAATTAATATTAAATGTTAAACTTGCTGAATGATTTTTAAAGATTGTATTTTGATGTTTCAGCTATAAGTACTTAACTTTTTTGTAATTAAGTTAATGTGAAAGGCTTAATAATTTCAACTATCTTGTCTCCTGAATCATAAAAAGTTAAGATTTTACTTTTTTTTTTAGTAGTAATGTTAGATTGTGAACCACTGAAGACTTAGGGATGTATTGAGCTCCTTTTCAACTCATACACACAACTTGCTCCTGGAACATCAGATAAGGTACATTTTGGATGCTCACCTTATTACTTTGAAACATCTGTATGTGCCTAAAGTGCTGCTATGTAAGTAAACTTCTTTATATTTAGGAAAGCCCCTTTCTGTCAAATGGGGCAACAAATGACAGATTCCCTTGATTTTAAGTGGTTCTCCCCTCAAGTTTTTTCCAGTTAATACTGGAAATTCTGTGTGACATTAAGTTACATGAGACCTTTTTTCAGCTGAAATGTGTGGAAGAAAGTAACAGTCACTGGAACTGCAAAAAGCTGAGTGCAATTACTGCCAAACAAGTCATGTATATTGAAGGATGGCTAAAACATAAAATCCATCTAAAGGCCAGTGGGAATGAGATGCTTAGCTGTGGGAAAGTGGAGTTAAGTCTACATAAATATATTCTCATCCAAGCCTAACTGAATTACCAAATGTATGTCTTTGTTTTCTAGTATTGTTTATAAAAATATTATGTGTTATCGTATCTTTGTGATTGCATAAATTCATACCATAAATGTTTTTATAAGTGCTTAAATATATAAAAATTTTGTTTTCTGTGTGTACATATATATTTATCTAGTAAAGCTGGTGTACCTTATCTGAGCCTAGATCTCAATCACATTAATAGGATTTCTTTATTGTTACTAGTAGTTTAGCTAGGTAAAGAGAACAGGAGGGGAACCCTCTCAGGATATAGGTCAAGAACCTAAATGTTCGTATTACTTTCAGTCTAAGAAACCTCAATATATTTGAGATAAACCAAAGAATGCATCTCAATAACAGGTAAGAAAGGAAAGCTTTGGCATCAGCTCTATGAGGCAGAAGCTAGTTATGATAATAGACTTATTTCTATTTTACGAGTTCCTGTATTTACTGAAGAAGGAAATAATCAAAAGAAGACATCTACGTCCTACTGAAACTGGGTCTTCAGTTCCCTCAGATTCTATGGCAAATTCTACCTGCAAACAAAAAAATATTTTATTATAATCATTCTGACTTCATATTATGAAAATGAGATAATACAATTAGTTCTCACGGATGGTAGCTAGCAATATTATTCTTCTCTTTCTATAGTTCATAAATTCTCATTATTCTTGAAAATAATTTTAAAAAATTAAAAAGTAATAGATTTAAAAAGACATGTCATGACATAGAAAACAATTAAAGAAGCAGGGGTATGATCTGTTTACAAATGTAGCTGAAAATAAAAAAAAACCCAAAGATTCTTTTGCTAAAAACAAATACTTGCATTTCATTTTTTAGCAAAACAAGTGAAGCAGTGTGGCTGAACTGTCAGGCTTTAATTGCTCCAAAACTCTAATGACAAAGGGGGAGAAGTGCCAGAAATTCACATGATTTATTATCTTCCTACACTTCAGCTTCAAGCAAATGTACAAGCCCAGAGGGATTCTCAACCAATTCCTGACAGCCCCTCAGCATTGAATTAATACACAAGGTAAAAGAAAATTTAATGTAGAGTATCAGAACTGATTAATGGAAGTCATGTCAGCTGTCAGTCCTCTGCAAACTAATTAGACAAAGCACTCAAGAAAACTCAGTGCTGCATATGAAGGCTGCCAGAAAATTTAAAGAGGATCATGGGAATAACAGTAGATTATTATTATTA
>WUAM01000323.1:10956028-10966444 GCA_024336885.1 Actenoides hombroni
TTAAAAAGTTTAACCCAGAATTTTTTCCTTTGATGTTTAATATATATTTAGTTGGCTAATTTATTTCTGCAAAGAAACTAGGATATTAATCCTACAAATTCATTGTCATGATTTCTGTTTGAGTTTTCTAATCTCTGGAGTAAATTCTTACTTTGAGGCCTGTGTTTGTTTCTTTAATAATTCTAGGCAAAACTTTCCTTATCCACGGTGTAAGTATTTCTGTTAGGATGAACTAATTCATTCTACTGCATGCCTAAGACTGAAAATTCTGTCTTGAAAGAACCTCTCTTTAAGCACACCACAAAATCAAACTCTGTAGACATTGACAAGCTCTTGGCCTTGAACCATGTTGGGGGTGTCATGTGAAAGGACATAGTATGCCAAGAAAAAACCATGTAAATGTTTCATATAGGACAACCCAGAACATCTTTTCTTATGCCTGAATGTGCCTACACCCAGGAATATCTACAGCTGCTGCTGCTTTTTTTTTTTTTTATATTGCCTGTCATATAAAGCATTAATGAATCCTTTTCATCATCAAAGTCTTTAGTCACAACACAAGTCATTCATTAACATTATTTTGTCAAAAATATTGGACTCAGTTCAGCCTCTCTATCTATTGAACTGATTGAGCTATTGCACTAGTGCCAAGTACTCCTATAGAGTGCCATCACCTCTCTTGAAGAAAAGTATCACCTTATGGTATTCACTCCGTGGAAAACATGTCTATGTGTCAGAAGTCAGAGTTCACTGCAACTCCTAACTGCAAGCAGCACTGATATGTCTATATTGCCTTTGTTTTTTGATGTATATTCTACATATAATCTCACATGGGACCTTTATTGCACTACTGGAGATCAAAAACCAAGACCAATGTATCCATCCAACTTACACCCTTTAACATGTCATATTTTCCCACTGAAAAACTGTTGAAGCTCATAGGCATCTTGAGCTAGTGAGGCAGATGGCCAGAGGCCAATGGCATCACTCTGCAAATTCTTCATGATCAGCTTGATAATTGCTTTTCCTGGGGGCTTGGTCAACTCAGCCCCACAATAACTGAATCCATAACTTTCCCATCCCATCCACCCTTATAGAGTATTCCCAGCTTCATCAGCCCATTTCCAGCCCTTGTCCATGAATCAGATCCCAGATGAGACAATGTGGTGAGCCTATGTGAAATCACACATGGCCCTGAAATGCTTAGACAGTGTGGGACTGCACCTTGTACTGAAGTTCCAATGCAAACATGCTTGACAGCCTGGTTCTTGCTGGTATGCCAAATTCTATTTCTGCTTCAACTTCCCTAGAGTCCACACTTCCCTAGAGCGCACACACATTTGGAAAAGCAACAGAGAACAGACCTCAGTGTATGAGTGGAAAATTTTCTTGTAGATGGTTTTGTCACAGCTTTTCCTCATCCCCACATCTCAATCCCATTTTTGTCCATTTAATCCTTCTTTAAGAGATTACTAGGCCACCCCTCAAAGCTACAGTTTGAAAGTCCAGCTCCAAATTCATTAGTTCCAGGATAACTCATACTCCCAGTCACTGGAGATGGCACATTAGAGCAAAAGAGAGGCTCCAGTTACAAGTCTGTTGTTCTGGGATTTTCAAGGGACTTTCTCCCACAGAAAGGGATTGTCAGAGGTGCCTGCTTCCACAAGGGGGGCTTTGGGGAGCAGATGTTTCCCTGCATGTTTTACTTTCCCTTGTAGAGGAAGACAGAGTCGGTGCACGAGTAGTAGAGAAATGTGATCGTTCATATTTCACAGTGCCATAGCTTCAAACCCTTTTCCTCTCCCACAGCAGTTCCCTGGAAAAGAGGAACTGATAGATAATTGCCCCTCATTTAGGACAGTGGAGAGGAACAGGCAAAATGCAGGCAAGCTGGACACAGCTTTATGTTTAGAAGTGGTCAGGTAAGCTGGGCACAGTTTAGAAATAGTCAAGGGGCCTCGGAAGTCTTGGCATGGCTAAGGCATCCCATGGGCCCTGATATGTGCATGTAACCAGAGCACTCTGAGGGCACCCACAACCCTGAGAGATCAAGTGACCTAACAAGTGCCAAAGACCTCTTCAAGAGCTTAGGTCTGTGATAAATTTAAATTTAATTAATCCCCACAAACCTTGCTTCTAATTCTTCACATCTTTGTGGCAACTAATATCTAATTCTAGCCAAAATATACTCTAAATGAAAACTGCCTAGCATGGTCACAAACATGTCTGCTTGAAATAATTAAGCCAGAGCAGCTATTAGTGATAGTTCCATCTGCTGATGGATCATTCTTCATTAATGTTGAGTATAAATAAGTCTTGGAGTTACAGGCAGGCCTTGCCCTCTCACAGTGGTTGTCATGTTTGGCCAGTGTCACCTGACCTCTTTATGTCTCTCCTTGGCTGTCCTTTCAGACAGAGAGAGAAAGAGATCAAAACATCAAGGCAAACAGGGGTTATGGCCTGCTCCTATTTTGTGATTAAGTTTCCTGGAGAAGAATCAGTCTGATCCATGCTCGGAAAAGGATTCCATGCATCCTGTCTGCAAAGGCAACTTGGCAGGCACAAAGGGCCCCTGTCTGGCCCAGGTTATCCTGGTGAAACACCATACAGTTAAACCAAGAGGGCCAACCTTCAGCCCTGAAGCTCTCAATGTACAAACTCAGCACAATGGCTTCCTTAAACCTCCTCAAAAATTCACATTCCTTTTGCACAGTGATGCTACTACCAGTGTTACAGCCTTCAAGTCATGCCTGTTGCTGGTAGGAGGCTGCAGGATGATGGACCTACAACTGCCATATGCCTGCACCTTGATTCTGATTTCCAGGAGCAAACCTAAAGTACCACCTGCCAGACTTGCTTTTGCACATCCAAGCATGTTATATTCTTCAGCCAGCACATCAGACACTCTCAGGGTAATTATGTCAGTGAAACTAAGCAAACACTTCACAGCAGAATGAACTCATCCAGTCAATCTATAAAGGATTAGGCAGTTGCCAGTGGATGAACGTTTCTCACAGAATAATCATTCTGTCTCTAATCCTCAGCCCTGTAGGTTGGGGAAAAACCACAAAATACCTTCCGAAAATGAGCACAGGAGCTAAAATTCATAATTGGATACAAAAAAACCCCAGCATGGACTCAGTAGAGATAGCAGTTTTACCACACATAATATGATCCCTCTCTCCAGTAATGCAATCAACAGCTTGATGAACTGTCTTTCTCTCTTCCAAAGATACAAATACCACCTTTCTCCTTTTACTTTTTATTTCCAAGATGGTCTACATGCTATGTAAACTAACTGAACTCCAAATAGATGCTCCCAAATTGTATTTGAAGTCTTCTGCTTTTCTTTCAGACCTGAAGTGTGCCCAAATGTTTGTCTAATTTTTCCAAATAAGGAAAGAAATTAGGCTCTGCCATGCTGACTAGACTGTAGACTTCTATCATTTTAAAGCTATTGCAGGATCAAAACAGGATTCATGGACTGTTTCTTCAACAAAAGGGAAAGAAGGGGCATTTGCTATCAAAACTATTTTCTGAAGCCAGTTTCCAGCTGCAAATGAGCTCTGCAGGGATTTAATTCCTTACCAGGCTGGATACTTGTCATTATTTCACCTTACGCTGACTTGAGAGAAGGCTGTTCTCTTGAAGCAATCTGTCAAGGAATTCAATACCAATTTTTATTCTCTGTTGCACTAGTGGAAAATTTTCTATCCTGGCTATTTAAAAGGAAAATGGGACTTTTTCTAAAAAAAAAAGAGTGAGGATGTGGCTGCTTGTCTTGGAAAATAACAGCTTCTAGCAGGAGCTCTCACAGCTTTCCAGACAAATACTTTCCAAGTAAGAAATGACAGATACTCAGCTTGTGGAGACACCTTTCTTGTTTTTACAAAAGCTTGAAATTTGTTTGGGTTGAATACTTCAAGCAATACTATTTATGGTCTTGGCCATAATATGAACTTGTATCACACTGTTGAGGAATACATCACGTTATGTCCTAGTGTAATTTTAAGATATCAGCACAAGCCATTGAAATGTCATAAATACCTTTTATACAGTTGACCTGAAAAAAAAAAAAAGAGCATGTTACAAACTGTGGATGCATTTGGCAGCATGAATCTCAGTCAATATGAAAAGCTGGAGAGTGCCTAATGAGCTGTACAAGAACAAGACTTGAGGGGATTCGTTAACTAACACAACATCAGCTATGACTCTGCAGTCAGGGCTGACAGAAACAAGCCTGTGGTTGGCAACCAGCTGACTGCTACCCTGCTGGCTGCTGCAGGCTTGTCTTCACTGGTGTTTCTGAGCCAGGGGTCAGCATGTAATGGAAAGAATAGAGAGATGCAAGGCTTGTACAGCTGACACAGCACCGCTCTCTTCCCTTCCTACACAGGGAGGTTTTGTGTACCCAGAAGCCCCAGAGCCTGCTAGCTTCAATCTTCTGACACTCTCTCAAGCTTAATAGGCACTTCGTTTCATCCTTGACATGATAGTAAGAGACCTTAAGCAGAGTTTTAATTTTATCTTCTGCCTACTGGCCACTTAGGGCATTTAACCCTCCCACACCTTATAGTGTAGCTGACTAAACCAGATCACAGTACCAAGCAAAATGCTTCTTTTCAGGCAGAATGTGTAAAACACTTCTTTATCCATGTTTTCAATTTTGCACCAAAAAAAGCCAGAGAGATTAAAGGTCTTTGAAATTAAAAAAAATGCACAGAATATATGAGTAAAGTGACAGATGACCAAGGGCTGAAATACACTCAGCTACTCTGACTTTTGTTAAGCCTTGGCTCTGGCAAAACTGTTGAGTTGGACAGAGCAGCCTACAAAGCAGGAAATGTAATTGAATTTAAATTAATTTTATTTCATCATCTGCAGCAGATGTTCGGGTGCTCTGATGCAGGAATTCAAGCAAAGACGTTTAAAGGGTGTTTTTCTCAGAAGCTCATCACAGAAGCTTACTATATGCAATGGCAGCTAAAGGTGGTAAAATGTACCTAAATAAAAAGAATCAAAAGATCCAAAGGAACAGAGTAACTAATCATTCTCTCTTGATTAGTGGGAAATGACTGCCACCCCTGCATTTTATCCCAACTATCTGTCTCATTTTATCTCCTTTATCCTAGTTATGAGAAGAAAGAAGCCTGTATCTTTCTGAAACTATTTGCCCACTTTGATATACAACTACAAAAAAATCTCTGTAAAGAACAATGAAAATGACAAGATATTTTAACTTAACAAAGGCAATAGTATTATGATATTAGTGGAAATAGGGGCAGTTTGACTCCAGAGGTTACCATATTCATTATAATCTACTGCAGCCACCAAAACATAATAAACATCTACTATCCACAGTGCTATGATACTTAAAATTATATAGGTAAGGCACGTGTAAATTAGTTCCATGGTAAATAAAATTGGAGCATGTATTTCTTTTCTTATCCTTTGAAGGGGTCTTTTCATATTTTACACAGAGAAAATTCAGCTCTGAAAAAGAGCTGAATTTATTGACTTAAAGTAAATATGAAATGTCCTCTTTTTCTTTTGGTTTCTTTTCCTACTGTAAAATGATTTACAGCAAATTCTGTTATCTGATCTACCTGTAACACTTGAATGCTGCTGGGAGTTCAGAATATTCAAGAGGAACAGTGTGTCAAAATTGGCTACACAGACCTCAAAGGAGGATCCTGACCACAAACAGTAATTGCAAGTTTTGCTGGTTGCTTATTTTTATTGCTACTCAGTATATTAAAGAAGATCACATCAGAACAGATAGCTTGGGTCATTCAGTCTATCCTCTGCACTCTAAACCTCTCCCTACACCATTCTCACTAACACCTTGATTTCTAACCTAAGTAGCTTCCTCAGCAGTGCTACAGCCACCCCAGCTACTGGGGACTTCTTCCTTAGTGCACGGCTTCCGTGGCAGTCTCTGCAATGCCACAGCACCATGACTCGCAGGAAAGGGCAGCGTGTGTCCTTTGGCATACCCATGAGTCTATAAGCCCCACTCAGGGGTACAGTCAAAGTGAAAATGAGACAGATCTCTCCCACTGAGCTCTGAAGTTGAGTACCATCATATCCTATAATGTGCAGTCCCCCGTGTCCTTCACGTTCTGCCCCTCCATACACTCTTCCTCCATATTCTCACCAGCTGAGCAGAGCAGCTGCCTATTCCAAGTCAACCTACACATTTCTCCATCTGCTAGCATTGGATCATAGAGGAACAAACATGCTGCCCCAGACGAGAGGTTTAATGTTCAGTACATTGCACACATGTTGATATAGGAGCTTTATACCACTGAAAACACAGATCCCCTTTCAGTACAACCTACAGAATTTGTTTTCCTAGGTGAAGTGACTAAGTATCAGTATGTGGAAACTTAGTTAAATATTTTTAGAGACATTTTAAATACCTGTCAGTTTTTATTTCATTCTTGTTTATTTTCTACAGGTAAAATCAGAGGAATTGTGTTAGGTAAAGTTAATGGAAAAAAAAAGATGCAGAAAAGAATACTGCACATTTTTAAAAATAAATTGAACACTCACATGTCTTACAAAAGTTTTATTTACCCTGAAATAGAATGAAATTACAACTCAGTAATGGTTAATGATTGCTCTCTAATGCAAAACAGATGTGTAAGAGACCTCCAGAAGTTGTCTAGGGCTCATCTAGGCAAGATTAACTATACTGAATGTTTCTATACTCATGTTTATATCAAAAGTCTGTGGTGTCCAGTATCTTTTAGTACACAGGTCCAATATCTACCAAGGCTAATTAGAGATTTTTCTTTTCCCGATGCCCAGCCAGAAACCCCCTTCCCACCATTTTAAAACCATCACCTCTTTTCATACTACTATGCATGGAGATCACGAATTTCTCTTTTCTTTGTACTCTTCTTTGCATATTTAAGGTGTTACCAAGTCACAATCTCTTCTCAGCTTTCTCAGTTCTTCCCTCATATGCCACATTTTCTCTTCTTATTGCTCTATCCTTGACTTACTGTATTTATCTACATCAAGTCACATCTTTGGTATTTTTCAGGCAATGTATCCAATTTACCAATTTTTCTGAATTCTAAATATTATCCACCATAGTTCTTCCAGCTGCTTTCAGTTTACCTTCAGCATGTGAAATAAACATACTCTTCAATAATATAAAATCATTGTCAGATGTAGTGACTGACACTGGAAAATCTACTTAGAACATAATTTGTAATATTTTCTCTCTTTGTCTAGGAACTTTTGGATGTATTTTGTGAGTACAGTTCCCCAATCCCTTTATTTTCATGTCACAACAATTTCATCAAGACAGGTTTTGCCTAGGGTTTTTTAGGAGAACACAGAGCCAATCAGCTTACTAAAGTCAGTTGGGTTTTTCTCTAGCTGAAAAGCCTACTATTCTTCATAGAAGGAAATATAATAGATATGACATTATTTTTTTTTCCCAAATCTGTCCTGGCTGTTATTTGTCACTTAGCTATTTTCCAAGCTTTTTGATTATTTCTTCTGCAGCCACTCTATACCTTAAAGTTGAGCTGACTGGTCTGTAATTTCCTTTCCCTTTTTGATACATTTAAAGACAGGTAATATGTTTGCCCTTTCTGGAATGTAATTTTTTCTAAGTTACAGAATAACAGTTAATGGCACTGACATCTGTTGCTGTTTGTTCTTGAAGAACTCTTGAAGAAGTTTCAAGTTCAGTTTGAAGACACTAAACTATCCAAACATTCAAACATATTCTTTCACCAGTCTGCTCTTCTGAGGTTCCTGTCACTGGTGTTAATGTTAATTATCCATCTGACAAATGCACACTCAATGTGATGGCCACAAGAGGCTGTATACGAAACTCCTTCCACCTTTTTAGTGTAAGCTGCAATTTGCTGCTTGGGGTTTTTTTTAATCATTTCTCGGTCTTCCTCTTAGCGTACTGCTAAAATGTGTTCTTTTACACTTACACCTCTGCTACACGTGTCTCCGTTCTTGCACTCCTGGTGCTGTGTGCACAAGGTCTTCTCATCCTGTCAGTTTGGCATTTTGTTCAGGCTCAGTAAGCACTCCTGATTTAGTGAAGTTGTTTCTTTATCCTTCCTTTGCACAGACATTATACACATTTCTCTTTTTTTCCCGAGGCTGCTAACTGTCCTGAAATCTTTTTTCCTTGACCTTCCTTCTGCATAAAGGCTTTTTAAAGTCTCACCTGGCTTTTTAAAATCTATCCATGGCCTTTATTATTTTGTCCCTTCTCCTTCCTTCCCAAAGAATCATGCCTTTCATCTTTACATTCCCATTTAATTTTTCCCTGTTATGCATAATCAAGAATAACTAGTTTTAATTTCTTTTATGTTCCAGTGTCAAGAAATTGCTTTCAGCATATTGCAAGAGTTTTTCCTATGCTTTGGTTAAATCTACAGCTCAGCTGAGTTTCTGGTGCTCCTACAGCCTTTGATCTCATTACATATTTCCTTGGGGGCAGACAGGAATGTCTTTTTAGTTGCTGTTTGGCAGTGCTTCCCAGGCCCAGGATAGCCTCTCTGTTGATATCCACCACCTGATACCATTGTAAGAACATGTTCAGAATGGGAAGTTCCTGTGTCTGAAAAGAAGGCTGAAAGATGCTCAGGGTTTTCTCCTAGGAATATCTGTTATACCACCGCAAAGCTACCTGCTTTAAAACAAATTTGGGCTCTCCCACAGTCTAGAAGCCTCTCCTGCCTAGCAGAGGAGAAGCAACCTGCATATCCAGTGAGATCTTTCACCAAGAGATGTGGCAACTCTTACTTTTTGGACAAATGTTAGTTCTAGGGAAAAAAAAAGGACTAGCTGCCTTACCTCTTTAAAAATATCACCAGTTGACGCTATTGAGGGCTGTTGTCTCATTCTCTCATCCTTTAATTGTTAGCAGAGACTTTCACTCGTGTTTATTTATGTCTTTTTCTCCTCTTTCTCTATGTATTCCTAATTGTAAAGCAATATATTTTTCTCCTTTTATCAGTCCCAACTTCTTGAGCCAACTGTACCCCTGTATATCAATATCGCAGCCATATGAGCTAATCCCTAAAGTCTCTGCTATGCCAATTAAGTAATAATTTTAATTATGTGCTGAGATTTCTATGCCAGCTCTTTCTAGAGGCATGGTATTGAGCATGTGCATCAATAAAGCCTTCTGTTCAGTTTTCCAATATTTTAGCTTCTCTATTTTTATTAATTTTTGCATCGCCCTTGCCTGGATACCAACTTGTACACCATGCAATCATTGGTCTATTCTAGCCCTCTAAATGTCCCTGAATGAGAAAACTGCACTGCAAATTCATAAAAATTACATTTTAAATTGAAGGTGGCAGTTATGACACATTTTAAAGATACGTCAGCGCAGTAGGCTTTTTAGTATTTGCTATAAACAACACAACACAGACACATATAGAAATACCAGAGAATTTTGCTTATGCAAAATGAATGGCTGTATGTCTACTTTATTAAAGTAGTCATTCAAAGTGTTAAATTCAGTCCCCTGAACAGAAAACCACACTGTTGAGAGTTGGGGTGGGCAGATGGGGGACTGATGCTCAGTTTACTGTATTTCTTACTGACTTCCAGAGTGCTATATCAATTTACATCAGTTTACATTCTTTTCCTAGGTCACTATTGCTTTCTTTGTCTACAATTTCCAGGCAGTCAGACATAATGTTGCAGGACAGGACACTGTTGCAATTCCATTTCACTGTTTTTTGCTTAATTTTTGACAAGCGATAGTTCCTGATAAAGGCATCGTCTCCACACATTTTCCCTTTAGATTTTAGATGTAAAATTTTCACTTGAAATAAACCAGCATTATAACAAGGCAAATTCTGTAGGTAGTAGCTATAAATAAAACATGAAAAATTAGGGCAAATGTAAAAAAACACCTAGGGCCTCTGCTATCGGTTCTATTCAGTGAGGTTGGATCAATAACCAAAAAAAAAGTCAGGACATATCAAAAAATGGGTTATGTCAAATTGAAAAAGTTAAACAAGAAGATGGAGGGTTTGATGTTTCTGAAATGATATCTGAAGTGTTATTGAAGCCATTGGGGTTGTAGGGGTGCTATTATGAGAAGTGCAAGTCAGCAGTAATGTATTACATAGTCTTCACTGCCAATGTTTTTACATGAAAATACACATTTAAGTTACTTTTATTTGAGTGTTCTCTACACTGATTCCAATCATACCTTATAAGAGGTCTCCTGTGATTCAACCTAACAATGTTATCTCACTTTTCTAACTCTCTGTCTTAAGACATTGTACAAATTATAATAACCCAGACTCTCATACAGCAAAATAATCTTCTTAGTTGTTTGTTTATTCAGGTTTATTTCCCAGTTCTTGAAATAATGTAGGCAGTAACCTACAATAATTATAAATATAAATTAAA
>WUAM01000323.1:10966544-10977147 GCA_024336885.1 Actenoides hombroni
TGGATTTCAATTTAAATTAAATATAAATAAAATTTTTTTTTCAACAGAAGACACTGAGGTCAGTGCTGAATACACAAAAAGATCCTTTTAAAGAATGCTTATTATTTATTTAATTTTCAGATTCACTATACACGTAAAGTATACAAATTGTGCTATTTAATACTGATCAGTCCCTTTTAGAAGGCTCTCTAATCTGTACAGTTATTAAGTATAATGGGATTTACTTTAACGAAGTCTAACGCTAGGAAGGAAAGTACATGTGGTAAATCTTATTACAGCTAAAGAGATGGGTTGCATTTCCTTGTGGGTTTTTCTAATCCTCCTTTGGCAGGAATAACAAATTTTCAAGTCTTTGGAGGTGTTTTCCTTGATTGTCAATTTTACCACTTGAAAGGTGGGTGAAGGTTGAAGTGGGCAAGCAGGAATCTAATGAAGTTCAACAAAGGGAAGTGTAAAGTCCTATACCTGGGCAGGAACAACCCCAAGCACCAGTACAGGTTGTGGGCCAAACAAGTGGAAAGCTGCTTTGCAGAAAAGGATATGGGAGTCCTGGTGGACACAAAGTTGAACATCAACCAGCATCGTACACTTGTAGCAAAGAAGGCCAACATCATCCAGGGTTGCATTAGGAGAAGCATTGCCAGCAGACTAAGGGAAGCGATCCTTCCCCTCTGCTCAGCACTGGTGAGACACGTGTGGCATGCTGGATCCAACTCTGGGCTCCCAAGTGCAAGAGAGACATGGGCATACAGTGGGAGTCCAGCAAAGGGCTAAGGAGATGATAAAGGGTTTAGAGCACCTGACATACATGAGAGGCTGACAGACATGGGACTGTTCAGCCTAGAGAAGGCTCAGGGTGATCCTACCCACATGAATAAATACCCAGTGGGGGTAGCAATGAAGATGAAGCACAGATCCTCCCAAGTGGTGCCCAGTGACAGGAAAAGAGGCAATGGGCACAAAGTGAAATACAGGAAATTTCATTTAAGTGTAGAAAAAAACTTCTACTGTGAGAGTGGTCAAACATTGGAACAAGTTGCCTAGAGAGGTTGTGCACCCTCCATTGTTGGACCTACTCAAAACCCAGCTGAAACATGTCCCTGAGAAACCTACTGTAGCTGATCCTGCAATGAGCAGGGTATTGGACAAGATAATCTACAGAGTTGTCTTCCAGTCTCAGTGATACACTGACCCTGTAAAGTTATCCATTAATTTACTGCAAATCAAATTAACTAATCTGAAAAAATCTCACTCTATATCATGAGTTTCAAGCACAGAAAGGCAATAATGTTCTGTTTCTTTACATGAAGTATATATTAGGCTGATTTTTCAACTGTTTACCCTACTCAAATACAGGTTCATTTTTATTAGAAAACAAATTCTGCAGTATCGATGTTTTCTGTATATTGCACAGACTGACAATTGTAAGACAGACAATCTGCTTAAAATAATAATAAAAAAAAATTCTTCATAACTTCAGAGTAAGGACAGTTGTATATTTCCTGACAGCAGCATGCTACAGCACCAATCTCTTCTAGTTACAGACAATATTTTATAGATATAATAATATCAGTGAGGTAATGTACTCCTATTCATCAGATTTTGATCTGTGCAATTTTCATTTCAGTATGTGGGGGATGGGGTTGGCTTATGTAAGATTAAACCTTTATGATTTCAAACATTGTGGTTCCTAACAGTGGTTTTTAGACAGCTGTCAAAAGTAGCCTTTACTCATCATGTGCATATGTCATGATTTAACCCCAGCCAGCAACTAAGCACCCCACAGCCACTTGCTCACTCCTCCCTGCTCTCAGTGGGATGGGGAAGAGAATCAGGAATGGAAAAAAAAAAACAAAAAAAAAACCCAGAAGGTAAAACTCACAGATTAAGAGCAGTTTAATAACTACAATAAAATAATAACAATAATAAAAACTAACAATATTAATAATTGTAATGAAAAGAAACATAACAAAAAGAGAAAGACATAAACCCAAGAAAAGACAGGTGATGCACAATGAAATCGCTTACCACCCTTTGACCAGTGTAGTGATCCACTCCCCCAGGCCAACTGCCCCAGTTTATATAGCTAGCAGGACATTTTATGGTATGGAATAACCCTTTGGCCAGTTTGGGTCAGCTGTTCTGGCCATGCTCCCTCCCAGCTTCCTGTGCACCTCCTCACTCACAGAGCATGGGAAACTGAAAAGTCCTTAATTTAGGAGAAGCACTACTTAGCAACAATTAAAACATCAGTGTTTTATCAACATTATTCTCACACTAAATCCAAAACACAGCACTGTACCAGCTATGGGAAATAAAATTAACTGTATCCCAGCCAAAACCAGGACAGCATACTATCACATACAATAGCTTGCCTGTGGCTTAATTTATAACACAACATATAATATAGACTTCATATGGAAATCTTAAAGCCTTCAAAAAAATTTCCTATGTAAATATCAAATTAGGTAAAATGTTGTTCCTAGATTACTCGATACCTAGTATGACTTCTCAAACATTTTTTTTGAGAAGAAATTAATGGAAAACGCAATGTGTACATGCATAATGGATAGAAACAACTTCAGAAGTAACTAATTTTGCAAATAAGTCACTGGACTGTTGGGAGTAGAAATTAGTATTTGTATGTATTACTGCAGTATCAGGATGGAAAAAAGTGGGGTTTGGTTCCAGCAATCCAACCACAGGCAAAATACCCTTCATTCACCTCTTGATGCCATTTTCTACCATGCTCCTGTCAGCTTCTCTCAAACTGGGTGGCATCAGATTATTTGGGCTCTTTCTTCTGCTTTTAGCAAAGGTTTTTGTTGAGTTGAGCACCTAAGAACTTTCTCTCCAAGAAGCACAGGGTACAGTCTCTTCCTTGCGGTACAACCCGCTATAGCTCTCTACTGAGAGCAGGAGTAACCATCCATCTTGACACTAACCAGGCCATTTTGGCAGACTAAGATTTTTGTATGGCAAATAACATACATACCAGAGAACTGTAGTGAGGGAAATTCCATATGTGGCTTGCAAGTAGGGGTGGCAATTACTCCCTTGAGGTCTCACTTGTCCTTTACAGGACAAGGTGTGCAGTTGAGTGACTTACTCCATAACTCCATAACTATTCTGCTGCTGATCAGGTCACCTTGCACCACTCTGAAATTGTTGAAAAGATAAAGGGTAACCTTAATGTAAAAGCTCTAATGTCAGCTGCATGGTAGTAGGTCCTCTACACAGGTTTAAAAAGGGAGATCTTTCTCTATTCCTAGTATGTAATAGAAAGAAGTGAGCAGAGGAAAAGAGGTAAAGACAAGGCAAAAGTAAAATAGACCACAATTAGCATAAAGAAAAGAAGTTAAATGTGCTGAACTGCGACCCTTTCCAGACTGATCTTCCACCCTGCATTATTAGATCCTACAGAGGAATGGTAAGCCAAATAATCCTGTCAGCATCTTCACACGGGAAACCATGCCAATATGTTCTAAGGTATCACTTTATAGCACACACATTCTCCACTGAGGATTATAACATCCTTTTGCAAAGGGAATGAACTCTAATTGTTTTTTCTATGCCTAATTATTACATTCTGTGCATCTGTGACCTGTTAAAGAGTAATAGCCCTGGAGAGGAAGCTGCTATATATGCATGACAGAATGTGTATATACACACGCACACATATATATATGTACACAGTTCAGACACATCTATGTCTATATTTATACATACTATTTTTTCACAGTATATATTATGCAGTGGGATCCCAATACTGCCAATAAGAAAACCAGTCTTTTCCAGACTTTATTTGCTTTTTAAATTGGAACCAGAGAGACTATGGGAATTTATTGGTACCACTTATATTGCAATCCTTAACGAGGTACTTACATTTTCCAAAATTAGCACTAATACAAGCAGTTCAGAATCCTAATTTCTGCTCTGTTAAGAAAAGTCACTGAATTAAAGGCTGTGTTACTGTCATTATTGAGGAATTCATTTCACAAAACAATGCATGGAAAATAGAATGCAAAAGAGATCAGGGTGAGGAGAAGAGCAGCATTCCCTATGGCACTCTTCTGTTCTACTGCTGTTTTCAGTATGGCACCTCAGGAAGTTTACCCTGTCTTTGTATTCTCTGTATGTGGCTCCCCACGGATTATCTACCGGGCTTTGGCTAATTGTAGCTTTAGCAGAATGGAGTGCTTTACTTCGTGTATGGCAGTTGAAAATTACTTAAAAACAGTTTTTAACCAGCGACTCATAGCTGAGTGGGCTTCACAAATGAGTGGACTACGTTAGGAAAGGAGAGAGCATCACCGTCTCTGAAAAGATCATTGTATCATCCTGGGACTCTTTGAATACCAGCATGCCTGGGCAGAGGCAGAATGACTGGTGAGCTCGGTGGTGTAATTCCTGCACCAGAAATATGAGTCACTAATACAGAAGGAACTTTTCCTCCTTTGCAATGATAACGCTGTAATTTTAAGTGACAAGTGGAAACGATAATACTGCTACAAATGTCTCTGGGTTATTTAATGGCACTAATCAGAAAATAGCATTCAATAGCTGTTGCATTCCTGAAGTACTCTCCGCCATTTACCCTGGGAGCAGCTGTCATTACCTCTTGTTAACAGAAAGACTACACATAGAAGGTCTTTAAGGCAGCTAAGGTCATGCTTGGTCTGATTCATCTTCTGGCAGTCCCAGAGCTGTGTGTGTGTGCTGAGAACACCCTACTCCTCTCAACTTTTCCCTTAGTGTATTACTAAACACCTGGATTCACCAAACAGAAATACTTCTTAGCAGATAAGAATTACCAAAGGGCCAGATGCTTTGCAACCGCTTTGTGGATGGGTCCGTTGTCAGGCACTGCACCCGTGTAGAGCCTGCTGTTTTTCTTGCATTTCCCACACAACAGCACGAGGGAATGACCACCAGTGAAATGTAACAGCATAACTCAGGCAAACAGGGCATCAGTAGAAATCCTACACCACACAAGACAATGTGACTACATTTGTACTTCACATAGTTTTAGACAAAGCAAAAGAACCCCCCTATGTGATTAACATTTTATATATGAGTAGAAGCATATTTAACAAATGAAATCATTGAATAGGTTCGTGAAAAAGCTTCGGAATTTGCTGTGAGCCAGACTGAAACACTTCACAACAATCTTTATGCTTTTTTAATATATGCTGTTCTCTAGGTACAGTTCAAGGTTTACTGTTATTTTAATTTTAAATCCTTTATTTTAAGGGAGGCAATTGACCACTCCAGGGTGGGAAAAAAAATTAAAAAATCCTACCAGCTGCTTTGGGTTATATGTTTTCAACACTGCAACTTGCTTCCTTACAAAAAAAATTCAGAATGTAACTGTGTGCCTAATTTGACATCAGCTTTTTTTAAGGTGAACATTTCATGTAAGATACCAATAAAATTGAATTATATTTTCTTGCACAGCTTTCAAATTTGAGAAAAAGTTGATTTAGGAAACATACTTTGGTAGCTTGAGACTCTCCAGTATCTAATGCCCAATTCAAAGGAAAGTGACACTCTCACTTTGGAGGTTCATGGACAACCAAGGATTTGTTACATAAGATTTGGAATTTCTGAAACTCAGCCAGGAGAACAGGTTTGACAAGTGCATCAAAACTACACTCCTGAATCAAACTGAAACAAAAACATATATTCTCACCCTGGTGTAGTAAAACTGGATTCTCAGGGGTATTCAGATACTCTATGGTCATCCAGATTCACTACTGCTGTGTCATAGGGGTTCTCAAGAAACTTGTCCTGCTATTAACATGCCACATGGTCCCCATGTTTTAATCATGCAGAAAACTGTTGAAGTGATAACATTGCCTAATAAATTACCTGAAGATCCAGTGCAAAGCAAAGCAGCAGGGCCTTTAGGTAAGAAAAATTCTCCCCGGATATCATCAATAGGACCTAGCCTACTGTTTGGGATTGCTTTAAGTGAGAAGTTTTTAGATATTACTGGGTATCCCGCTCTCCCTTTCCACTTCTGAGAGGAAAATTGGGCTTAAGTAGCTAGGTTCAGCAGAGGATACAAACAGAAAAGGCATGACTGCTCTGGCAGATGACTGCATATTACAGTATTGTCTGCAAACTCATGATATTCTAGCTGTCCATACATGTGAATGCATCCTAGGCTCTAAGAAAAATTGTGGTCAGCTTTCCATGTGAAAATGTGTTGGGGTTTTGTTTTTCCCTAGCCCTAAAGTCAGAGATTTTCCTGTTTGCCATAGCAAGCCTTTTAGTCAATCTGGCATTCTGCCTGGTTGAGACTGTTTGGAAGGTATGGGACAGCCACTGACCTGGCAGATCTCTTTATGGCTGTGGCTTGAATGATTAATCATGTGGAGTGGTCATTTGGTGCAACTGGGAAGCTTTTCATGATTGATGGATCTCTGCCATGCTAGAGGAAGCAGAAGCTGAGAAGGAAAGAGATAAGATTTATTTGAAATCCCACGTTTTGGGTTAGGGGATTATGATGCTAGTGATGAATTCTTCCTTCTCCTCAAGCATTTGCTAGCATTTATACATCAGGAGAAAGATCAGTGAATGGCAAGATACCACTGTTGGTAGGAAGACATAGCCATCTTCCTTATGAGGAAGGAAACTTTCATAAGCCTATATGTGGCACTTCTACCAGTGCTACAGCACAGGAATAGATTTGCAAAGAAATCGTGCTGGTATATAAGTACATGCTCTCCTCTACACAGCTTGGTTAGCCCAAAGTATTACTTGGCTCTGCCTAACCAGCTGCAAAACCAGTTTGTGATGGTTGCCTGACATGAAGGGACATCCAGCACCAGAGAACTGAGAAAATATTCAGCTCTGCCTTTAGCACTTGGGCAGTGATAATGGAGTGCACACTCAGAAATGCATGACATTGTCCCACAGTCACCTGGAAGCCTGCATACCAAAACCAGCATGTTTCACCACTCTATGGCACTCTATGTAGTGCCTGTGGAGCTACAAGTTGCTTCACGAAGCAGAGTGGAAGAGGGCAGTGATAGATTGTTTAGTCAAGTCATACATACCCATAAAACATCCACAGAGGCAATATGGGAGCAGGAAAAAGGTATTAGGAAAATTAAACATGTCAAACATTCAAATCCATGCTAATTGTCCCAGGTCCCTATGCTATTTCATAGAACGCTTTGCATTGGAAGAGACCTTTAAAGGTCATCTAGTCCAGACCCCCTGCAATGAAGAGGTTGCTGTGAGCCCCATACAATGTGAGCTTTTCCAGGGATGGGGCACCTACCACCTCTCTGGGCAACCTGTGTTTCACCACCCTCACAAAAAAAACAACCCTATTCCTTAGATCTAGTCTGAATCTACCCTCTTCTAGTTTAAAACTATTACCCATTGTCCTTTCCCTACAGACCCTATTAAAAAGTCTGTCTTACAAGCCCCTTTAAGTATTGAAAGGCTGCAATAATATCTCCCCAGATCCTTTCGCAGGTTATGTCTCACCATCACCAAGGGCTGAGTGCTGTCCACTGCTCAGAGCCCTGGCCTTGGTATTACCTCTACCAATACTATACATAATATTTCTGATGTAGCTACAGCACATACTCCTGATGTTCCTTCCACTTCTCATATCTAAGTCTAGTCTTTTAATTCAATACAGTAAATCTTCCTGCTCCCATGTCAAGCACCTAGAGCAGAGTTTGACTTCTGACACATTTCTTTCCTCAGAGGGCTCTTCCTCTGAAACAAAGTCTGTCACCCTGACGAAAGCCACAGTCCATAATTTCACGCTGATCAGCCATGTAACAGCATATCCCCTCCCAGACCAGCACTCACATCAGGGCTTTCCTCAAAACAGCAAGAAGTATGGTGGGCAGGAAAGCCGAGTCTGACTCCCTTTAATCTAAGCCTTCTGCAAGTCAGTGTGCTCCCACAACATCATGAGGGAAAGCTAGTTTTTGAGACTTTTTGTATTCACCTCTTTCTACAAACAACAGCATGCCAGATGAATAACAGATGAGGCGAGTACATATCCAATAGCTGAGCAGCTGAATAAGTAAATAGCAAGGCACATGCTTGCAAACATCTGTCTATCACTGCAAACAAATCCTACCTGCAGAAGGTCTGCTCCCTCTCATGCCTAAACACTGCCTGTGCCTTTCTCTGTAGTTTAGGACTCAGCTCATCAAACTGATGACCTTTATCATCTCAGAACCAGACACCTCTCTGTGGACCCTAGATGGTGAAGTTAGAGAATTTCACCCAGGAGTAGGACACCTGGATCCTTTTAAGGATCCATCCTTGAAGATCAATATCAAACTTGGCTCCAGGCAAAAGAATTATATTTGAAACCTTCATTTCAGAGAAAATGAACACATTTTCAGGTATATCAGCATATAACGGATCCAGTAGATATTGTATTTGGGGAACAATAGTGATTGGCATACATCAGCAGCTGTCACGTACTCTTAAATTCAACCTCCCTTCCCCATGCCCTTTCCCCAAAGAGCTTCACTCCACTAACCACTGTGCCATGTCAAAGCTGTCTGAAAATACATCTTCTGAACACAACAAGCAAATACGTGAAAAATCAGCCTCTGTGAACATTATCTTCTTTGTTGCTGCTTTTATTTGTGAAAATTCTCAGCTTTTGCACTCTATGCAGACTCTGTGACCTGGAAGCAGAGAAGCAATGATAACGGAGTAGGTCAACTTTTCTGTTTGTTGTTTTTCAAAAAAAGTTCTGATGCTTATTGAACTGATGAATTCTGGTTGCCTATGGTTTTTTTTAATCTTGTGCTTGATTGCAAACTCTGATTAAAGCTTCTCCCAGGGAAGGGACACTTAAGCTGTCTCCAGAGTGAGTTCTCTGAGTTCACACTTGAGCCTTTCCTTTAGTCAGGACACTTCAAGAGCCTCTAACCTATCTGGCTACCTATTTCCACAAAGTTTAATCAGAACATAATGATCTTTAAATTTATTTAATTGTCTTTAATTCACTCAACAAATTCAAAAGTTATTGCTCGCAATAGAGAAGCAGAGTGTCATTATTTAAGGGACTGGGCTAAAAACCACCATAGGTCTTCCCTCCTTCCCTCTTACTCATGCATGCACATATACACACATGCAAAGAGGGAAGAAAATGTATAAAAATACCCTAATATATGTGATGAGAGAAATGAACCCTGATAGAGCAGGCTGTCCCTTATCTGTATTCTCACCCCTGAAACTGCAGTGATCTCTGAAGATCTTGTCATCAACCTGCAGGCTGGTAGGAATAGCTTCTGCTGCTGCTTCCCAGCCAGTGACTTACTCCCAGCTATCCTTGAGCAAGGGAGCATTTGCACTGCAAACTAGACACCCACTGCAAGCACTGCTGGAGCAACCTCAGTGGCTACCAGCAGCACAGAATCTTCAAGGCCAGACCTGCAAAGATGAAAGATCCTCCTGCCAGGAAAAATATACTGTGACCTGGGAAAAGATAAAGAGAAGCCTATAAAGCTTCACTTTATCTTCCCATGTTTCTTGCTGGTCTGTGTCATTGCAGCTTTTGTGTGTACAAAGAAAGAAGTGGAATTATTGTTTTTTTTAAACTAAATTCTTCTTTTCTCACCACAGAAACAGGTCGAGTGCAAATCTAAAGGATGCTCCTTCAATGTACTTTCTGCCATAAATCTAGCTGGTGTTCTACTCTTTGTTGCTGCAGTCTGTACTAATATATTGAATCTCTTTATCACAAGGGATTTCATTACAGTCCCGATAGTAATTACTCAGAAGTTTTAGAGTGCTGTCTCCATCTGGTGGTGAAATGTTAAAACTGCTGCTTTCCAAAACATGAAATACATTATATATCGATTTTAAATTGTACAAGTAGCAACTGGATAACGACATTGCATGGAAATTTGTACGTCTCACATATGACCTTTCAATCTGTAACAAAATGTGGTATTTTTTTAAATCATAAAAATCTCAACAGCAGAAGCTGTGTGTTTTCTTATCCTGCTTCGGTTTCCAAATTTCACTTTGAAAGTTGATATTCTTCTACCAATGGATCTCTGTCTAAAGACAAGAAAGAGTCTCACCCACCTCCCTCTCCCATTCCTCCTACAGTTTAATACAGCTACATCAACAATCTTCTCTTTGCTAATGTAAGAGAAAAGCACTTCTGGCAGTTCACATTTTTCACACGTGGCAGCAGCAGAACACTACTATGGAGAACTAAGGCGGCTTCACCAGCAGAGGCTCAGTAATCAGTTAAGCTCCTGCTTCACTGCCTTTTTTATGCCACACTGATTTTAGCTGCTATGGACAGAAAATAATAAAACACAGACAGAGTTGGCTATCAGCACCCAAAAGCATGCCAGGTTTATACCTCACTGTGGCAGCTTGTGCTTTAAGCGTTTTGGAGACAGGATGCCCTAGCTTGACTCTTACCTTGGCCTCCAGGAATATATTCTTGTTTTCCTTTCTCCCTTTTTTTTTTTCCTGGCATGGCCTCAGCAAATATTTGGTCCCAGATTCTCTTCGAAGAGAAGGAGAAGAGAAGGAGAAGAGAAGGAGAAGAGAAGGAGAAGAGAAGGAGAAGAGAAGGAGAAGAGAAGGA
>WUAM01000323.1:10991441-11001961 GCA_024336885.1 Actenoides hombroni
CCCAAAAAACCCAACCCAAGTGAATAAGCATATTTTGATACTGGGTGTACATTAATTCCCTGGTGGACTGTGCCAGAAGAATTGCTTGGGAAAAGATGGTCCACCATCTCCAGTTAGTATCTCAAAGTCTTGGTAGACTACTGCAGCTATCCTTAGTCACCTGAGCTCCTATACAGCACCTTTTGTTATGACTGCATCCACAGCAGGATTAACACAAACAGGAATGTTCATTTCAGTGTTACTGTAGTTCTTAAAATAAATGCTGTTGAATCAAATGCCACTGCATTTGGGTAATGTGCCCCATATAAATGTTGTTTTCCACTGTGCCTAAGCTTTGGAGTACATCACTTCAAACCAATTTTCTGGGGTTTGTTTTTGTTTTAAATAAATTAGAATCAAGGAAGAGCTACAGGCAGCCTTAACCTAGAATCAATTCAGAGTTATGATAGAAGTGACTGACAGTCAATTGATACGACAACTGTTCAGTGGGCTCTACAAAGCTGGTCTCTGTCCAGTCCCTGAAGAAACAGGTGCCCCCACTACCAAAGTCAGCAGCTCAGCTGTATGAATCACAACCCACAGGCAGATCTGTCAGGCTCAACCATGTCAGTCACCAGAGTCAAATGATCCTCTGAACAGCATCTGATTCTGAAATGAACCCCATACATGACAGTCAAGGTACTCTACACTAGGCTTTTGTTTCAAGTCCGAAAGACACTTCTGATGTAAGCTGGGCATTTTTTTAAATTACTGTAAATTGACAAAAAAACAAACCAAACCACACTACGCTCCTCAGCATAAAAACATAACACAGATCTCCCACTGCCTCCAACATGTTTGTTTTTGCGTTGTGAAGATCGCAGAATTGCTTATGTTCCAGGGAAGGCTGTTCGAATAAGAAATGGCCCAATGATACATACCAAATCTGAAAACTTTCATACTCTTCACCTTTGAAGAATTAAACCTGGAAAACAAGAACTTTCAAGCACAGTCTTGCAGTTAACTTTTCAATCAGCACAACAGCACGCTAACCTTCAGAATCCATACTTTTCAGTGGCAATCCAGGCCAATTTGCTGCGGTTGTACTGCTCTCCTGCGGCTCAGCAGGGCAGTCAGAGCACAGGCAGTGGGCAGAGACCCAGCAGTTCAAAGCAGAGGTATTCAGCTTTTATATCCACTGCCCTTCAGAAAAAAAAAAGTCCTTTTGCACGGCCTCTTTTTTTTTTTGACTGCTTATTTTCCAGGCAAGATGGCCAAGCTCCAGCCCATTCCCAATACCTCAAGAAAGGAAAAAAAAAAAAAAGGGAAAAAAAACCCTAAAGCCAACCAAACACGGTACAATTATGTCAATTTCTTTCAGCTTCGCTCCCATCTCCCTGCTAAATCAACCATACCCTTCTGGGAAATGTAATGCTCAAAATATTGCATAAAACAGAAATGCCACAATCACATTGAATCTAGCTTCCATCTATACCTTGAAAAGAAATAAAAAAAAAAGAGACATCACACAACCACTTTTCACACGTTTAATGCAATGGCACCCTAATTAAGTTTACAGTACTTTATTTCCACTAAATACTGTGTTTCATATGGGAAAAAAACAAACAAAAACATTTTTAGTAAAGTTTTAGAAACTCAACCATTTGGAGTTACAAATGCATAAATTTCTCTCAAAAGATTAAGAATTGTATTTTTCACCCTCACACAACAACAAAAAAAAAGGTTTTGCTGGGTCTTTTCACGAGATATGGAGATCAAAGATGGCACTTAACACTTCTGAAGTCAGGGGCGTCATAAGGTTGTATCAGGACTTCCGCTGGACAGTCTGCTACGAAGCAAACACTATAAATAGGAAAAGAATGTGCAAGAGCTCTGAAGAAGCAAGAAGCACAGTGTGTTTTGCAATCTTGTGTTCTGATAGCCATGGAACTAAAGAGGGCTGGCTGAGGGAAGCCTGCCTGAATTTCTCCAGCTAAAGTCTACTCAAAGCATACCCATCACAGCCAGTCACATCAATAACCCTACCCTAGACTATGCGATACTAGTGACGAGCTCTCCTTTGGATTCTACCTTGGATCAACAACCAAAACAAGCTGAAAGGTCACTTGGAGAAGCCATAGGAGCAACTGGAAATAGTTTTTGGTCTTCCTATGACAACTAATTAAGAGAACTAATACAGAAGCAGGTAAAAATAAATTAGGCAGTATTTTTTAAAGATACCATCAACTAGAAAACTAGCAACCCTATTTTTTATTATCAGCTTTACACTTCGACTTCAAAGAGTTGACCAAAAGAAGTACACTTTGTGTCGATAACGTTTGGAGCATCCTTCAAGAGAGGAAGCTAACGTAGAAGCAGCCGAGGACCACCAATTTCATCTAAAAGCTTAGCTTGACAGACAGTGAACTCAAGAGTCACTTAAAACAGACATAAATCTTGGCTGGGGGTAGCTGTGCTTCCTGGAATTTACAGTGCTCATTTTAGCTTTTATCTTTCTAATTCAGAATTAGAGAATGGACCAAAGTTTGTAAGTGGATAAAACTACCTTTGGAGAAGTCAGTGGTTTGGTTCTAGTAGGAACTTGAAATATTCCTTTGCACACACTTAAGAACTGCTCATTCTACTATTTTTTTATTAAATAAGAAAACACTCACTAGGCCAAGAAAGGCATTAACATTTTACCTTTGCATTCTGCTTCTAGAGGTGCCTCCCATCTCTAAGTTCCAGCAGTCATCATCCCTAAAGAACATTCGCTAATACTCTTACATTTAACACTGAAGGCCACATTCTACAAAGTCTTTTCAGGGTGTACAATGTTCCTCAAATGCACTCTAAAAAAAACCAACAACAACAATTTGATATTTGTGCGAGAAAGTAATTCAGAACTTAATTTGTTAACTTGGATGCTCATATGAGATGAATCAGGCAGATTTTGATTCATGCACAGGACTGATGGGAGTATGTTAAAGAAAAATAAATGCAGAAATCTATATGAATTACAACTTCTGGTTGACTCAATTATACACAAGAAAATAAAAATCTCTACTCACACAATAAAAGGGTAGAAGTAACAAAAACAATCCAGCACTTTTCCTACTGTAAGAATATTGCACATTCCGATAATGTTGCACAAATTACTGGCTTTTTATAAAGACTATATATGAGGTATTAGTCTATTAATAAATAAAGAAGAACATGGAAAAGGAAAAGCACCTAATACAATGCAATAATCCATTCCAAGTATTTAGTAAATGAAAAACTGAACAAGCAATAATACATACCCTTACAGGGAAGGTTAAAGTTACTCAGCGAATAGGCAGCTTTCAATGTCCATTCAAGAAGCAAACGGTTAAATCTCTTTTGATAAAGACGTTAAGAGCTCAAAGCCTATTTAGAACACTGTTTAAAAATGCTTATTTTGCAATCAATCTGAAAGGTAAATTCTTAATTCTAAAGGGTCAACAACATGTGGGTGACAGTAATCTTATTAAGGGGAACCAATTTAATACACTAAACTTGTATTGCTAGTTAAGAAATAAACCAGAATTTTTGGAATGACATCAGTTAAAATAGTCACGAGTTGTGGGGTTTTGGTGGGTTTTGTTTTTTCTCCTTTTAGTTTTTTCTTTTCTTAGTTGTAAATAGTTTAAACTGGTTATGGATTTCCATGGTGCTAAAATTCATACCCATTAGTACAGTGTTTATTACCAGATTCCAGCACCACAAGCATTAGAAGAATGTAACAATTGTAATTTTCAGTTTTACAGTGTTTACACTAAAAATTTACCTTTCAAATCACAATGCTAAAAAATTCCTGCTGACAGGTAATAGATTTGTGCTTAGGTTGACAGATTTATCTATTTTTTATTTAGACTTTCCCGGATATACTAGGAATCTGTAGGCAAGCTTATCTTGTTTAAGTTCACAAGAGCACAGAGGAGCATTTAAGTTAATAAACTCAGCTACGGAAACTACACTGCACATGTGGTAATATAATAAGCATAAAATAAGAGTGTTTTCAGTATGATCTTACAAACCTTGTTAAAGAGATACTTGTATTTCAGAAGAAAAGAAAAAAAACAAACAAAAAACCCACCACAACCTTGTGTGCACACAATTGTATACATGAATATCCCTTAAATAAGTCAAGGGTTATTCATCCCAAGATCTTTTCAGGCCAATGAAATACTGTTTGGAAATAAAAGTAATTCCTACATCACTCTCTTAGGTGAAGCACTATCTTAACATACTCCCTCTTGCTATTTTCCAACTTTGAAAAATGTTTTATTATTAATACATTTGCAATGCTGGACAGAGTAACCAAGACCAAGGGAAGTCATTTCTGCTGCTATTTTGTGTAAATTATCTTATTGGCACACTAAGTCTGTATCAGGTAAAAACTCCAAGTGAAAAACTTGTAAACAAGTGATAAAAAAAAAGCAGTTCAAAATTAAATTATCTCCCTCTCCTGCAATCCATGCACCAGTAACTCAAACAGTCCCGAACTGGCATATGAAAAAACTGTATTACATTTCTGAAATTAAAAATATGTATCTTGTGTTGAAGTTCAAATTTATGGCAAGTGTTTACTCAACTGAAATACATCTAATTTCTTCTGTCACATGAGATTATTTTCTCTCCCATTCTAAGTACTTATCGAAACATCTACTTACCAAATGCATGTTGTTTCTATTCTGAAGATTAGTTTCATCTACAACTTATAGCAGTTAAGTGTTTTTAGAACAAACATTTGAAAGAATTTTTTTCCACGTTAGCGCAAAAGTGAGAGAGATTATGAAGATGTTGAAAGAAGAAAGACAAAAAGAAAGGAAACGTTATTGTCCAGAACAGTCTGTATACGTGGTAACCATGTTTCCTCGTCTCTGGGTGACAGTCCTACAGTGCTTGCTGGATCCATGAAACCTGGTATCAGTTCGCACTGCATGTCGGTGTGCATTTTCAAAGTCACTAAATGAAAACATTTTTTCCATATTTTCAAACACATCATCAAACAGTCCACCTCCAAAAGAGAACTCCTGGAAAGAACGTCTTTGCCGATTGTGAGCTTCCCGATGACTTCGGAAGTGATTTTCAAAGTGCTTTTTGGACCGTGAGTTTTGACTAAAGATGTCAAAGTCTTTGAACAGATCATCAAAGTTGAAATTAAATGACTGATGGAACGGACTTCCATTACTTCCTTGTCCTCCGTGACGGCCAAACTGATCATATTCTCTTCGTTTATTCTCATCTGATAATGTTTCATATGCTATTTCCATTAAAAAAAAATCAAAAATGTTAAAGGTTATTTCCATTCCCTTTTTTAAAATGAAAGGAAAAACCACACAAAAGAACCCAAACCATACACAACTAAAGAAAACAGTTTTCTCCCACTCCCTCAACAGGACAAATTTAAAGCAAAACTTTCAGTCTACATGCAAGCCCAATCAAGCTCAACATTTGTTTAACTTTCTCCAATTCAAAATAAGCTGTTTCAAAATAAATAGCTATTTATTTATAATAATAAATATAGCTATACTATGAAGATAGATTATATATTCAAAATTTTAAATTCACAAAATACAACATAGCTCAACTAGCAATTAAAATTTGCTATTTTCTTTTAAATATAAGCTCTATGACATGGTGATCAGAAAGACTGAAAGCAAGAGGATGAGTTAGGAGCTCTACCTAACAAAATGAACTGCCTGCTGTATTCCTATCACAGAAACACAGTGCAATGTCTGCAAAACTACTTGCCAGACAGCAAGTCACTGCAGTTACAACTGAGCAATAACATAATCATCAGGGAGATTGAGAGAATGATTTTCCCCTATGTCCAAATTCTGTTTTTCAAAAGTTCAACAATAACCCCAGATTTTGTGGGTGGATATACCTGAAATGGAATTAGGGTTCCATTCAGTCTCTGATCCACAACTACAGCTACTGGTGCTCCAAGGCAAAGACTCTGACAATAAGTATTTTAAACATTTCCATTTTCTTATCTGTCAAACGCTTGCAACTATTTTATATACTTTAACACTTAAAAGTTACAAATTCCTCCTGCAATAGATGCTAACTGCTGTAGTATCTAATAGGACTGTCCCCTCCCTTTGACTGTATTAACTACCTTTCTTTCAAAATAATTTTTCTGCAGACAATAAGGCAAACCCCAGAAATTTATTAGCTTAGTTAGAACAAAGACACAAACAGATGAATGCAATAACAGCATGTAAGGGGAGCACCTTATTCTTCAGCAAGGGTTTTTCTATTCTTGATTATTTGTTTCCACCATAATACTTTACTACAAAACACTGATGAATAGCGTATTCCTAGGATCACAGGAAAATTCACATTGGAAGTGACCTCAAAGCGTAACTTCACTGCAACCTCCCACTCAAAGTAGAGTCAGTTATGAGATGAGACTAGGTTACTGAAGGCTTTATCTATCCATTCATTCCTGAAAAAATCTCCAAGGTTGCATACTGCACAACCTCTTCAAGAAACTTGTTCCAACACTGGCCTATCCTCAAGGTGAAAAGGTTTTTCCCTTATAACAACTCTGAACCTTTTGCCTCTTGTAGTCCCCATCATGAACCACTGAAGCACTTCGCTGTGTTGATAATTCACTTTTTTTTTTGATAACTTTTCCCATAGTTATTTAAAGGTTGCTGTTAGGTCCCCCTGAAGACCCAGTAATCCTGAGCTAGATCTTATTAGACAGATGAAAAGGTACAAGTTAACCTCCTACTGTCCTACTGTCAAGTATTTTCTGTGACAAGAGGCATAAATCAGTCTAGTAAGCAGGAATGCATAAATGGTGTAAAAGGCCTGCCTATGTGCAAGGACAACACCACATCAGATATTGTTACAGGACACTTGACATCACAAAAGTAGAATTAAGAAAAAAATATTTTTAAGCCTTATTCAGTAAAAACATGGAGTATACTTAAGTTATCACATTTGCTCACAGATATAAGCCATGCATCACATTAATAAGACTAAGGTTAGCACATTTTACCTTCAGCAATTTCTCTAAATTTTGCTTCTGCACCAGGACTCTTATTTTTGTCTGGGTGGTATTTCATAGCCAGCTTGTGAAATGCCTTCTTGATCTGGCGGTCAGATGCATTTTTTGGAACTCCTAAGATATCATAATAGCTCTCTGTAGCCAGTATTAATTCAGTTATCATTAAAATGCAGAGAGCAAATGTGAAGACAGATTGTGTAGTTGCCATTTCTCTGGTTTCTAGAAAGAAAAAGAAATACACTTGAACACATTATTTCAGGTTCCACAACTTAGGGGTACAACTATGAGCTGAAAGAGGAAGACTTTTAAATTTCAGGAATCACTCAGTGACAGACACGTAAGCACGATGTTTCACAAGTGTCAAACTCCATTCCCCTAGTTT
Organism: Actenoides hombroni; assembly: GCA_024336885.1. Taxonomy (NCBI): domain Eukaryota; kingdom Metazoa; phylum Chordata; class Aves; order Coraciiformes; family Alcedinidae; genus Actenoides; species Actenoides hombroni. Next base: position 10,998,851 of record WUAM01000323.1, read on the forward strand.
TATAATCACAGAATATGTAAATGAAAATACGGAAAAAAAAATAAATCACATTTCATACACATCATAAGCATGCTTCAGTGTTCATCTTTGTTTTTCATATATCCTTAACTGTACATTCTCCCACGGAGCTGTTATAGTGAAATGTTTCGTGCCTTCACCTTATCAAACAGTTCATGCTGGCATATTTGAACTAGCTTTTAAGTTAATCCTTCAGTTCTAAGACCATAAACAGAGCAGCTCTAAAGTGAAGATAACAAAAATACATTCAATACTGGGAGACCAATTCACTGATTAGCTTGTGCAACAGTAAGAACCTGAAGACACAACTAGTCTAAAGATCAACTGCAAGGTGTAGGAAGACGAGACTGTTAGACACTCATGCTCAGCTTCAGAAGGTCCTCTATCTGCCCTAAGGTGAACATGATAAAGAGTATAATATTCAAGAGTATAAGAGTTGAGTCAAGTAGGGCACATTTTCCTTTACTTTGCAATGGGCTGGGCTTAGCTTACTGTCATATTAGATTGTACTCTAAATAAAAACACTTCCCATATCACTGATATCAAAGAATTAATCTGATAAATACCATATAAAGGTTCAACTATGACACCCTCAACATCCAAACTGAAAAGATGTCTTCTACACAAAACAAGCAGCTTCAAAAACAAATAAAAGCTGCAACTATTTTTTTCAGCAATGTATTTGTCAAAAAGTTACATTTTAAAACAAACTGATGCTGGAACTAAGGGGAAAAGCACCCAAGCACCAAAAATTTTAAAAAAAAAGTGCATGTCTAATAGGTCAGTCAGGAGTCTAAAACTCAATGTTGTGAGGCAAGAGCAGAAAGCTCCTAAGATTAATGTACTCATGCCCTCTTAAGCATGTATCTGGCTAGCAGCCTGCATGATATCAAGTGTTAAGGAGCAGTTGAAACAAATCATATTTTGATCAGTGCAGATACCAAACGGACAGTTCTTTTCAGTATTCTTCACGCATGATACCAGATATATTTTAAGTACAAATCTTTCCAGAGCTTTTCCATGTATTTTCCTCTCACCTGAAACTTCATCATTTGGGCACTGGGAACTACACACACACACATCCTCCCACACTTTTGGAGCTTTCTTCCTGTTTGTGCTTTATAGAAACAATTTGTCATCTTACAGGTGAGATTGTTTTTTATTTTACTTAATTTCCCCACACCTGCATAGTATAATCACTTGATGCATTCTCTTAACCACCCCCCTTCTACTATTTGCCACTGAAAAAGAGCTAAAAAGACCAGTTTATGTCCTTCATTAAGGGCCAAACTCTTCTTTCCTAACTCCCAAGCACATTAGAGCCTGAAAAAATAAAAAACATAAATAATTCAAGTCACTCCTTTAGTTTTCTGTTCTAACATTCTCAACTTATTATTCTTGATGAGTTACACCTAAGTTTTCCTTTTTCTACAGTCCTACATAGGATTTCTGTAATGCAGTTCTATGCTGTACTGCCCCCAGTTTTATCTGTATATTAAAGAAAAAAAACCCAAAAACCTACAATACTGAAGTTTCACTATTTCTTAAATAATGTTGACAGTTGTAATGCTGCCCTTGACCAACTCAATGAAACTCAAATATAAGAATAAAACAAATGGAAATAAAAATCAAACACAAATGAAACACCAATTTAAGCAGCATTTTAAACTTAAGGTTATCACAAAGACATAGTAAATCTCATAGTTAGACGCCATCATCAATTATTGACTTTATTTTTAGAAAATACCTATTTCATATGCTGTCAGCATCTTAGCGTTGCTACTGTTAACTGCCTGACCTCCACCCTGCTATTCCTATCTATTTTTACTATCAGTCTCAAAATAAAGTCTCTTTTAAACACTTACTCTGCTTATGTCTCTTCTGCTTCCCAATCAAAAAGGAACAGAAGTTTCCCTTTCTATGTTGTACACAATAGTTACTTAAAATGCATTCCAGAATTAATTTAAGTCCTGTATACTTCTTGACATTAAGGTCATGCCACAACACAGTCCCGCCTAACAATTATGAAGAACTACATTTTATTTAGGTACATCTAGCAATAAAGTTAGCTATTTTATTAACACAGATTAATTATTTAACTCTGTTCGATAAGTAGTTGCAGATCTCCACTACTATTAAGCTTGGTATAATAAGTATACTGTGTAATGTTTATAAAAAATACTATAGAGGTGGTAAGACGCAATCAGTTCATCAACATTAATCAACAGTTGCATGATGAAGTAATGTTTAAGGATTATGTACTTGAAATAATATCTGTCATATATAGAAAATTAGAAGCTAATTCCATCTTGCAACACAAATGCCCTACTCCATCCCTCTTTAAAAGTGATTTGCAAAGATCTTAGGTAAATGCTTATAATCACCAAGTCCCACATACTCAGAAAATCCACAGCATCACTACTGGTCCGATTACATGACTTGTGATACACCCACCCAGAAGAATTCTGATGTCATACGATTACTTTTTAACCTATTTATTAGTAGTAAGAAAGTTACCCAAGTTTCCCATTGGTTCTCATATCACAACCAACCCGATGAGTAAGCAAGTCTCCTAGCCCACAGCCAGCCACAGGAAAGTCTGAAACTGCAGCGCTTGTACTTCTCTTGGTCTCGCCTATACTGACTGGAAAGCACATCTAGAAGAAGCCTCAAGAATCTTGCTCTGAAGAAAAGGAAAACGAGACAAAGCCTCCCCCAGCACTACCCTCCCTATCCAGACCCGTCACGAACCTCGCTAGAGCCGTACGACAAAGCGAGGCCGAGACAGACGTCGGTAGATGATACCAGTGACACTAAGCGACGCTGTCCCACCACTAAGTCGGCCAAGCTTGGTAAAGACCAGAGTAGATGGGCCTAACGAGAAATAAGAGTCTAGAGGCCCCCAAAGGGCAAATGAATTCACTAGATCGAGTTCTAGTGTCCCTTCCTTCCCACACCGTCCCCTAACCCCCCCCCCCCGCCCCCCCCCCCCCCCCGCACCCCCCCCCCCCCCCCCCCCCCCCCCCCCCCTCTCCCCCCCCCCACCCCCCCACCCCCCCGCCACACCCCCCCCCGCCCCCAGCGTCCCTCCGC
>WUAM01000323.1:11001983-11031009 GCA_024336885.1 Actenoides hombroni
CGGGGGCCTTCGCTTCCGCTCCCCCCCCCGCCGAGCCCCTTACCTCAGCCCTCGTTCGCCGGCAGCACAGAGGCCGCTGCCTCTCAGCTCCCTTCGCACCACTCCCGCTCAACCGCCGCCAGGGCTCGCGCAGACCTATCCTCCCCCGCCGCGACCCGACAGCGATTCTTACACGAAGCGCTGTGCCATTGGCCGCTCGGCCCCACGTGACACTGTGCACGCGGGAGGCTGCAGCTGCCTTGGGCGGGGCTTCCTTCCCCTGACGCGCCGGGCGGTGGGAGGTGGAGCCGGGTCTGTTTGTTGTTGTCCCCGTGACTCCCGCCCCCTGCGCCCCCGCGGCTGCTGCGCGTATGGTTCCGCCATGCCGCGGTACTGCGCCGCGTCCTGCTGCAAGAACCGAGGCGGCCAAAGCGCCAGGGATCAGCGCAAGCTGAGCTTCTACCCGTGAGTGGCCGGGGAAGGGGGTAGGGTCTGGGTGAGGCCCTGGGGATGGTGAACGCCAAAGTGGCCGACCCCGAGTGAGGCGAGGCCCGTGCCGTCCCCCCAGGAGCCGGGGAGGTAAATGGCCGAGAAAGTAACTTCAGGGGCTGGGGGCCACCTTTGAACTTTTCCTGCGCCCCAGCGGCTGGAGGGAAACAACGCGCTCATCTCTGCTGAGCGTGGAAAGCCGTGGGGAAAGGAGGTCGGCAGGATGTTTAATCACACCCTCCGATGGCCGGTACTTGCCGAGGGGGCGAGAGGCGCAGCAGCGTCGAAGGGCTCTTGCATAGATGCAGAGCATTCAGGAAGTGAAAACCGAAGAGATTCGACTTAAAAATAAAATTTGCGCCTTTAATCCCGAGGCTTTTTAGCTGTTGGAGATAAATGGTATAGGTAACCCCGTTTTCTCAATGTGGCTGCCTTTGTGGAAGGGGTGTTTCAGCAGAGCAGGAATTAGTGGAGGCATTGGGTTAATGGTGAAGGAGCTGAATATCCTGTATCTTGACATCTTTCAAGCTAAGCGAAGGGCCTAATGCTGTAGGAGACAAAACATACATTGATTCTTTTAAACTAAATACTCCCACTAGAGTTACTATCTTGCCTACCCTGTGAAAAGAAGCATTGCTGATTTGTTTGGAGGCAGCTGAGCTATCTGGAAGCTAAATAGCTCTGTTGACAAAAAAAAAAAAAAAGGAGTTTATGGTGGCTGCATAGTACTGTCTGGCCATCTGATTGATTAGTCACTATTCCAGGGCTGCAGTAACCTCTGTACTGTTGTGGTTATGTGGCTGTTGATTCCCAGAATGGTGAGTTAAAAACAGTGTTTCTCAACCCTGAGAAAAGCACAGTGTAGATAACTAAATATTAATGTATTTCTGTTGAAGAAAAGTATTATAGGTATTTGTCAACAGAAGGAATTTTGTAGAATTTAAAAAAAAAAAAAAAGAAGAATAAATTTCACACCTATCTTTAAAATCTCTTTTGGTAAAATTCAGACCTCAAATAAGTTTTGTTTCAGTTGCTGAGTAGTCATTCCCAGATCAGGAAGTCTGTGTAGGAAGGCCTACAGGAAGCTGCTTTGAATGGCATTTAGTTTAGATTGAAGGAAAGCTCTTTTTTTTTTTTTTTTTTTCCCAGCATGTGTCTAATATGTGATTCATCATAGAACAATTTTGAAAATGAGGGGAAGTAAATTATTTCCACTACTTTAGAGAATGTGAGAGCCACATGGATGATCAAAGAAGTCTGAGTGCAGATACATATTTATATTCAAACATATGGTATCAGTATAAAGATGATTGCAAAAACACAACTGTTTTATTTAGACATTAGATTGTGCTATAAGTATCATGATCCTGTAGAAGGGGTGCTGAGATCTGATTTATAGAGATCTCTTGCCCTACATTAGCAAGTACTACTCGTATGAATTTTAAGTTTTATTCCCTTGCCTCTTACCACCCCTAAGAAGTCCTCTGCTGCTTCATGGTTCTGGGTCTGAGCCCCTTCTGAACTTTTTAACTGTGACCCAATCTCAGTTGTTCTAACTGCCTTTTTTTGTGTTATTTCTTCACGTGTCTGACTTTTACAGTGGTGGCAGATGCGGAATAAATTCTGTCCACTTCTTCTTTCCATTTTCCTTTTTTTTATTTTTTTGTGTGTGTTTTTTGGTTGGTTGGTTTGGAGGTTTTTTTATGTTTAGTTTTGGGGTTTTTGGGGTGTGTTTTTTTGTCATGTTTACATCAGAGAACAGATTCTTTTGATGAGTAAGAGGCATTAAAGTAGGAGCATGTTTTGGCAAAGTTACTCTTAAGCTAAACCAACAGTTTTTGCTATCAGATGTTGTCTCTACAGATTATTTTGTTTCCCATCTGAAGCTGGCTGTCTGTGGGGAAAGAAGCAAGTGCTGTGTTGGAAGGGTAACAGCAGTGGAAGCAAATGTTCCCAAGATCTTCTTGGAGAGGGTGTGATTGATGACATCACCTTCAATTGAAAGAAGCCATCCTCTTACTGAGAGCCTTCTTTGGGCCTACGTAGTAACATCCCAGGCTAAGCTCTGTTACTCGTGGGCCCTTCTGTATAATATCTGTAATGCTTTTACTGGGTGTACAGAATCTAAGTAGGCAGGTTTTGAAAAGGCTGAACCTCTAACCTGTCCCTGAGAGGTTATTTATTCTTGCCAGCATTATTCCTTGCATTCCTGCAAATAATCAGAGCCAGATGCCTCAAAAGCTTGCTCTGTTTCCTTGGTAGCTTCAAAACTTAAATGGTAACAGATTCAAAATATTGGAGAAAGGGTGAAGACATGCATATTTATCCTGTGAATCTCAGGTATCTTTCTTTTAAAATCACCCAAGTTCGCTGTTTCAGAACACTGTGGGCCTACACGAGAGAGTCATTGCCATGTGTGGCATTTGGAGGAATGCTGCAGCTTCAAGGATTCTCCATTTCTGTTCAGGGAGTAAGACAAATGGCTCTTGTAAAGAGCCATCTTGTAAAGAGATCTTGTAAAGATGTTTGGCAACATACTGCCAACTGCTAATAGTTTAACCTTCTACAGTTATGATAAAGTCAGGTTTAATGGCCACGTGAATCTGTCTTTCAGAGTTTCATATACCCAAAACCATAATTTTTTTTTTGTTATTGCTTATGTTTCTACAGAATATTGCTCTCTTAATGGTAGATATTTAACAGGTTTATGTATATCATATGTGATTGTATGTTAGAGTTGAAAGAAACTTGACATGCACCAGAGAAATCTGTAAGAGCATTACAGATATCCTGATGCCTGTCTGGTAAGAGATGAGAGCCAAGAGTGGTCTTTGTTGCCGGTACCATAACTGCTTGACTGTATATGCATCATAGCCTTTAATTTACCTTTAAGGTGTGTGTCATGATTCATTAAGTAAGTACATATCTTCATGCTCTTTAATTTAGTTCTCTTTCCCATGTAATTTCTATGACCGTTTGCATGTATTTTCAAAATCAGTTGCTTTTTTTTCTGTTACTGTGTATAGTCTTTAATTTTCCTTTTCGAGTAAATTAGGTGGTTGAAAAGTTAGTTGTGGATTATGTAATATTATGTGGGCTGTCAACACTGTAAGAAAGCTTAATTTCTGAAACAGAAAATATAGAAACATTTGCATTTGTGTGTACTTACTTTCTGAACAAAATTTAAGTCTTGTACTGGAAATACTCACATTTCCAAGTTACCAGATAATTCAAAGTATGACATATATTAAGAGATACTCTGCTAAACAGGAAAAATAGTAACTAAAGTGTTTGTTACTAGTTTTGTCTAGTAAGACAAAAAAAGCTCCACAAATGCTATTTCTAAAATGAGGACCAGACCTAACTTTTTTCAGTTGAAATTAGAGTATTTCATCGGTCTTCAGCAGAACTACTTTCTGAGCAAGTGCTGCAGGATCAAGCCTCTTAAAATCTCTTGGCCATGGCTTCTGAAACACTTGGCTAGCAGAAATCAATAGAAATACTGCTACTGAACTTGAGCAAATACCCAGCTAGAAATAATTTGAAATATTATTGGATTAACAATGTAAGTGATATCTTGATTAGCATTTGATATTTAAAAATAAAAAAGGATTATTTTAATCTTTTTATAAGGAAGGACTGCCGTGTAATGAACAGTAAGTTATTCTTTATTCAAAAAGGAAGGAAAAAAGCCCACACTTTTTTTTTTCTTGTTTGTGTTTTTGTTTGTTCTTTCAACTGCTTTAAAAAAGATTTCCACTTCATGATAAAGAGAGGCTTGAGAAATGGTTGCGGAATATGAAACGAGATGCATGGACTCCGAGTAAGCACCAGCTTCTCTGCAGTGACCATTTTACCCCCGATTCCCTTGATGTGCGATGGGGTATACGATATTTGAAACATACTGCTGTACCAACAATTTTCTCTTCCCCAGATGATGAGGTAATGTATTCCTATCTTCTTCTATTGTAGTACAAAGCTAACCAACTATTTATGTAATACAAATGTTCTAATAATCTGTAATATATTCAAATTTTATTTTCAAAATAGAGTTCCTGTCCATCAAAATATTTTGTCAACAGGACTGACACAAACTGAATATGTGATTCAGTAGCATAAAGGAAGAACAACTTCCCATACTTTGACTGCAGCTTCAATATTCTCTTTAATTAGAACTTACAAAAGCATTTCTTACAGGAAATTTCCCATAGAAAAATAAATTTCCTATGAGAATATTATGATTTTAAATATTTTTCTTCTGTGCAATTACTCTTTATTAATATTTTAATGTTATTTTAAGACCTTTTGTTAACTGTGAATAAATACAGGCTTTTGAATGTATCAGTTTCAAACAGCGCATTTCTCTTTCCTGTCCCTAACCTCTAAGAGCTTGGGATTGTAGACTGCTGGGATACACCACAAAGTCTATTCCATCTTGTCTTTCAAAGAGTAGTACTATTGCTTACATAAAAATACTGCTACACAGACACCTAATCTTGATGAAAGCGGTGCTAATTCTCTTCTGGCCTATAACTGTCTTCCTCTGGGTCATCAGTTAGTGGTGGGAGAAATAGAAAGATTGGAATTACTGTTAAGGCTAAATTGCTAAAACTGAAATGTGTGGCTAATTAATTTTACAAAATAATTTCCTTTTGGTCAAAGTTCTCTGTCTTCTTGGATAGCTGTAAGTGTTGACCAGACTGCTTTTGACTCTGTGGAAAGAAAAGCAATCTTGATGAATCTCATATATAAAAATAGAAAATCTTACTATTTATGGTGATAGTAACTTATTTATAAATATCATTCCTTCCACTGCTCCCCCCCCCCCCGTTTCAATATATTCCTTACTTCCCTGTGCTCTCATTGTTACAGGGAGCCCTACCTTTGGAACTGGACTTTACTGCCCTGTGCAATTGCAGATAAACCATGTGATTTACCCCCCAAAGAGAATTTGTCTTTTCCCCACCTCCTTATTCTCTCTTGTATAGTACACTTACAAAGGCAGATAGTAGAGTTGCCAAGTTAAACTTTTTGTGTAGTGGTGTTGCCAGTGACTGCTCTAAATTATTTTTGCATTAGCAGTATACATGAGAAATCTCGGATAACTTTATCCACTTTGGAAAAAGATCATTCTGTGCTTCCTTTCAATGTATCCATCACTTCCCTGCTATCAAAAGGAAAGAGATGCCATTTTTTGCTATCTGTGGTATCTTTGCTATCTGTGAACTTGTTTTCCTGGGGTCTCACTCTGGTGTTATTTTCCTTAATCTCACACTTCTGACTGCACTTTTTTAAACATCTACACATTGGTCACGTCTGAGTGACCATCTCAGCAAATGATCAGTACCCATTGACTTGGCCACTGCTTCTGTAGTTGCCCCAAAACCAAAATTCAACATAAATTGAGTATTCAAAAAGACATGGGAAAGAGCTGTCCTTATTCTGGGAGAGAATTCCTTCTTATTGTGCTCCCAGGTTAATGTAGAGGAACAAGAAGCTGAAGTCCCAAGCTGCCTTTTAACACTTGTCTATAAAACCTTTGTTTGGAAAACAGAGCAGCAGAGAGAGGCGAGAGTTGCAATATATCTGTATTGTTCTCCACCACCTTGCTTTATGTTTACAGAGCAAGTGAAGGATATCTTTGCAGAAGTGCTTAATGATTTAATTATTTTTTCTTCTAAACAGAGAATATTAGTATCTCATGAGCAGTGTTAGTTGCCTGCTTTTCAATACCGGTAACTATTCTGCTTTAGTTAGCAAGGATTTTTATTTTGAAGACTGTCATACAAGTGTGAGAGTAGGGACAGATGGACAAGGAAGCTTTTCAATGAAAAGTAAACGTCTTCAAGCAGCTCTATTCAGGGAGGTATTCTTGTGCCTTTACCTTTAATGGTAGTTTTTATAGGCAAGGATTTGGGGGACATTTCCCTAGATTATTTTTATAAGATAAAAAATTTATATAGTTAAAAGATTTAGTCTGAGAAGGCCTTTTTCAGCTGCTGGTAGAACAGAGAAAGGGAAATAACTTCATTCTCTCAAAATGCATAAGGTCGATGTGACATTAAGTGTCACCTTTGAAAACATGACCATAACCAAATGAGTCCTACTTTTGTATACATTTTTCAGCCCTTTAACACCGAAGCTTTGTATAAAATGAGATTACAAAGTAGAGCGTATTTAGGATGCTCCGGACTACGTACATACTGTTACGAACCCTTCAAAATTATATTTTTCATCATAATTTGGGGTAATTTTTCAGCCTTACTTCTTCTTCTACCCCCAACCCCCCTTTCTTTTTTTTACCTGCCCTATATTTACTTAGCAAAGATAAAGTTGATTCTTGTTCTGTTTGGTTTGTTCTGGGTTGTATTGGTTTTGGTTTTCAGTCTACAGGCCTAACATAAGTACAAGTTCTGCACCTTGATCTCTTCATAATCAAGCCTATTGGAAAAAAAATACGACACTCGCTGTTAGCGCATTTTTGTTCCACTGACTGACATATTAAAACCCTTGTTTGGACACTGATTTTAAATCTAATCATGTAGTCATGTAGTTTATGTGGAGGAATGGAAAAGAAGGTGACTAAACGAGGATAAACTTCAAATTGTCCTTCTTTCAGTAATGACTTCTGTTTAAAGTCCTGTTAACATTTTATCCTTTATTAAAATTTCTATGCATCCAAAAAAAAGTTAAGCATTTTTATGAATTATGGAGTTTAGTTGTCAAAATTGAATTGTTTAAAAATCCAGCTGTGTGTGCATTAATATGTTTTACTGTTCTGCAAGCTTGTGCTCATAATCTTTCTTGTTGATGTTGTTGTTGCTAAATTCTGTTTGGGGTGGACTTCATTACTAAAAACCTGCTATAACTAGCTAAAACAACTTTGTTGCATCTTTAATACAAAAATCTTGCACTGTGTATATTTAATACACATATTTAATACAATGATTCAGGTGGTAATAGGAGATACTGCCTGGTATTTTTTGAACAGGTTTGTCTAGTTGCTTCTTTTCAAGTGCTTTTAAAATTATGACTTGTATAAAACAGTGAAGTTCCTTAAAGTTGGAAAAAAAAAAAGTAGTATTATTTCCACTAGAGCCATTAAAATAATATTTTAACTTTTAGGACCTGAAGCAAAGTTACAGAAGATACTTTCATGAATTTTCAGGTCTCTGGTGTAATTTTTAAATAGTACTCATATAAATTACTAGTTACACAGTACCATGCTATAGAATGAGATCTGCCCTTTTTAAAATCTTTTGTTGTTGTTGTTGAAGTGGTTTCCTAGTTACAAGGTAGTTGGATTTGTGGGGTGTTTTTTCTCCAGGAAAAAGACTCTTCTCAGAATACCCTGCAGGAGAGAAAGAGAGACAGCCTGGAAGAAACAAACACAAATGTAGAGTCAGAGAAGGCATCTCTATCACTTGAACCTCGTACACCAAAGAAAAATCTTGTGATTGCAGAAAATGTAGATAAAAAAGGAGAACTAGTTTGCTCAACTGCACTGAGTAAACCTTTACAAATTCAAACCCTGCAACTTCAAAATGGAGAAGACTTTCAGGCAGATGGTGTCATTCTTGGTAATTCATCTCAGCAGCATATACAACCTAATCCTTTTCTACTGGCAACAGCAGCTCAGAACATGGAAGCAGCCAGCACTCATACTTCTGTAGAGGAGCCGGTAGGTTGTACAGCTACAGTCTTGCAATTTACAGAGCCTGACTACTTGAATTCATCTCTGAAACTGAAAAATGCTTTAGGTTCAATTACTGACTATGCAATTGAAAATCCCAACTCTCACGTTGTAGGCTGTTCTGTCGAAGTACAGCCTACAAGTGAAAATGCGGTTTTACTGAGTACGGTCACACAAACTATTGAACAGTTCAGTGGAAGTGAGGAATCTGTCATTGCTATCATTGTACCAGCTGAGAGTCCAGAAGAGCCAGAAATAGTTAATAGTTCTTTTCTGCCTATGAATCAAGAGTTTCTTGACACAGAGGAGGCAGAAGCAGATAAATCTGTGTATATGAATGCATATGGTGGAAATGAAGTATTACAAACAGAGCATTCATACTGCAAACAAGACATAGACAGAGATCACCTTTGGCAAAAAATTTCGAAGCTGTACTCTAAGATCACTCTACTTGAAATGGAGGAGACAAAAACTTTGGGGAGACTCAGGTCCTTGGAAGCTCTTATTGGACAATTGAAGCAAGAAAACCTGCTTTCTGAAGAAAAGCTGAAGATTGTAGAAAACTGCTTTACAACACTTGAAGTGACTATGATACAGTAAAGGCTTTCAGTGGTTGTTCTAAAATACCTTTTTAGCCTATTCGTCCATTTATACAAATTAACTTTTGTTTCAATCATGATATTTTAAACATCGAATGCAAATTGTGTGAATAGCAAATACTCTTTAGAATGTTACATCAACCACTACCAAAGTTAGGTTGTAGGATATTGCCTATAAAACATGACTTGCAAGTAAGCTTTAAAAGAAAATAAAACCTGATAAAGTTTTGTTTAAAAGTATATATTAATTGAATCAGTAAGTTAAACCTTTCTAGCTGTGTACTTCTCTGAAACGTGCAACTCCTGCATTTGAAGCAGCAGCAGAATGGACAGAATAAGCTTGGAGGATGGATCATTATAAAACTGTTGGGTTTTGGGGGGGGGGGAAGTGCCCCAATTATTTTTCAAATGAGTTATAAGGTGTATAATACAGTGTCCAGTGAGGCCACAATTACTCCTTAATCTGTTGATCTAACGTTTGTTCTGATAGTTTTTTGTATACTTTGACTTTATTAAAATTGTTTCTGCAATAAAAGGTGTTTCATTTAGTTCTAGAAACAAAAGTTCTTTAAGATTATTGTTACAGTGATAACAGATCCATCACTTTTTTTTTTTTTTTCCCAATATAATTTACTTCAAATGGAAAGAACCATCTTAAATAGTGATATTTTTGCTGGTTAGTAAAAGGGAAAGCCCTAGCTATTCAGTGAGTCTTATCTGCTCAGTATTGAGCCTCTTACAGTCTATAGATGGGTAAAGCATATACCCCTAATACTACACTGAAGAAAACAATGCTTTGTAGAGCAATGTGGTAGTGAAAGTAGCAGGTTCTGCCTCATTATTTTTCTCTATCTTACTCTTCAAGAAATGGAATTACAAAACTAGAAATTCCTGCCCCTGTGTTGACTTTATTAACTGCTTCTAGTGCATGGCATACTGCCACAGTAGAAAAATACTGACAGTTCATTTTGAGGGAAATTAATTGCTAAAATACTTTCTGCTTATTCTGTCTGCATGCCACCCCTTAGATCTGGAGCTCACTGTAGAAGCTAGTGCAGTGGACTAGCCCTAGATCATCTACTTTGCCTATACGTTGCGGTTGGACTAGATGATCATTGTAGGTCCCTTCCAGATGAAGTAGTCTGATTAACTTGAGGGACTTGGATGTATTCAAAAGCGCGTCCCCACCACCACCGGTTCAGCCTGGGATTGGAACAAATGGGTACCTTTGCAGTCTGTTACCTGTGTTCTCTATCAGACACATTCTAAACTCTTCTGGGAATCCTTTGATAAGGAATTGAGGATCAAGCAAGTCTAATTACAAAGCTGGCCTCCAGCTAGATAACAAGTTGCAAACTAGCCAAATCTCAGAAGATTTTTTTTGAACTCACAGAGTAGCTGACTAGTAGTTGGTCTGCTAAAGCGCAGTGCTGTAAGAGAGTAGTCTGTACCAGTAAACACTGGTTTGTCCTTCAATTTGTTAACTTTTTTCAGACTCTTAAGTGCAGAATATGTGTGGGAAAATTCCTAAAGAAGATAAAGGTCAATTATAATATGAATTATTTACAAGGACTCTATGACACAGTGGCTTTTTCCCTCTCTGATTACAGAGTGCTGTCCTTGTAACAAAAGAACACACCTTGTGTGCTCTGAAATCATAAGAGTTTGTCCTGTATCCTCTAGAAACATCGCTGCTGTACAGGGTCCAATCTTGTAAACATCCAGGTGACCTAAATTGTACATTTTGTGATTTTTTTTTTTAAATAAGAGATCTTTCAAAGTGATTTAAAAATGCTATATAAAATTACTAAATGATTTGGCAAATATAGGTATTTCATTAATGTCACTAGAAATCTACTAATGCTGCAATGTAAGACTTAACCCAGTTCAAAAGTCTACTCTAGATCTTGAGTGGCAGTGAGAAATCAGAGATGGCAAAAGTTACAACACTTTAAGCTGTTGTCTCAGCAAAGCTCTATTCCTGAAGAAAACACGGGGAGCTTAACATGGTAATTAAATTTCTGATATGTTTTTGCCATTACTAACGATTTTCAGTATTAAAATTGAGAATGTTATTTGTGACATACATGTCTTTAAACTTGCAGAAAAACAAATGCTCAATTTCCTCTCTTACAGAGTTTGTTGGGACTATAGCATAAAAATCTGGGTAACTCCACAAGCCTGTCACTGTCTACAAATTTCTCTGCTATAGGGTGACTTGGTCCAATGGGCCTAGGGTGGACATAGCAGGCCCTCTGCCTTTCTTTACACATAGCTTTTTGTGCCAATTAGGTCATTATTAAGGCCTACAATTAGCACTTCCCACCTGAGCAGGTTACCTAACTGCTGACTAAAGTAACCCCTACTCTCTTATCAAGCAGAATTTTACACCTGTTAAGCAAAGGTGTCTAACAAGAGATGTTAAGTAATATGACACTTCATTAACAGGGTGTTTTCAAGTGGAGCTTTTTAACTTCAGGCTTAAATTTACAAGTTTTCCTTAATAGTATATTTGACATGTGACTGCTCTCGGTGTGTCAGATCATAGTGTGTCCATCCCATCCAGGTTCATGGTTTCTGCAGCAGACAGCATCACCAAAAAAAAGCTAGAGATTGCCTGAAAACAAGATGGTTTTGTATGTAGCTTTTCTCAGGACTAGTCTTGTAGCAGTGAAAAAGCTGAAACTCCACAAAGCAGTTTGAAGGTAGGCCAGAATCAATGCTGTGTTTTGTAGGGGACTGTTGCATATTCATTCCAATAAAATATTTTGGGCAGACATCTTTTGTATTAATTTAAAAATATTTAGAATTATGGCTGGCTTACAAGAAAATACAGCTAGGTGCTTTGCTTCAGTGATATGCTGACACTGAATTCCTCAGGCTAATCATGAGGAAGAAAAAACACCATGTTGGAAATTGCCACACACCACTGAATTAGATGCTGTATGTATGGGTTGTTTTCAGTTTTTCCTAATCATAAAGCTGTACGGCTTTTGCACACAATTTTATTTCACTGAACTTAGGAACTCTTGCAGGTTCTGTGCTATTCTGAGATCCAGTGGAAACTGCCTTTGTGCAGTTGCAGCCCAGCATCAAACTAGTACATTCAATCATGACTCCTCCTGTAATGTATCAGGCTTATCTTAATCCAAGTGAAATGTTCTTATTTATCTTTTCAATCATTTTGCATTTTCATAACCTTTTTTTCTTTTTTTTAACTTTTGACTGTCTGTTTCCAGTCACATAACTAACTACTTCAACACTACAGATTGAACAGATGTGGGCTGTTTTCTTAATTCAACTCAGGAAGTTAAGCTGTATTTCTTTTCTACTGTCTGCTGGCTACTGTAGGAATTTGGCATGTGGCTTTCTGCTAGATCTTCATTTAAATTACACTGATTCTATTAAGCTTATCTACAAGCTGTGTAGTTCCATCTAGAATAAACTGGTGCCCATTTCCCCAGGTTTTCCATCTTCATTACAAGGTAGAGTGTGAAGTTTTATTTAACTCATTCTGAATGCAGTGCCAGCTACAGGGGATTTTTTTTCTTTCTATCAGACTAATAAGCATCTGGGACTTCTGTACCTTTTTGCATCAGTGGTACAAATATTAACTATAGTCTTGCATGCTTCATGAGCAGTCATTAGAAGTCTGTCTGGATCTCTTACTAGATGTCTTTGATATCTTTTTACTCTCCTTTACCACAGTGAAGTTGTAATTATTCTTCCTTTACACTTAAATCCTCTCTTGTTCTGAGATTTGGTGCCTACATTAAAAAACCAAGCAGCTGATGTGGGCTCACTCAATATGCCACCTATGTTAATAATTCATTTTCTCTGTCCTCTTCTGTTTTGCCCAAGCTAATCTACAAGGGGGAGTGCTGTGGGCCAGTGCCGTGGGATCCAGTTGTGCCCACCTTGGCCATGAGGCAGTCACCATACTGTGAAGTGATCCCCTGTCTGACTGCATTGCTGCTGTGCAGTTCATAAAGTCATGTTAAATGATGTCTTCTCATCAGTAAACCTGAAGCTTAACGTTGCATTTTAAAAATGAGGTTTCCTTCCATCTCTTGACATCTTCTGTAATAGATTGATTTCCTTCATACCTGACCGCATTTTAGTCCAAACTACCTTGTGTACAACTCAGTGCCTCCCCTCATCCCCTGATGCTTAGCTGCAGGTTGCTGTCACATATGCAGATCTATACTGCAGCAGTTCCACTTGTGCCCATTGCTGCCTCAGCAAAGCACGAGGCACAGCCTAGCCCAACACTTCCATGTTGCAGTGATATGGTGCAACACCCGTGGAGCCCATCATGTTCCCATGTGAGGACTTATGTTGGTGGGGGTTGCCTGCTTGCCATGGATTCCTACATCCGTAACTAGTTAATTGTGTCAATGGCAGTGGTAGACCGCTCAGCCGGAGGTATTGTTTCTAAACTCACTGAGGTAAGTTCTGATGTTCCTTTACTGTTGGATGCCTGCTTTTGTGAGAGATCGTATCTGTCTGCTAAGAGATACCAGGAAAGACCCACCTGTTTTCTGGGCAAACCCAGGAGACAATCTGAGCAGTAGGCTGACAATATTTTAACCACCCAGACAGAACTAGACAAAGTCCACATCCAGTCTCAAGGAAAGGTGTAGGACACAAGTTAACAGTGACTGACATAGGCCTTTTCCGTAAACTCCACAATCTGTTACAGGTATTGACCCTTCTTTGGGATCCCACATGCCAGGCACCCCTCAAAAGTTACAGGGAAAGCCGAGCAATGCACTGGAAAGGCATGAATTACCAGCACCAAGGCAAGAGGGAAGAGAAATGGAGGAAGAAAAAAGGACATACTGACAAGATGCTCAACATGAGCTGGCAGTGCTCTCATGTGGCTCAGAAGGCCAACCATATCCTAGGATGCATCGAGTGTGGCCAGCAGATCAAGAGAGGTGATGCTCCCCCTTTCCTCTTGTGACACCCCACCTCCAATACTGCAGCCAATTCTGGTGTCCCCACCATAAGATGGACATAGATCTGTTGGAACAAGTCCAGAGAAGGGCCACAAAGATGATCCAGGGTCTGGAGCACCTCTGCTGTGAGGGTAGGTTGAAGGAGCTGGGATTGTTCAGCCTGGAAAAGAGAAGACTCCAGGGCGACCTTGTAACTGCCTTCCACTACCTGAAGGGATCCTACAGGAAGGCTGGAGAGGGGACTCTTCACGAGAGTGTCCAGTGATAGGATGAAGGGAAATGGTTTTAAACTGAGGGAAAATAGGTTTAGATTGGATCTTAGGAAAACGTTCTTCAATATGAGGGTGGTGAGGCTCTGGAATAGATTGCTCAGAGGGGTTGTGGATGCCCCTTCCCTGGAGGTGTTCAAGGCCAAGTTGGATGAGGCCTTGAGAAACCTAGTCTAGTTGAGAGGTGTCCCTGCTCATGGCAGGGAAGTTGGAATAGATGATTTCTAAGGTTCCTTCCAGCCTAAGCCATTCTATGATTCTATGATGACAAATTATGTGCCAATTAATGAATTAAAAATTAACTTAGATTTTGTCAAAAGCATGTTTTTCTTTGCTCATTTACCAGAGAATTTTATAACTTATTAACACAAGGTAATACACATTTCTGCAACCTCAAGCAGATCTCTGAAAATGCTTTAGAATTTTATTCACGCTAGATCATAAAAAAATTTCACTGCCTTATTTTCTTCTTCACTGTAATCAGTGTAATGACTTTCTAATTTACCAACCCTAATTTACTTGTGCAAAGAAGATGTGAGTTTCTGCCAAAATATTTTCTAAAAATAAACCGGGAAGACCTCTAAACAGACTTTTTCCACTAAATCTCTCTCTTGGCATTATTAAGTATTATAGGGTACATCGCAAAAAAATCTATCGCTGTTTAAATATCTGCCTTTCTGCAAATGCCACTTAAAGTAGCATTTCTGAAAGTATAAAAGCAAGGTTAAACTGTATAGATGTTTTTGGAATACGTCTATGTATAAAAGTACATATATATAAAACAGCAGTGCTACCTCTAAACACCAGGTGGTGCTACTGGATCACGCTGTAGAAGTCAGAGTAAAGACCTACATTTTATTTTTATTGTTGTTACATTATTTGTTATTTATTGTTGTTATATTATTGTTGAACATATGCAAACAGATTAACTATGCAGGTTTGAGGGTTTTCCCCCTTATATTTCAGATGCATCTTTAATAAAGAAAGGTAGTATCTGAACAAAACAGTACAACTAATTATCTTCACTCTTACAGAAATAAAGCTTCAGACAAAACCAAACTCATTTATATTCTGAGCATAAAACACGAAATTCAAGAGCCCTCTGCTGAAATAAGTGGTAAAAGAAGATGTATTCCCTGTCCTTACGTGGAACATGATTGCATTCCTCATTTGTTGAAGTAGGTCAGTGATTAAAGTTTGAATCCCGTAAACAGTTTAGCATTGATTATCTGCATATTAATCAGGGTAATAGTGTGAGTGCTTAATCACACTCTTCATCAAGGGTGTCTAGTTTGCCACTGAAGTACTGCAGCCATGTTTTTGAAACTGGGAAGATACGTGCACAACAGATTTATGCATGGTATATCTCCCTCTTAAATGTCGTGGGACAAACTTTGCTCTGAGAACACGTAACTTCAGATGATACGAACGGCACTGGAACAGGGGAATGCTGGTCCTGAACATTCTAGCAAGTTTTTTCTTGCTTATTTAAGTGTTACTTTCAAAATATAACAGATAATAGGGCATTACAGTACAGGTTAGATGTATGCATGTGATTTTCTGAATGAATAGAATGGGGCAGCAAAATGGTGACACAGCAAACGAGAGCAATGTCAAGGTAAAACACTGACTTCAGAGGCACAAATGAGGTCCAAAGGCTGGTGAGGCCAGGTGTGGCAGCTTCTCTGGGTGGATACACAGAAAATGGTGTTCATACACTTCACCACTACCTCATGAAAGAAATTTTCTCACCTGACTCAATGTCTCCACTATGAGATACACCTCAGTTAAGCAATATTTGATATAGAGGAGAAATGAGCACAGGAAAAGCTATTTATCTACTGGCCATGGACAGGACAATGTTCTAGACAGATATTTCAGGCTTAGATATGTATATTATAAATACTTGAAGTTACCTAAAGTGAATCTCAAATTGTGTTTGAAAAAGCAAATCACTTTTAGTTCTCAGACAGGGACAAGTTAGGAAGACTAAAATCTAGTACAAGGGACCATGGCACAGCAGTCCTTCCAAATTGTGCCTTAATTTCCTGTACAACCAGTGACAAGATGAAGACCTTTCTAAACTCTAGAGGGGATTCAGCTCATATATTTCATTT
The DNA here is from genome assembly GCA_024336885.1 of Actenoides hombroni. Taxonomy (NCBI): domain Eukaryota; kingdom Metazoa; phylum Chordata; class Aves; order Coraciiformes; family Alcedinidae; genus Actenoides; species Actenoides hombroni. The sequence continues at coordinate 11,018,091 of WUAM01000323.1, forward strand.
ATTTAGTTACAGCCTTTTCTTTTTGAAGATTGTGAAAGAAATCTCTATCTCTGTAAGAAATTTGGTCAAGTAGAAAAACTGATTCACCAGGTGCCTAGCTTAGACAAAGCACATCCTAGGCACAATTCTCAGTGCTTCAGAATATCCTCACAAGGTGCACATCAAACACAGAGCTCTGCACTGCTTCATGAATAGCATGAACTGGTTGTAGTCAGACACAATTGACATTTTATAGCCCCTTGGGACAGGAAACAACCTTGTGACTGCTACAGCTTCACTCTGGAGTAGTAGTAAACACCACAAAGGGGTCTTTTTAAGCCATATCTGCTTGGGTAAGCACACTATAGATCATAAATACCAGCAGTCTGACCTTCAATCTGAGTCAATAGACTATGAGACCACATAAGAATAGACTTCAGGAATTCCCAATGACCAGAACAGCTACTGGAGAAGGTGGATAATAAAGACATGAGAGAGAGCATTTCACAGCACACAAAATGCATCAAGCCCTTCAGATCTTATCCTTACCAGCAGATGTTATTAAACTTACATGAAAGCTCTTTATTCAATATTTATGTGACGAGAAATCCTGTACAATGTAAAGCTGGCCTTGGCTGGAGGGCAGTTGTGTAGCAACGACCCCATGTTGCTTCAGTGCCTACTGACAAACTATAAATACTCTCACAACACCAAATCAGCCTCCTCAGGGATGGCTCCAGCAGACTGACCAGGCATTTCCAGGAAACAGTGGACGTTCTGCTGCCACTAGATAAGGTAGCAGACTCTCTTTTCAAGTCAGAGCCCTAATGAACATCTGTAGAAAGGCATCCTCACCTCACTAGCAACACAACAGCCTCTCTCCACAGCTCAGTTGTCCGTATAGTCCTTTAAAGGGTGAGGGCACTTACGCTCAATGGGCTCAGCTCCCTGCCTGATACAGAAACACCACATTTCCCCACTGTGATGAGAACAAATATTCAGAGTTTGGCTGGCACAGAGGACATTGGCTTTGAACTGGATTATAGCTCAGGCCTCCAGCAGGGACTTAACAAAGAAGCAAAACATGGACTGATGCTGGCTTTTATCCTGGTTTTCCTCCCCCTTAGTGCAGTGAAAGAGGGACCAATAAACCAAGCTCTTGAGACTTACCAGGGTAGGAAATGCTGCAAGAAAAGAAAGATACAGATAATGAGCACAAACCCACATTTCATTTATGGAGATTAATTAGAAGCAATAACAAATCCCAATTAGATTTTTAATTAAAAATATATTAGAGACTGACACTTATCTGAGAATTGCTACAGAAACATAAGCTCAGCCATGGTTGTATTTGAGATGACTAATTTTATAACTTTTAAACATACAATTCACCATAATGAGACCACAGTCATAAATCCAAAAGAAATCATATTTTACATCTTCCACATTAAAACCATTAATTTATTTATTCTACTATCCATTTTGTGAGATTTCAATAAAAATATTATACTTCTTTTATTTGCATAGCTTCAGATATTTTATTCTGTATTTAAGACCTGAAATAAATTTACAGCTTCATCCACAATCGTTGGTGTGTACTGAGGGATTGCAGACACTCTTTGCTTACCTTTATTTGTTGTTTTTGTTCATCTTTTACACTGATGTCATTTCAGGACTGCGGGAACATAGCTTCCTATTGCAAAATCCCTCACCAAATTGCCAGGTGCTGGCAGCTTGTAACAGACATTGCTTTCAGCCTACATCTCTTTGTCCCCAAGATCACTCATTAAAATTATGAGCTATGGACAGGCACATAGCATATTACACTGCAATCTTCAGCTTCCTTTGACTGCACCTTGTCTGGTAAGGTGAATTATCTTCCACCAGCTATTGGAGATATGTTAGGTGTTGTCTTTTTAATGAACAGTATATCATTTTAACCAGCTTCACTTAAACTCTCCGTCATGTCTGAAAGGATTTTGCTAAGAATAATCCACCACTGTGGGGTCTGCAACTCCAGCTCATGCATTGTTTATAGCAGATAATATATTGGAATGGCAGACTAAAAGGCAAAGAATAAAAAATAAAAACACAGCTATGGATCTTTACTGATCATTCGATCTGTTTCTTTGACAAATACAGATTGAAGTTTGACATATTTTCCTTCTGCATCAACAGCTGCATATACAATATAATAGCAGAAATCATTGGTCTAGTCCCCCGCATAAGAGACATAAAAGCTGGAAAGCTTTTGGGAGTCACTCTGAGGACTGCCTGTTCTAAACACCTGAATGTTTGTTTAATTTTCTAGTTATGAGTTACAGACTCCAGGAAAAAATAATCTGACAGCTAAAGAAATATGGTAAGCTTCCCCAATGATGTCCTTAGCTAGCCAAGAAAATTTTGCTTTGGATTTTAACTAAGTATGTTTAAGCACAATTAAAAGTATGAGTGCATCGCATACATTTCATTGCAGGTGAAGTGATTCAGTGAGTGTCATGCACTGATGCGAGCAAAATGCTGAAGTGGTGTGAACTGATAGGAAGTCAGGGGGCTTTTACTCTCTCATGCACACATGCACATCCACAAAACACTCAAGATACTGTACTTACCTTAAAAACAAGAAGATTTTGAAATAACATTGCTAGAACAAGTTCCAGATACGTTGCCATCTTCTCCCTCTAAGCACAAAACTGCAACATATTCTTGCTTCCCAGTATTTATGGTAAAGATGCATTTTATTCTTTCTGCAACAGTTTTTAACAATGGAACATGAATCAGTAATGAAATGTTATATGGCAGAATATGTCCTGCCTTTTCTTGCAGGATAGTCTCTAACACTGTGAAATGTTTGAAATCACTATTTTACTTTACCTCAACTTTTGACAGGTTCAATAGCCTTCTGGGAAATTCCCCTTATTGCATTCTAATAAGCAAATTGATGGCTTTTGAAACAGAAACTAGTTATTTTTCAGACAAGCTGTAGTTGGGATGGCCAATTTGAAACTAATATTGACACCTGCACAACAGTCCATGTTTCTGCATTTCTCTAGAGAAAAAGCAGAAGCCAATAATATTTAAGAACTGCAGGGACATTAAAAGCATTAAGTGCCTGTTCATTTTGCTTTTCTTCCCAGAAGATTTGTACATTTCAATGAATCTGAGTGAAGACTACAAACAAAAGTAGAATCATGAATTTTAAACATTTAAATCAACCTTGATGTTCTTTGTACACCACTCAGACCATTTCCTGTCCTTTACAGCAAAAGTCTATTTCTGTTATGAAATAAATTCCCCAAGCCAGGCTCAGGCAGGCAGCCCTGTGTTGTTAGATCCACTAAAAAACATGAACATGCACCAGGTGCCCAGTCAGACACATCAGAAATATCTCTGCTGTTCCTAATGCATGGTCCTGTAACATCTCCCTTATGCAAAATAAGAACTACACATTTCCACTGCCCTTTCCCGCAAGCCACTTGCACACAGTAAGATGTAGGTAATACCAAACATACAGTTTTCCATACTGTTGCCCTTTCCTCAAGTATTTATATTTCTTAAGAAGAAGCTAAAGACTAACTGTTGAATTTTTAAAGGCATTTAGGTGTTACACATCATACTGCCTTTACAAATCTGGCCTTTGTCACCTGACATGATGTCATATGACAGCACTTGAGCATTGTATTCATGAAAGCCTTACAGAGACCTGAAATAACAAGAGACCTGATTTCAGTATATTCAGTGTTTCCTCTGGAAGGCGCTACTCCCTCTTCTCCCTGCAAATACAGCAGAGCCTGGTGAAGTCATGGTACACCAGAAGATACCTTTCAGCTGACTGTATTCCATGCTTGTTGCAAAGGGCTTTGGAGCAACCCCAGTAGAAGGACAAATATTTGCACTCTGCTGAGTTTGCTGTCTGCTATTGAAAAGACATCACTGTAAAGTAGGTCTTAAAGGAAGAAATGCAAACCTTCCCTTCCAGAGTGAAAACATTTTAGTCAATTGAAAAGTGAGAACAGTAACCTAGCACAAATACCATATGTGAAAGCAGCTCCATAAGAACAGGAATAGTGGCAAAGATAGCCCAGAAGGTTTGCACCATTAACAAGTTACACTATTCCCTTTTTGCCAGCTGCTTGTAGACCAGCTCCACAAAATCACAAGTACAACATGCTTGTTGGCATGGCACTTTTCCTTTGTCTTTTTAAAAAACTCATAAATGGCTAATATTTCCCTCGTACATGTAATCAATAATGGATATTCAGATTATTTAATTCCATGCATATCACATTTCTGTTCTAAATGTTTGATGCAAAGGGAAACAATACTATTCATACTGATAGAAAGCATTGCAACTGAAAACATTTATTTAAGACTTGAGCCAAAACATAAATTTAATATGAAAAATGTAAGAGAAAAGGAACTAACTCATGATCCTGAAGGGACTGTAAAACATGTTATAAAAATACTTTGAAAGTGGTTTAAGAGAGAGTGAAGGCCCAAGTAATATAAAGTATCAAACTTTGATCCAAATTCCATCTCCCATGACCCATCACAACCACAGTGACCCCCCACAACTGCCCGCTGGCTTCATTTTAATTACTATGACGAAGGGAACATAGATCTCAGGGGTGATGTACCCTGCAAACACACCCAGTAATGAATCTAATAAAAGAATCAACTAGCAAGTAAATGAGAGATGATTTTACTACCCCTGTTCTCCAGATCTAGAACCATACAAGGAGGTGGATACCCTTGGGAAAGTTGGGAGAAGACTCCAGAGTTCCTAAATGCCAGTCTAGTATCTCAGCCACAAATCACAAAACCAAAAAAAAAATCTCAGAAATGTTGGTTCTGCCAAGTCTCTGGAGGTCACTTAATGTGGCTTCCTTCTCAAAGCAGCTCAAAGCAGCCAGGAACATAACGAGGATGGGGCCCTGGCTACAGGCATAACCCACAGTGGCTGAAATGTTCTCTGTTCTACAGACAAACACTGAATAAAGCATAAGGCAGATGTTCCTGCTTAGAATTTCTAAATATAATATTGGCACAAAGACATGCTTGTGTTCACACAAGAGTGTAGAGATCAGGCGATTCTTATTTTTGGTGGAAGACTTTAAATGACTTTTAATATCCTCGGGTTTTGCTGCTGATGAGAATTTGACATCAAGGAAAAATAAAATAACATGGAAAAACAATGGCAGTGGTTTCCATCCATGTCCCATCCCTACTGCTTTAACACTGTAAAAATGCCACTTTGATTCTAACATGGCATGCAAAACTTTGCCGCTGCTGGGTAATGAGAGCATCATGATAATGCAAATCACATCAGAATCAATGGAGAGACTCCCATGCACTGTCCTGTAGCTGCTCCAGGTGGGGGGAAATGCAAAGAAAAATTGTGTTCTGTTCTTTGACACAGCTTCTCAAAATTAGTACAAATACTTTGGTGCTAGCAGTTTATTTTTGCTAACCCATAGATACTTACAGCTTCATAAGGTTTTTACAACTCCTATGTAAATCTTCCCATTGCCATGTTTAGCAAGGAAAAGAATGAGAAGTAGGTGAAAGGCAGGAGAACGAGGAGGCATTAGAGTCTCTTGTAGGCTTTGAAGTTACAATGACATTACAGACATCCCAGTATGATTAAGGGAAAATGAGGAACATCCATTTGACTCAGTGGCAGTGGAACAGCATAATCCTCCCACACTAAGCCCTGCTTTATTTTCAGGTTGTGCTGCTGATCCTGAAACAGAAATACAAATGGGAGAGTAAAAAGGGGCCTGAATATCAGTTTATATTTTTTAGAGTAAACAGTGTAATTCTTACTTCTGATAACATCCCCAGAGCTGCCAGTTGTCTCTGAACCCTGCCTTTATCTGCCCATTTCCTAATTCAATCTCAGAAGTCAGTCGCCAAAATCTCCACAGATGATTTGTAACTACATTTGGATATATATTTACATACAGGTTGAAGGTTTTTTCCTAAATATTAAAAACGCCAAGAAATATAAAGCCAAAAAGCCAACCTGGCACTACCATTTTCCAGGCTTTATTATGTATTTTGACATACTGCTGTGATTTAAGGCAGTCTCAGCATATTCTGATTAAAAGTGTGAAGACATGTTCTCAGGGGAAGGGAAAAAAAAGGTCAGATCCTTTCCCCAGGGAAATTGAAACTAATTAGCACAGTATTTGCCCAGAAAAGACTGAAAGGTACCAGAGAACTTAAATGACAGAAAGAAAGATCTTGCTGTTGATAAATCCTCTTATTTCCCACATGCCATTCCAATTATTTCATCAGGTCACACACACACAACTATTAATAACTTTGAACACTTGATTTTAAAGAAAACTTCTAATTTTAGCAGCATGGATGTTATAATTCTCAAGCTGTCTTCTTCGACAGCCTGAGCTACCCTTACAAAATCTGGCAGGCTGCAAATAGACACTGTTTTCCACACAAAGAGCCTTTCTGCTCGAGCAGCTCTCCTCAGCCATCACCACCAACAGCACAACATGATTTCCAAGTGAGCAGCTGCCAAGCCCATCAACAAGGCAGGGTAATACTCAAGCATAAGGAGCAGACAGGAGCTTGCCACCTGCAGCAGAGTGAAAGGTCTGTACCGGGTTGATGTTGCTAGAGACAATTTGCAAACCGTTGGGAAACAGTGTTTCAGGGAGCACTAATTTTAATGATCTCTTTTGGTTTTATGTTTTACTGAGACAAAATCACCTTGCAGATATCTTGTCCCCTTCTGTAAACTTATTTTCTAGTGTTTTCCTCTATTCTTTGCCATTAATATTTAAGTGTAAATCAAGTTTATACCACAGTGCAGGGTACCTAGGGAATACCCTTGGGATGTTATTTTCTCCACCATCTCAGAAATGCTTTCCGGGATCAAATAGGAGTTACCAACTTGCTAAATCTTATGACTAGTACATTTTCAACTAATCTTCTTATTTGGTTTCCCCAGCTGTCGTCATACTCAAAGGGATTTAATTTTCATAGCAACTTGCTTATCTTTGAAGTCAGTGTTATCCCTTCATAAAATGCTTTGTGTGCCAAAGCTTAGGGGTGCCACTCTTTAGCATGCTCAGCTTTTGCAGCTCCTATAGGCAACCTAGATAGTCCTAGCTAACCATGGTAGCTAGGATCCTGCTAATTCTGCACTGGGGATCAAACATGCCATTCAGCAGCCCAGCTTAGCTGGTAAGGCTAAAATGAAAACAGTTTTGGACACTGCTGACAGCCAGCAATTTTTTTCAGAACCAAGGGGAAATGAGGATCCCTTTTGATTAACTGGACTGATGTCTTTCTGATCTCATTCAACAGTCTCAACTAATTTACTTATTTGTTTCAGAGTGGCTAAGAAAAATCCAGTACATTCAGATAGTACTTTTCAGCATTATGGAGCCTTACTCTTGTTTTAGGGTAACACATGCTATAGGACTAGAAAATAAAGTTTATTTAATATATTTCATTCTAACATCTAAAGGAAGGTTTGGTATTGAAAAATTTACTTTATCTATCAGTTTGGCTTACAACCAAACAGTTTCATGGTTGCTAATCAGACTAGAGCAGCTGCTACCTTCAGAAGAACATGTGGGTTCCAGGATGTCTGCTGCTGGCTTTGTAATTTCCCAGTACAGCTCCATGGGCTGCTGAGTCCTTCCTCTCTCATCTGAATCTCATGGCCAAAGAATAACAACTTTCTGAAATGAATGTACATTTACAAGACATCCACCTAGAAAGAGGGTGTTCTGTAGCTTTTTGTATGTTTTTCTATTAATTCCAGTACCCAGGTTTTCTCCATCCCTGAACAGCCACAGCATTTGTTGACAGGCGCAGCTGCAAGGCAGAAGCCAAAGAAGGATCTAGCCCTTGTCACCTGCACAAGGAAGGAAGAAGATCACCAATGAAGACCTGCTCCAGGTGGTGTAATAATCCATATGGGTTATTTACATAGAGGTCAAGCCTTGCTCTTGAGTTTAATCTGGACCATTAGTTTCTCCCTTTAAAAAGTACGAGCTGCTTAGATACTATGTCAGCCTTGGAGATACATATTGGATTGGTCGACAAATCTGCAGTGTATGGTAGGTTTTGATCCTACAGGTGTCATACCATCAAGACAGATTATAACCCAATACATAGGCATGGAGGAAAACAGGAGATAACTGTCATTTTGTATTAAATTTTCTGTAGAGCAGGCATTCCACTCCATATCTCACAAATGTTCAAGCTAGTCACAAGGAGATAGTGTTTCACACAGTTGGGAGAACCTTTTTAGAACAGAGAGTTTTATGAAACTCGGCCAAAGGACACTGGGTGTACAACTAGTTTACTTGGCTCAAGAGAAGACTGATGATGAACTGGAAAGACACCAGCTTGGCACCTTTCTACTGTTTGGACTCACTAACTAAGCAAAATACATCCAGGAGGATAGGAGGGAAGTGTCATATAGATCTACCATGTTCTTGCACTTATGACCACTGCTGGAGACAAAATGCCAGGCTAAATGGACCTTTGGCCTGAGCTGTTACAATCACCTGAAGTTCTGACATTAATTTATTATAATCATTATGCTAACTTTTAAATTATTATTCAACTGTAAGGCATCTGAAAGGACTTTGCATACATAGATACTAGTAATTATTAATAATGCATTGTTAATTATCTTTAAGGATTACTTCAGTAGGAGCATTCATCACATTACATACAACCATGGAAAGAATATTTGCTGGACAAAATTTTGGGGCATTTGCCATGTCTTCCATCCTTTCTAATGAGAAAAAAGATAACCTTGCTTTGTAAGTGTGCATGATAGCAATAATTCCGAAGCTGCTTTGTTAAGGATCCATAAATCACAACTTTCTTTTCTGCAGCACTAAAAGTTCAGTCTTGATCTAGAGTGCTTTAGAAGGTGGGAAAAGAAGCTGTGTGCACAGAACTATACCCATTGTATTGTCATAAAGTCTCCTCTAACTCCCAAACGAATATCTCTTGAAACTGGAATTAAAATACAGGCAGAGGAAAAAAAAAAAAATGGTGCCATGAAATTGAACATTAATAAGCTCATATCTATGTAGTCTGCTGCAGCACTTCCCATTTCACTGTAACAGATGTGCATCCACTATGATTAAGATTTTCTGTCTCCCACAGGGTACACTCTTGACAATTTTCCATTTATATTTTGCTCTCAGGGAAGAAACCCAGTGAACTCAAGCATCATTTTAAGTTTCCTATAGTCACTTGTAAATTCCAAGTCGTGTTTTTACTTCCTTTTGCTGATACAGTCTATCATAACGCTGGAAGATTTTAAAGACTATCTGTTAATCCAAACTATTTCTATGATAAAATGCAATTTCCCCAGGATAAAAGCTTACCCTTTCTTCCCAAACATGAAACAGTGCTAATACAGACCATAAATTAGTCATTCTCAGGGAAGAAGGTAGTAGTACAATGAGGCAGCATAGCTCTGGGTAGCACAGTGCAAAGGCAGCAGACCCTCTAAGCCACCTGCATTTACACTCTCAGGGACTCTCAGATGCAGTTTGTATCTCTCCCATACTTGTTTAAACTTCTTTTCTCCATTCTTTGCTTTAAAAATAGCTTTTTTAAGGGCATTACAAAACTAGAACAAAGCAAAAAAATAAGAGTGGTAATGTTTTTTCTTGATTTATTATTCTCTTTTTCCTGCCTACTCACTCACTCACTCACTCACTCACTCACTCACTCACTCACTCACTCACAGTTTTTGCCAATTGCAGTGAAAGGCTGGGCTTTTGCTTTGCATCCTAATATCTCATCTTTAAAGTTTAGTCATTGGTTTATACAACATAAACTTATCTTGCAGATACATTGTGAATAATTCACTTTGGCCATAACATGTGATCTTTTATTAAAATATCCTATGTTCTCATGTTTAGGAGTCTGGGTAAGTATTTTTCAGCTTTGAGGTGAGTCTGTATTTCAAGCTGTAGAAACCATATGGTACCCAAAAGAGATACGGCCAAAGGTTGCAGTTCCAATGAACACTTTCTTTGATGCTCTGAAGGGGTGACAGGTGCTAAGAAGGTGCTGCCTTTGATCTACCATCCTTGAAAGGTGGCACAGCAGCCACTTTTTATTTCAAGTTAACATAAGATACTCCTTGTTCACTAATTAAATTGGAGCAGCTACCACCCAAGTGACTGACAAACTATTTGGCAAAATAGAAGGTGAGGCAGGCAGATAAAGGTGTTTCTACAGGTTAAACTGCTGAAAAAAGAACCAGCACAGAAAACTGTCTCCTGCTTCTCCTCCCGTCTTTGTTGAGGGACATGCACTGCTGGCTGCATTTCTGTAGATACAGAGGGTTATGCTGAAGAAATACTTGAATCTTTCAAGAATTTATCTTCCAAGGAAAACCTTGCTAGCAAGGCCTGGAATGTTTTGTGCCAAGTGGCAGCACTTCCATCAGTTGTGCAGAGCTGACTGCATTTTGCAAGAAAGGAGACTACTTGGACTATGTTTCTAAACATGACCAATGAAGTTTATTTTTTCTGTGAGGAAGCAGAGAGGCAGTTTTTACATGGCTTTATTGATTTTTGTGACATCGTCATTTTCCTCCCCAACTAACAATGTGATCTGCTGAATCTTTTAGAGCTAGAAGTGGCATGAAGTGTATACCAAGCAGCCTGGGGCCAAAGATGACAGAGGGAAGCAATCTAATACAGTGGGTAAAGATGAGTTTATCTTATGCATTTGATTGCTTGAAGTTTGTAAAAGGTAAAGTAGGGCTTTTAATAGGGAAAATCTTGATTGTTAGAAACTTCTAAAATTAAAAAAATAAAACAAAACAAAACACTTGATGAACTGACATAAATTACCTTTAGCTATAATAGGGTGCAGAAGATTTTAGGCATGGGAATCAGCTTATTCTACCTAGTGTGCACGTGCTTTGCAGGGGAACCTGACAGGGAAAGGGCACCTGAACACCACTATATATTACCAAAAGTTCCTCACCCAGAGGTCCTAGACTCTTAAAGAACACACTGGTGTCCCTTCTTTGATGGAGCTCAAAAACATAAGGGCTAAATTGAAAGAGAGAAATGCAGTAGAAGCTTCACAGCTGTCCTCATGTCTGAGCTACTTTCTTCTTTCTTTTGCTTTCCACTTTTGCTTTTTCTGCCAAAAAAAGTAATAGATCTTCTATCTCATGACCTGATGTGTTACAGTTATATTAAACTACTCTTCTACCAAAAGCAGAGTGTGGGTCTAATTGGAGTGAGCAGCAAATCCCTGTGAAGGAGATTTCCTCATTTCCCACTAGAGTCTTGTGTTTCTGGAACAGAGTTCAGCGTCTGGACATGTGTACACAGCTTAGCATTCGTCTTGGGAATTCTGGTATCTGCATGTATCTGTATACTGGCTGATTTTGGCAAGGCAAATACATGTATTAGAAAAAGAAAAAAAAAAAAGCTGGTTCAAAACACCTCTGCAGACTCTACAATAATCTGTTTTGCAATTACTGGTTCCCACTCATAGATTTTCAACATCCTTGTACTCAATTCTAGGAGTTCAGCTTTCAAGAAATATAGCGAGTGCCCTTTATTAACTCAGTGTATTTAATTATTTTTTTTTTAATAATAGTTTTCTCCAATATTTTACTTTGCAAAATAATAGCAATTGCTGATAAATGTAGCCACCTGACTAAATGAAATTCTTTGCACTCTCAGATCGCTAATCCTCTAGAGGCAAATACAAACCATATTCAGGGGCTGTGTGGGTTCTCTCACCAAACAGTGCTCAACAAGATACCATTCTTTATTATACGTATTCGGTGGTAGCACAGGGACAGTACTTTGTGTAATATAGGAGGTTAAGGTAGCAATGTCATATGCCCTGGATTTCTGTTTGACAATTTCTCATCAAAACAAATTGCTGCAAATACCCTTAAAGCATTTTATATATGAAAGCATTTGAACAGATTCGTATCCAGGCAACAGTTGTAAGCTTCTAGATAAATTGCCTGTTACTCATTGCTTGTAGATTAGTTGCAGCTAATTTCTCCTAGCAAACAAGGGCTGCATAGGCCTGATAAAGGGAAGTGATTAAAGCACATCTTAGGAAAGCCCACAGAACAAGCACTCTTTGGCCAGTCTCTGGCCACTGCTTTTCCTGTGGATTATGAATTTGAGAAGGACCCCTGTGTGATCCTCAGCATTGAAGAGTTGCTGATGAGATTGCATGTTTCTTTTCTGTAGATTGAAATACAGCCTATTATTTGCACTCCTAAGAATCATAATGATAATATAAACAAAGCATAAACCAACTGAAAAAGCATCTCAATACAAAAGGAGTAATAAAGTGAGTGCAGGCTCTGGTGACTGCAGAAAGATACCATGGTGACCCCCAAATCTGCTGCTGGCTACAAGTGCATAGTGGCACAGTTCATGTTTTTGTCATAAACTGAGCAGAGTTGTCTCTAGCTTCAGGATCTGGTTTGTGATAGATGCCTTCAGAAGTTAATATTAACACACAACAGTTTAGAAACCACTGCTCTGCCCACAGACCAATTGCTGGATTTTGTGGTCACATTTATATTGGCAAATGGAGCGGGAGTGGGACGTACAGTATGGCATAGCACAGGTATATGGCTAAACTCTCTGATTCTCCCAAAACAAAGCAGTTATATTAGTATTATATAGAGAATTATAGTGATATTATAATATCATGATATATAACCTATATAAATACATTATTATATTTTACATATTCTCAAAAATGGTTGCTGCAATCAATTTCTTAATCACCTTATTCATCACAAGAGCATCATGTGGTTTTTGAAAGAGAGTAAGTTACTATTACTACAATTAATGTAGCCAAGATTAGAAATAAGAAATGGGAATATCAGGAAAAGGATGGAGAATAAAATAGAAACTTATAGTGAAATAAAAAT
>WUAM01000323.1:11031109-11041172 GCA_024336885.1 Actenoides hombroni
ATTATAAATAGATATTTTACTTAATAAATACATTCTATATGTTAAATGAATGTGCTAATATTAAGTATAAAATTTAATACATTAATATGGCTGTTTAGGAATGGTCTCAGGCTTCTGTTAACCACCCCAAGTCCAAATATTGTTTGGGAAGCATGAGCTGAGTGAGGTCAGAGCTGGCTCAAAGTCTGTGCAAACATTTTAGCAGATAATAAGCACATACCAGAGCTCAGCCCTGGTTCCGTTAATGTACAAATGCGCACAAAGCCTATAATGCCTTCAGCCTTAGACAAATTCCTTATAAAAGACAGAGCCTCGTTTTAATCCTGTTGGATTGGTACAGCTTTCAGGACACCAGCCAGTGCCAGAGGAGGAGGTACTGGCTGGACACGTGGGTGGAAAGGCAGAAGCCTCATCTCTGCCACCGACTCAACCCATATAGCAGCTTTGGGTCAGAAATGGCATGAACAGCCCCAGGGGAGAAGCTCGGTACATCTCCCCTGCCTCCTGCCGAGGGAAAGCAAAGATAAGGATGCTCATCCCATGGCTAAGTCTGAAACACAATCACTGACTTATTTGTGGAGATCAGATCAGCCCACTCAGATGAAAAGACTGTCTTAAAGAACTGCCACGATCAGATTTTTTAAAGGAAGGTGCAGGGAGCCACGTTGCAGGCAGACAGCAGCTTCAAATCAGAATCCTCTCATCAGGGGCTTCTGAATGTTCATTTGACTACACTAGAATTTTAAAACATACAAAAAGGAACAATGTACTGCTTCTGCATGTCTTCAGCCTGTGTTTTTTTCCTCCTGTGCTTAGATGCTTTCATCTGTAAGCTCCCTAAGAAGAATTTTTTATATTGAAAAATTACATTTTGTAAAATTTTTGATAAAAACAAACTTCCATGACACCAAATCTGCTTCAATTCACATGAAAATGAACTCGTGCAGGATGGCAAGAATAAGTGTATTTAAAGCACTGGAAGGCTATTTGTCCCTTTGCTTCTTTCTTGAGTTAATATGCATTAATATTTGCAATGTAATCTAACAGTTCATACCTTCTCTGAAAACATTTGCCAATTGCAATTACTCAGGTATAATTCATTTAGATATAATCTGTATTTATAATCCCAGACAAAAACTATAAAACAGGAACTGTATAGTTTTATATTGTAAAGTTTATAGTAAATTGTTAAAATAGAGAAAAAGTATTTACTCTCTCACACACGTATGCTATTGCCCCACAGTAGATCTGATTGTAATTAAGGCTTTTTACTATTTAATCAGAGTACTCTGATTATTTTTTTTAAAGCTTTATTTTCTTTCAACTCTTCAAGGTGTTACACCTTTCCTTGTTATCTCCTACTAGTTTTGTACAGGACTATAGCAGAAAAATACCTTGGTTTTTACAAAGTAACTTTTAAATGTACCCCAGATCTTGTTCCTGAATGTAAGTTGATTTCTATATTATCTTCCAAGCCAGTCTTCTGAGTTATGCAATTGGTATTTGCATCTAATTCCTCTAGTAAGACGTATTTCCAGTGGCTTTAGTAGGATCTGGATCAAGCTTTAAGTAAGAAGACAAGAATAAATTTTCTATATAAATTGTCTCTTCACCCTTCCTTTGTGACCCAGTGAACATGAGTAACAGAACCAAATCACCTGTCTCCTTCCTTAATTCTGTTGATGGTTAATATGCACAAGAATGTCATTGACCCATTGTTCATGGGGAACTGTACTCAAGAAACGGGGACTATCAAGACAAGCCAGCAGAGACCTTAATTTAAAACCCCAATATGCATAATTCTCTGTCTTAAACACTAACACAGCAGTGTCATGTTTCTTGAAGCTCCCAAGAGGAAAAGCAAAATCCTCCTCCTGATGTCTTCAATCATTAAAATGGGACAAGAATCCCTTCTCAGCTGCAGGCTACTATTTTAAATCTACTTTGGATATTTTTCCTAGTCGGAACTAATATATTAGAAATATCATATCTAATTTTTACTTGCTACCTCTCCCAGCCAGGGAAACTTGGTTTCCTGTTATATATATTTATAGATAGCTAATGCATATATAGGGGAATCTTTACCAGAAACATTGACTCACTTGATTAGCTTACCAGCTGTTACTGCTTACCATTAATGTTCAACTTCTCCCATTTGGATATCTATCCTGAGAGCTGGATTTGCCAAAACAGAGAGAAAGTAAAAATAATTGCTTAGTTAAATAAACTGTACTAGTAGTTTAACTAAATAAGATCCTTGTGCTTTGGAAGAAGTACATTTCCTGCTCTTGCATTCTTCTGTTTCAGTTCTTTCCACTCTGCTTAGATATATATCTATCATCTGTGTTTTCTTCCTTTGTTATAGATAATTTCTGCTGATAACATTAGTTATCCTTCTTATTTGGCAGTGTTATCTGTAGGGCTGTTGCAAATAGTAAGCTTCTTTAGAAAATCCCTTCCCTTAAGCCTCTTCACAAAAAATAAGAGAAGTGACATATATATATATATGGATGAGTTTTCCACTCAAATTTTCTTTGGGAGACAAAAAGGACAAGTTCATCTTTATTCTGACAGACAAGGCAAGAAAACAGGTGTAAGTTCCAGGCATTAAACCACTCACCAGAGAACAGTCAGACCTGTTGATTTCACTTGCACAAAAGAAGTATTTTTGCTAGAAAGGTCTCATCCCTAAATGTGTCAATATACTTCCAAGGAGCACATTGTTTGCTTTTGAAACAGATTAAATATGGTAGGCTTTGAGGAGGAAGTAAAGAAGCTGAGGAGGAATGTTAGGATAGTTAACCGTGAAATTTACATTTCAAGATTTTCAGATACTCATTCCATACTTCAGTGTATGAAGAGTGACACTCTAACCTCCCTCTGGCATTCTTCTTTTTTTTTTTCCTCCTGATTTCAGCATACACATGGAGAAACACCTCTACAAAAATTATATTTCCAGCCTCTGCAACTTTCTTGAAAGCCTAGCAATAAATAACATACTAAAGCTCAGGCTGCTGCATTTAATACATTACCTGAGAGTCTCAAATAAGTTTCTAGTTCTCCTATTTTCACCAAAAAGCATGATAAAATGACTCAAGCATGCACTAAATATTTAAAACAAAGCCAGACAAGTCAAGCTCCCAATATATATTTGACCATTGGCTTAAAATCATGCTTCATTGCTTTAGAAGAACCTGTGACTCTGTGCATGTTTTCAACAGGCAGCATTATGACTGCTATATCTCTACAAACAGTAAAGCAAATCAGTAGAAAAAATAGCCCAAAGCTTCCCCCTTCAGCAGTATACCACAGTATGTTTTTGTAGTTGGCCGTGAGGCCCGAGTAGAGCTCGCACCCTCCTCAGGTGTGCAAAGGGGGGCAGAAGGAAACATTGAAGCTGATCTTTGGCTCCTCATTATTTATGAAGAAAATTCTATAGGAGTTTCAGTCTTATGATACCACTGGGACATGGTTAGAGAGTGTGCAAGCAGCTGTGCAACCACATCAAGCCTGGCTTTGAGGGTCTCAGTCATGAGAAAGAAGTGAATGCTGGAAGCTGGCTGGCCAGGAGGCCTGTTTACTTATCTTCTTATCCAGACTTTCCCAGGATCCCTGAAGTATCTCTCCTTAGTGTTGACAGGGAAAATGCCTCTAGATTGAGTAGTCCTGATCTTCTGTTTGCATTAAGTCACAGACAATCCTTTCACTATGGTTTTCAGTGGGATCCAGACAAAACCTGAAGCCTAGCCAGAAAGGAACTATGGAAGCCATTGCTTAAACAGAGAGGAGTTTTACTGCGTTTTCTGGATGGAGTTTTTCAGCAAGTTCTCACTAAACTGACATCCTTGCAAGTGTCCTGTCTCTGCTATTAAATGTTCTATCCAACAGGAGAAATTCTTAAACATCTGAACAAAGATGAAACTGAATTTGATAAAACCAGTCTTCACTGTGTTCTTCTAAAATTATGAAAATTGCCCAGGATAACAACTTGGGCTACAGTAAGAGAATGATTGTTAAATGGTATTATTTCTAAAGATTAAGTGGCAGCTATGAAGAGTTCATTATCACTAGACTAAATTGGTCTCACTTGGAAAACATCCCAATAAATTGTCTTAGCTAAGCCAATTGCAATTAAGTGGTGATTTGGCACCTTCAAATAAATAAGGAAAGTGAATGAAGTATAACGTCACTGGGGAGTTGTGCCTTTAAAAGGCTCTTGCAGAAAGTATTCAGGTGAGTTAAAGATAGTGAATGAACCATACTTCTGTTCAACCTGTGGCTATTAGTGATTACTGAGCCCATGATAAGGAGTGTCAGACATATTCCTGAATAAAACCAAGATAATTCCCTAAATGGAAGGCTAGGACAAGTAAAGCCCTTGCAGAAATGAAGCTTTATAGTACACTGAAGGCATTTAAAGAGGGCTTCAAGATACATTTAAAAAAGGCATTAAAAATGCCTGAGAAGACAGGGAACTTTTAGTCATTTAGCTCATTAAGTTGCAGAGTAATTTTTTTTTTTATTTTTTTTTATTTCAGTGGAAAATTCTTGTATCTTTCAGTGGAATGACCTGCAGTTCTTGCCCTGTGCAAACCTAGTACTGGTAATAGTATTACTAACTAGTTACATTTTTACTGTCTTATTTCCATATTCAAATAATATCAGCACACACACACATGTATGCATTAGAGAAGGACCTTTGTGGACCTGCTACTTACATTGATGGACACTGCAGAAGAATTTTTAGTAAATTCACTAAAACTTCCAGCAGCAATACACAGACTCTACTGTGCACAGGGTCACTGCTCAATGCTGTGTGTTTGAAGCTTCATAATCTGAGCAGAAAACTGAACCTAAGCGTCACCCTCCTGGACAAGTATTTTTACCATTAGACTATAATTTCAGAAACAAACACCACTAATGATCCACCAGATAAGCTGGTCTTTGGCACATATGAAAAGGAAACAAACTAAATATTAGCTCTGCTCATTTCTCTGAGAGAAAACAAAAAGCAAAATAAAGAAAAAAAGAAGAGAAGCATCTCCAACAGAAGAGCTGGTTTAGGAAACAGAATCATAAAATACATTTCAGGTCTACCTGAGTATTTGCTTGTTGGCTTGTGTGGGCCTTGACACAGGTCCTTTGCTGTCTACTGGGTGCACAAGCACCTCATATTAGTGCTCTAGGGTCCAGGCTTCTTCCAACCACCTAGCACCTGTCAAGGTCTGAAAGGTCCCTTGATGGATCTTGCTCTTATTTGTAACTATGCTTGTTAAAATTTGTGCTCTTTTTGCATATTTGTCTCACTAACTCTAGTTCATTTATGCAGCCATTAAAAGAACAAAGAAAAACAAACAAACACAAACAAAAAAAACCAAAAACCAACCAGAAAAAAAAACAAAAACAAAAAACCAAACAAAAACCAAAAAACCCAAAACAACAACCAAAAAGAGAACAAACCAAAACCAAACAAAAAACAACCAAACAAAAAACCAACCAAAAAACCAAAAAAAACCCCACCCCAAACAAACAAATGAAAAAAAACCCTGATAATGAAATTGTAGTAATCCCTGATGACATAAAGTACAGAAATGACATATCTGATCTTCCTGGAACCATTTAGTTATTTATTATTTCTTCCAGCCATCCTTCTGTGTATTTGTCCTGTCTTTATACTGCCTACATAAAACCCATTCATAATAGAAATTAATTATACCGTCTAGTTTAGATGACTAAAACCTTTTTAGATAAGAGCATTTGCCATCTAATGGGTACTAAAAGACCTAACTATGAGAGAGTTGTCAGAATGACATAAAAGTTTAGAAAGAATTGAAGCAAATGTGAAAACAAAATGATGCATGTTGTGCAGTTCAAATCCTTTGGTACCTGTGAATGAAGTCACATCTTTTTATACATCCTGAGAAAGGATGAATTCAAAAGAATTACTGTTCCTAGGGCAGGGCAGCATCCCCACTGCATCTCTGTTTTTGGCATGAGCTTGCTCCAAAGCCCAGACTTGCCTCTTACCACATTTTTTTGCCAATCTAATAGTGACCAGAGGCATACTCATACTTACTTGCAGGGTGATGGGTCAGATGTCACCATCTTCTGAAACAGAACAAACATGTCAGCTCCTAAGGAGTGCTGCTCAGTGTATATATTTGCTTCAGTCTGTAGGTCCCTAAAGAATGTAACCAGAGCATTGCAATGAAAAAGACTACATTTAAACTCCTGTATATCATCTGTCTTGCAAAAATATCATCTAATGATACTGCTGCATCCCTTCTAGAAGGACTCAGTATTTCTGAAAGTATTGTACATGGGATTTCTCAGCAGAGGAGGTATATGTAGATACATGTAAACAATGCTATAAGCTAATAACAGAATATGCTACTGATAACAAGCAGGATTCCTCTTCTAATGAAACATATGACATGGTCAGAGATGACTCATCAGTCATACATAATGGAAGGAAGATATACATCAGAAATAAAATGTCGCATTTGAAATGGTGCCAGGAGCTAAGAGGGAGACTATTTTAGTTAATTTCCACTGGTCTCTGCGCATGTATTATAAAGTTGATGTGTATCGTTGGAAAGTCTATGCTGCCTATACTTGCCAAACTACTGCTTCCCCCTCTGCTCAATGGGCCAGTATGGAAAGCCACAACAGCACTCCGAGATCAATGTCTTATCTCCAAGGCATGCAGAGTTGTTGATCTGTCCCACATTTTCCTATTGGATGCATGGAAAATTGACTATAAATAACCCTGACACAGACTGAATATGTAGTGTAACAGTTTTATTGTTGTCAGACAGCTTTTCCACTATGTAATTTACATGCATATATGGCATAAGTTGTGAAGGGAAGTAGCTGGAAATAAAAATTAAGCAGTCATATAGTTTACTTGTTTTCATGGAAACAGATTTGTCCTGGTTGCCTGTAGCTGCCCTGAAGGGCATACATCTTTGACTGTACTGTTTTATGTATCACTTTGTCTGTACCCATTCTTAAACCGATATAATTAGCACCACCCCCACGCCCCAAAGAAAAATTCCCAGTTTTCTATGTTCTTTTAAACCTCATCTTATGTCTGAGACAGGCTACTAACTTTTTAGGATCAGCTTCTGTGATCCCAGTTCATTTGGGACAGCAATCAAGTTGGCTCTGATAGCCATCCCAAGCAAGGGAGAGATAAATGCAGAACATGTAAAATCTGCCCTGAATTAAAAGATTTCCAGCACTAATTTCAGCACAGTTTCAAAACTGAAGCTGTAAGGAGAGTTTTGCCAGCTTGGGATCACCAACTATCAACACAAAATAAAATGCTGCTAATAAAGCTTCCAGCTAACACTGTAGTCAAGCTATGTGTTGATCTGCTGTCGAATGAGATGGGTGTAACACCACAAGCAGCATTTTTCTCAGTCCTAAAGGTGCAACCTTCTTTGAAGCACACCACAATGTCTCTCTACCAGTCCTGACTCCCGGCATCCTTTTTTAAGCCTGCTTTGTAAATGCAACAAGTCGTGTCTTGACTATGGATGGACATACACTGTACAGCAGCTGAAGGGAGGAATAATATTCCTTTTGTTCAGCAGCTGTATTCCTCTTCTCTCTCTAGATAGGAAGTTCATTCATCTGATTATTGCCTGTGTTTTGGTTTCATTCATCTCAGGGGATGTTATCTTGCATTTGTCACAGGTATCTTAAACAATGTTCTTTTATTTTCCTTAACTACATGTTAGAGTAAGAGGCAAAGAAGGAAGTGGGTGGGGTTTTTTTGTGTGCAGCTCCTCCACAACCTTTTAAAATCCTTTAGAAATCCTCCAGACTCAGAAAGCTACATTCTTTCCCTGCATTCACTCCTAACATTAACTTTTCCAAATTATGATTTATTTTCCACAAAGGATGATGTAAAAATTATGCACCCCATCCTCAGACCTGCTGCAAAATTTTGTTCAGAGACATTGCTATAGTCCTCCACAGCAAAACAATCTTGTTCTTATTTACTTCAAACTGGACACATCTCTTTGAGAATGGTCTGAACTTCACTGTATGTTGTTGTTTATTAACAACAAAATGGCTTATTCATGCCAAGATTCTGTGTCAAGGTTCCTTCCTTCCTTCCTCCCTTCCTTCCTTCCCTCCTTTTTTTTTTTTCCTCCCTTTTACTTTGATTATCAAAAATGAAAAGAGAAAAAAAAAAAAAAAAAAAAGAAGTTACATAAATGCTTTGTGTTGACCACTTGGGAAAACCCAGCTACTCACTTAAGGGACTAAAAGAATCCTTGTAGGCTTTACCTTCAGGATCTCATTTATGAGAACTCATTTTTTCAGTTACTTCACAGTATCTTCATTAATGACATTATCCTGCCACATATGAGTACGCTGTTGGAAATCAGCAAGGCTCCCTGGCTGACAAGAAAAGAAGAATATACCCTACAGAAACATTTTATGATTGATGCTGCTGATGCTGATGGTGATAAGTAAGCAGGAGAGCTTCCAGTTTATTTTTTCTTTTTCTATCTTTAAACTATTCATTCAGGCACATCTGTGTGTCTCTAAAAGCACTACCATGTTGGATGACAAGCCTGTTGCTAGGCTACTAACAACATGTCCTTTTATATGTCTAAAAATACATTTAACTTCTGTATTTAATGATGATGAAGCTTCCTCTATATTCTAAGGCACACATGATTATCGCAGAGCACCTTGAGGCTTTGGGAATACGGATGTTTTATTCCCTGTTATGCAGACCTGTTACGATTGTTAGAGCATCTGGAATGAGGCATGAGTGCTCATTTCCTAATTCATATATGCTATTCCTTCCTTAGCAATCATAAGAAATAGAGTTGGAAAGGACTTTAAAGATCATATTACTTATCTGCCTATATAAGGCAGGGTCAACTAAATAACTCTGGGCAGACGTTTGTCAAACAAGAGTCTGAAATTTTCTAGCGATGGAGATTCTTTGACCTCCCTAGGCAACATAATCCCATGCCTAAATACCCCCACTAGAAGGTATTTTCCCAATATCCAAACTAAATCTCCCTCACTCTTTAAATTAATTACTGCTTTTCTGAAATGCAGTTCATGGGTGTTGCCTGACTAGACAGATCGAAAAAAAACCAACCAGCAACAGCAAAATTAGGTACCAGACCTTTTTCAGAATACAAAAAGACAGTTATTTCCAATAAATAGAATAAAGGCAGCTGCTGCTCTGGTTTCAAACTGGGATGCAAGTCTCTAAAATATTTTAAAAGGGGAAACTCCCATACATTCAAAGGTCTGTATCTGGTTCCTTCAGAAGCGATCTGATAAGAGTTTGCGGAATTATTGAGAGAGGTCAACATGGAGGCTATATTGAAAACTTTTGTGCAGCCTTACCTTCCCACTTGCCCAGATTGCTCCACATAACTACAAGTGAGAAAAAGTGAGCATACACTTAGTTACTTACAAAATCAAGGCCTTGGCTGTTATGGGCTGGAGAACTGAGTCCTTGATGATGGAAGTGGATAAGGGATGAGGTCCTACAGTCCTTACAAGTTAAAGAGCAGATTTTCCATATCAAGATGAGGAACACCTCAATAACCTCTTTCAAAAGGATATCTGCACAAAGCACAGGTATGTGCAGGATGGTGATGGATTTCTAATGTTGTCTCTATGAATAATATATTTTGAACAAAAATGGGGATTTTGGTCTAGCTGCTGAACCGGAAGAGGAAAAGATCAGAAAGTGAAGCAAAAAATACAGAAGTTGTGGTATCAATGAAGTATTAGGTGGTATCTGGTGCCTTAGATTTGTGTCTTAAGGGTGATCTCAGGCATGGGTTCTCCACAGCCTATCCATCAGGTCACCAGAAGGATCTCTTTACCTTGTGTCACGGTTTAGGGTCAGGGCAGCCCCTTAGACCTATAACAAACGCTCTCTGTTAACTCCCCTCCCTCCCCAAAGGGGAAGAGAAAAGGAATAAGGGAGAGACTTGGCGATTAGAAAAGGAAACTAGAACAGCTTTAATGAAAATGAAATTAATAATTATAGAATGGAATATATACAAATATA
>WUAM01000323.1:11047368-11117745 GCA_024336885.1 Actenoides hombroni
AAAAAAAATAAAAATAAAAATAAAATAAAAAATATTTGAACGGCCCTAAAAATAACCTTTTTTTTTTTTCAAGGCAGGGTCAAGACATACAGGTTTTTTCTCAGCAAAATGAAAAATAACACATGTGAAATAAATTACTTTTAATGGGACTATGAGTCTACTGAGAATTTAATAGAAAAACAAGTGAAAATTCAGTGGGAAATCTAACTGAGGAAAAGGTCGATACAATGATACAATTTCCAAGGGTCTTCATTTTACTATAGTGCTAAAGGCTGGAAGGTCAGTTTTCAGTACCTAATCCTTTTTATTTTTGTGGAGTAAGTCACATCATGACCACAAGAATTTCACTGTTCTTCAACTTTCCAGTATGACTTTTGCTAATTGTTAGTGGCAGATAAGAATACCAATTTGGATTTAATTTCATTTGTTCTCCCTCAGTCTGCCCTCCTAATCACAAAAGAGAGATTCAATAAAATTAATCCATTTACTATGAAAAATAACATATATTTGTATGTAAACTTGTTTGAAGCTAGAGCACTCATATCCTTTTAGTCACAGTCAAGAGACAGGTAATTTGAAGTCTTTCTGAAGGGGAAACCAATAGGGTTAAAAGTATGCCCGTGCTTCATGTACTTCATGTACATAGTATTTCACCTACACTGATTAATCACTGTGATCATGACTATGTCATAAAACCAGCTCAGGCATCTCACAAACAGAATACCTTCTATTGGACGCTAAGTATTTTCATGTATCAATAGACAAGGGAAGGGCAAAATCCATAAACAGGATGCTGAGGTAGACTACAGTGGTTTATAAAAATAATGTGATGTCTTTTGTCTTCTTCTTTCCCCCTTCCATCCCACCATGGGATCTCAAGCAAGGGTAAGACTATGAGAACAGACAACAGACAAGTTGAACAGTCTCAGGAAACTTTGCCACTGACAGCAGCTGTAAGTATCCATAACCCAGATTTGACTGAACACTGCTGCAGCTGCCTGAGTCTACAACTTTTCTCTAAGACCATGTTGCAAAGAATATGAATCGTAACTTAATCTAATATACCTGATAACTTTTCCTAAATGGAAGACTATTTGTAGGAAACTTGAATTCCTGAGATTCTTCCCTTTTAGTTCCCCACCCCTCCTTTGGAACCTATCTCGATTAGTGGGAGACAGCATGGGAAGACCATAAGGGAACAAATGGGTTTGCCTTTATCATCACCCTCCCTTCACCCAGCAACTTGCAGAAGCGTAACAGAATTGGCCACAGACCACAAACTCCCGGCAATTCTGCTGGCAGTAAACACTGCTCTGTAGAGCAGGCTGGTTATCTCCAGCTCTGTCTTCAAATGGAGTCAAAATTTCAGATGTGTGCTCTGAAATCATTTACCTTGACCATCCTCAGTCCATGAGGTAACAAAAGCCAGGTAAGGGCTTTATTCTTCGAGCAGGATATGGAGTAGACATGTACATCTGTGCAGAGCTAGGACTAAGTGGGTTGAAACAGGAATACGTTGAATAGAAAACTAAGCTCAGGGTCAGGCATAGAAGATAAAAATAAATTTCCATTTCATGATCTGAAGGATGATCAAGGATATGGAAATATGTAAACAGATCGGCATATGCAACATAAGTCACTTCTGGGATACTATTGGGAGGTTAATTAGAATATAATACCAGAAGCGTATATTTGTACAATTCTCACAATGCAAACCATACAGGTAAAGATGTATTTCAGGCACATATGTTTTATCACTTACCTCTAGAACACTTCAACAAGATGCCTAGGGATATGCAACTCTTCCTAGGCATAAACACATACACAGCACGCAGTGTCTGGCCAAGCAAACATGTTACAATAGGTGTCAAATCCAGCATATGGACACAGGTCAAAGAGAAATCACAGTGCACAAAAAGTAGCCTTTGGCATGTTTATCAAAAGGGAGGTGGCCCTCCTTCTACAAATTGTCTTAGTGATGTAAGACTCTTATCTTGTATGTAGGCAGTTCAAAATATGTTAATGGCTTCATAACTTTATAATTCTGCCTTTTCCATCTTTTTCATCCACTCTAGCAGGATAATGTTATATTGAAATTGAATCCACTCTGGAAATATAACTCGCTAAGAAAACAAAACCAGGATAACAGATGAAAATGTTTAAGTAGTCTCAGCTGTTCTTTTACTCCAATAGTGGCCTTCTCCTGTTGCCCAGCTTTGCTTCACTCCAAACCATATCTAAGTAAAATTCTTTTCCTAAATTATTTACTTTCAGTAGTGTGGGAAGGTACATTTTAATTACTTCTGCTGACTCTCTCAGTGAGGGCTCTCATTTAATGTTTGTTGGTTAGCTAATTGGGAGGAATTCAGCTCACTGATTATGACTTAAACTTAGATGTCTGCTTAGAATTACAGAATCATCCAGCTACTCAAGGCAAGGACAACACTGCATTCAGGTCAGTTTACTTAGGGTTTGTCCAGTCAGGTCTTGAAAACCTTGAAAAGCTTAGACCCTGAAACCTCCCTGGGTAACCAGTTGCAAATGTTTAATTATTTCCACTGTGGAAAAGCTTTCCCTATGTGCCATCAGACCCTCCCCTGATTCTGACCACCTTCTCCTGTTCTTCTGCCATGACCTCGGTAAGAGCCTGACTCAGATCTTTTGTCAGCCTCCCTGAAGGTACTGGGTTCACTGTTAGGCCCCCTTAAATTGTCTCTCCTCCAAGCTGCATAGCTGTATTGGGAGCCTTGTGGAAAACATATTTGAGGAGTTAATGATCTTGAACAGGACATGTCTGCTTTACTGAGCCTTGGACTTAAAGTCTGTGCTGGCTATGGTGATTGTTCTGACAGAGATGATGTCCCAGCCTGTCAAGAGAAGATATATGATTGTTTGCTACACAAAATAAAAGGCCCAGGGGCCTCCCTCCTGGGAGGGAGGAGAAACCCACAGATGGTACCTCTGCAGCATGCTGGGGTAAGATTCATCTGATGTCTGTCCAACGCTGCACAGAAGGAGGATTCCCAGCATCGGAAAGCACCTAAGATTTCCTCACTATCTGTATTTCTGAGTTTATCTTATGAAAACAGCTATTTAATCACACCCTTTATTGCTGCACCTCCCTGGTGCAAAGCACAAGTAGAGCTCACTCAGCCTCTCCCACCAGATTACATCTTCCAGCCCTCTGATCACCTTCATGGCCCTATGCTGAGCTAACTCAAGCTCCTCAATACTTTTCCTGTGCAGGGGCACCAGAACCAGGGGCACTATTCCAGAGGTATAACGAGTTCTCAGAAGAAGGGACTAACAACCACTTCCCTCAACCTGTGGATTGCATGTGAGCTGTGTGTGTCAACTCCCATCACATCCAAAGTGAATCAAGGCTTTAACTCAGTGACTAAGCGTAGGAAAGGAGTACAGTTTGAGTTGCTCTAGGATATACTGACATGCCCCCAGACTCATTTAATGTAGGCTTTACCCTATTGTTGTGTTAGGATTGTAGAACAATTTAACTGTCTAAATTTTTTCGATGTAGTTTCTTCAGTGTACTATTTTTAAAATATTTTATCGGAAGGTGAGATATTGCCTAGTTTATTACTGTTGCAATTCACAAAATTCCAATGATATCCAAATAATAATTGCTTCATCCTTCTTCTGGCATTTGATACTTTTAATCTGTGGTACTGTCAAATAATCCATCAGAATTTACTGAGGCTGTACAAGGTGTCAATTGGGCAAGCACTTTTTTTGTACCTGTAGAAGGGCAATCATTTCAAGTCCTTTTGTTGTTCAATGAGATATTTTCAAAGCTAGGATTTAGGTAAATCTCAGCCACAATTTCTCCTGTGGCAACAATACTGGCTATACTAGCTTGATTACCTTAATCATAGAAACACTGAGTCATACAACTATTAGTTGGAAGGGACATCATGAGGTCTTCCTCAAGAGTGTAACTGCCTACTGAAGTGGGACTATCACCATCACTAGACTGGGTCAGACACAGCTTTGTCCAGACAGGTCTTGAGGTCCTTCAAGTATGGAAATTCCACCTCTCTGAGCAGCCTGTTCCAGTGCTCTTGGTGAAGAATTACCTCCTAACGCACCTTCAGAACCTCCTACAGTGGAAATTGTCCCCTATCTGATCACCTGTCACCACTGAGAAGAATTTGGTTCCATCAGCTCCATAGCTGCCCTTAAAGCACTTACAAGCTGATATTAGACTACTCCTTAAACAAATCTTTGCCAGACTAAACAATCTTTGTCTTCCAAAAACTGCACAAATTGCAGTGCACTGAAGATGCTTTTTGCCAAGCAAGACAAGGAGTACAAGCTGAAGCAGAAATACTTGCATTTTAGTGTTAAAATCCCTCCACCAACTTCTAAAAAACAGCAACTGTTTCATCTCATGACAGACATTACTCATTAAATACAATTTGTGAAGATAGGTTTTCACTCTTTTACTTCGGAATGCAAAACCAAGTTCTCAAAAAGATCCTTTTTAAGAAAAGATCAAGAGAAAAATGCTGCTGTCTGATTTTGATTTAAGAAACCCAGGTCTGTCTCTTTTCTCTGTGAGATTCTGTAGATCTGAAGAGCTAGTAGATTATTGCTACTGCACTAGTGAAGTCATGAAAACAAATTAATTAAGAAAAGCAAATTTTTGCATGATTGGCTACTTCTCTAGAGGATTTTAGAGAAATCAATGATTATTTCCTTAGTGCTGATGTCATTCTATTTCTTTTCAAGCATTAAAATGTAAAAACCTGCTACCATAGACCTTATACGGTGGAAAGGACTAGAGTGTGCAGCAAAAGATTCGGTTATCAAGAAGATGGTAGTAACATTTGATTCTTAATATATTTTTATATAAAGCATACACTTAGCAATGTATTCTAGGGTATATAAAAAGAGTTAACATAGTATTGCATTGAAATTGCCCTAGCAATACAGAATACATTTGAGGAGATGTATTAAGTAATGTAAATACATACCAGTAGCATGAAAGGTAAAAGGAACTCCTTTTGGAAGTAGTGAAACGGCTAGCAAATGGATTCTTTCATATAGGAGATTAGCCAAACTCATGTGTGAGTACTGGTCAAGGATTTAGCCTGTAGCATGGATGCATTTACAGTAAGGTAGAGTTATATTTTTCAGTATTAAAATATTGTTTATTTCCAGAATGCAGTGGGTAGACTACTTCACTATAAGTCATCTTTACTGGACTGAAATTATGTACACCTTTTTAGCTGCTCGTACAACCTCCTACAGTTCTGGTC
Organism: Actenoides hombroni; assembly: GCA_024336885.1. NCBI lineage: Eukaryota > Metazoa > Chordata > Aves > Coraciiformes > Alcedinidae > Actenoides > Actenoides hombroni. Next base: position 11,052,645 of record WUAM01000323.1, read on the forward strand.
TCTTAAAAAAACCCCAACAAAATCCCACCACTAATTCAATAGTTGTATTAACATAAAAGGTTCTTTGGATAAGGCTTAATGATTCACTCCAACCCTGTATAGTTAGAAAGTTACTACAGAGGGTCTGTGGAACTAAAGCTGTTTCAAATGCAACAGTTAAAGCAAATGTGCCAACAAAAGATAAGAGAAGAATGTATTGCAGACAGAATGTATACAATCAAGCAGCATAGGCAGCTGCTAATGCAGTTGTCACAACACAGAAAGTTACAAAATGATGAATAGAGTCAGTATCTCCATTCTTCAGAAAGATTTAAACTTTGATTTGGACAAACCCACTTTTGAACAGGAAGGAAAATTTTTAGGGAAGACTATTAGAAAATGTCAGGACAACCCAAATCTCGTCCATTTTGGGTTGTCCTGACATTACCCTTAACTTTACAAATTAGCATCACAATGAACATGAGACGACATTCTGTTCTGCTAATCCTGTTATATACCAAAAGTGGAATTTAAACCCTTCAAAGTGGATCTAGCTCTTAGTTGTGCACATGTCTATGTTTTGTGTATGCGTGTGAACATGCTGCTCCCCCTGCACACAGATTATCTGGATGCCTTTCACTTTCCGTGAAGCTGTGTTCAATTCCCAGATGAGTAAGTGTGTATTTGAAGGAGGGGGATGTTACTTCAGTCATATTACAAGCTACATAACAACAAATCCATCTTTATAGCCTTAAAACGTAGGACTGAAACACATCATACTACTATAATTACTGTTAGGCAATATTTTGGAACAAGACTCTCCTAAATTAAGTGCATCCTTCAGTAGGAATTAGCCACAGGCATTAAAGCCAGACTAAAAACAACGGGTATGGGCCCCCTGCGACTCATAATTATGCATGTCCCAAGTACTCACCATAAAACAGTACCACTAACTACGTACATTACTACGCGCCTCTTTTTAATCCCTAAGGAGATTATGTCTGAAAGAATAACTTTTTAACCTCTTTCAGTAAAACCTTTATTATTTACCAGTGCTGACCTCATTCTTTGGGTGCATTTCTGATTTCACAGATGTTACTGACAGCAGCGAGTGAGAGTCCCACTCAGCTCAAAGCCTGAAACTAGTTTGCTTAAATCACGTACTTGCATTCTGGTGGCAGAATTATCTTGCACAGCTTCTAAACCATTCTCTAAACAACACCTTGTCCCCATTGCTGCTGCAAAATTTTGTGCAACTTTAATAAATAATGTTCACCCATACAGTACTGAGATTTACTGGTATTTCTGCAACTTTCATCAGGCTACTTTAAGTTGAACTAGAACTAAATTATGACAAATCGGGTACATAGGCTTCTGTCCAAAAGTATCTTTTTCATTTGCAGCACTCCAGACAGTTTGGATTCTCTACAAGGACAGTAAAGGGCCTGCCAGCTCACCTGCCACCAGGGCCATGGAAAAAAACTGACAGATAAGCAGCCTCACCAAGGCTGATCAGAGCAAAGAAAAACAGAGAAATAATGTGCAACTTCAGGACAAGGAACTATGACGGCCTGGTTTTGAAAAAGAATGACAAAGTACTTTTTCCACAGATGAAAAGCTATAAACAGAGTTTTTTAATAACGGGAAAAATGCTAAGGTGAAACTCAGTATAATACCTCAAGGTCTGGGGCAAAGATCAGCCAAATGTCAATGTTTTAAGTAAAAGACAAAGTAGCAATGACTCCATTTCTCTGACGATATTGAATAAGCAAATGTAAAAAATGTGGACAGTGAACCTAAAGAGACTGTGCCTTTTGACCTTCTTCCAGTCAGGCTAGGAACTTTGTCTGGCACTTGCACAATCACACTCTCAACCAGATGCTGCAGTAACAAAATTCACATCTATCAGTGTTTGAGTGCTGAAAGAAAACAGAATGAGTATTGTAGTAACCAAAAGGGGCTGAAAAGGAACTGTTATGTGCCTCTAGCATGAGTCTGAGTTTAAAATTCTAAGTAAGCAACTGTCATAACTACTATATAATTATTTGATTAATATACTCTTGTTTTTAACAATTAGGTATCTGGAATGCACAAAAGCACTGATCAGGCCAGAGAACATTGACTATGAGCTGGGGAGGCATGGGAAATCAAGGCAAGCTCAGGAAAGGACTCCATTTACCAACGCCCTGAGCAGAATCCAATACCCTGAGTTAGGGATCCAGAATCCTGATTTAGGGATCCAAGCACCTTTGTATCATGTGGGAAGCAGGAAACTGACTGGGTTTAGTAAAGCAGGAAAATGAGCAGGGGGGCATAGCTACATCCCAGATCCAGATTCTAATCTAAGGCTTTCACTCTGAATGAAAACCAGGTACCTTTACCCATTCAAAACACAGAGCCTGTAACTCTAAAGGCCCCTTACAATCACTCTTTCAAGGGACAGGCTGGGAAAGAACCAGTTCTTTCAAGCAGGGTGAGAAAATGGAGGTCCCTGGAATGGGAGAGGATGAACATCCAGAATAGGAGGGAAGAGGAACTGGAACAAGATCACTGACAATATTCAGTATAACAGTATTTCCAATGGAATATTTGCCCAGATGATGCAAGAAAATGGGATCTGTGCTATTTTCAGTCTGAGAAGTTTGAAATACACATTTCTGATTCTCTAAGAGAATTTCCAGTTCACCAGCTTATTGACAAGGCAGAACAGAAAATGCTTTCTCCTCTTGTTGAAACTAGGTGACTACGCACAAAGGAATGGGATATTCATGGAATTGAGAAGGAACCCTGGAAAAAGGGATGTAGTTCCGTATCCTTGTAGCTACAGCACTCCTATGGGAAGGGGAATGGCACAGTCTGGTGTTTGTTCCCATATATACATACTATACCAAAAGCTACCGCATAATGAGAATAGTCTGAGGAACCACAACCAGTTGCTATGGCCATCGTTGTAGATGACTTCATAACCATGAAGCAGGAAAGTCATATTTACTTTTCCACTTTCCTCTTGCACCAATACACTTACTTTTCTCATTTGGAACAACACCGACAGGAAAAACATAATGGGAATAACTTGGGTCTTTTCTGATTATAGTTGATATAATCACCTTCTTCTGGAAGATGTGTTTGGGAGAGGAAGGGGGTAACAACCCAAAATATTCACTGGCTGCAAGGTGAACTGATTACATAATATTTAGTACAGCAATTTATAATATTCTTTGGAAATGAGTTGCCTCCTTGGCGAACTTACATCCGCCTTATTTTCTAAGATTCAATGATAATAATGAGCAAAGCAGCCTAATTTAGTTAAGTGATGTAAGACAAAGATACTATGCAGTTGCAATATAAGTCATATATCACCTGCTTTTTGGACTTATGGAAGGCAATTTCACAACCATGCATCTACCTGGCAAGGACAGTTTTCTCTAAAAGTTTATCTTCTATTTGAGCTGTTTAAGCCTTTCTAAGGCTTCAAGAATTTTTAGTTCTTCTTTGACAAGAGCAAAATATTGAAGAGAAGTAACAGAGATTAAAAAGCAAGAAGGAAATAATGTAGAAATGTTCCACTTCATTATTTGCAGTATTTGTGCCAAAGAATGCAGCCAATTGAAAAGCTGCAGAAAGTATCCACGCTGCCATAAGCATATTTTGTGTCTGTGTTCAATGGTCTTCATTCTTACTACTTTGAGAAGTTTCAATGAATGTTCATTCAAGTTGAAAATACATTTTTCAATATTCTACCTCTGAAAACAAGGAAATGTTTTCCCATTTTTGTCTGCCATCTAGTGTTAAGAGGCAGAATACCTGTGTTCTGCATTTACAAAGCTTAAAATACTTGGGAGCCCTACACAGCTTCTGCCTATTACATGCTATGTTGCAGAAGATAGCATTTTCCCTAAGGCTTAATCGAAGGTGTTAGATATAAGCAGTTATCTCAGATACCATTATTAGCAAAATACTACACTACCAATGTATGTTAATTCGTCATGGTGCTTTGAAATACTTGGATTTTTTTATTTTGTCTGAGTCTCTTAGGCGACAGTGCTGTGTTCCCGGGACACTAGACATAATCAATATGGCAAGTTAAACCACCACAGGCAAATGCTGTTCATATAATATTTTTGTATTGTGTCCAGCGAAAGTATATGCAAAACTATTCTTTCCAGAATTAATATCTCATCCCTGGAATTTGTTCTAGTCAGGTTTAATTTACCTAAGCTGGAGTTACTGAGCTGTGCAGCTGGAATAGCAATAAAGAGTAGGACTTAATTTTGTAAGGAGTTTGAGAATGAATTAATTTCAGTGTAGTTGTGACACCTTTTATAGTAAAGGAGAGTTTAAGAAAATTGAAAATGTTGATATTTCATAGATTGAGAGAGAACCCTAGAAATACAAATTTTGGAACAATTATTTCTGGTAAATATCCACTTTTTATCAAACTCTCTCATAACACATTATTACTTTCTCTTGACGTAGCAGTCCAAAACAAAGGTGTAAATGTGAATGTTAGAAATAATTTAGAAGTATGGCATACATATAAATGAACACAGTTAACTCACTTGTTGTATGGACATCACAATACTTAGGCTATAACATGACAAAAATTGCATACTCCAGAGAACTCTCGTCTGTATCTTGATTTACAAAAGTTTACATCTTATCTACAAAAATATGTATAAACATATGCATTGAGAAAACAGTTTGAAAGCTTTTGATTTTTTAAATCAAGTCACAGTCCTAGCACTTGTTAAAATCAAACTACTTTCAGTGTTGTCCTAAACCAGAAACTATCACGTTTTAAGGGCCCACTCTGACAGAGCTTGAGTGTTGCCTAATAGAGATCAGAAAAAAAACCATCAATAATCACAACAAATTCTTGCTTGAGACTTCCCATGGAAAGTGTTGAAATGAAAATATTTTTAAAACGGTTAATGTACACTCTATTAAAATATCTCAAAATTTGACAAGTAGGATCATTTCCATAGTATGAGAAAACTACTGCAATCGGAGTTAGCCACCCCCTGCGTACCACAGGTAGGTTCATCTCTCATCTAAAAAGTAGGTGTTTAGTCAAATGGGAGGAATCAACTCACCTTTGCCTATTAAGAGAGTTTATAAAATCAGCAGAGTTGAATTGTCTATCTTTTGAATAAATAAATTTGAGATCATTTATTCTTCATGTCATGACCTGAGAAAGGTAATCTGGCAAAATGTTTCAGAAGGTGTGGATGCAGAATTTGTGCCTGGGAATACATAAATTTATATTTATTTTTTTTTTGTCCAGTGTTTTTTAGTTCTTTTGGAGAGTTGTGTGGTTGTTTTGAGAAGCTGATAAACCATGGGCCTCTGTACAGGTCATATCAGACAGGTCTGTTCATCTTCAGAGAGAGCCGCGTAGCAAGAATGCATGGGTTTGTGCTTACACCTGAAATGTGAAATACTTGAATCTTTACCTTAGCAAAGGTATGGATTGATATACCAGTGTACATATCCCAGTGATGAGATGAATGCTTGAGCAGGCACAAAAGAGAATTTTACAGGGAGATTATGGGAGAAAGTGTGACTGTTTAGGAAGGAGCTATGTGCAGCTAAAAGGGATCTGTTGCCATTTACTTCCAATACCTTATTTGCCAGTTAAGAGAGGCAGGATGCGCCCTGTCAGCAGGAAGCTTAAGGTGGCCAAACTTCCTTCTTACTGAAATTGTAGGTCTTATTTTGCCCAGCTCTTTGTTGTTGTAGGAATGCAGAGTTTATCCTGTTTAAAGCCAGCACAGCCTGCGGCTTCAAATGGGCCACTGATTCTTAAGTCCTCTGATGAGATCCAATTCAGTTCAGCACATTGACAAGCAGACAAGTGTCCTGGGGCTTGCACAAAGGCAGACACATCTAGGGAAGCTCCTTAAGCTGACACTGCTACCACTGTCTAAAACATATCAGTACTGTGGTGTTCTTGTAACTGTAAGGGGCTTTTACCTGAAGAAACCTCATACAACAGGCAGCAAAACCTCCCGGCTTAGCTACACCCAGCACATAGGCCCACTACTGTTTGAGCTTCTTGGTTTAAAAATAAGCTTAACCACATATAGTGAAATCCCATGATAAATTAAAGAAGAGCACACAAGTCTTACAGTTGCCCAGAGTAAACCATCATGCTGGGTGATATGAGATGTGTAGTCATCTACAGACAAGGCAAACAGACCACACCTGAAGAACAGGCGACTGTAATCCAGAAAGTGGCAGCTCTGAAAGCATTTAGAAGGAAAGAGATGAGCACCTGGGTGTGAACCACCACTGTGCTGTAAAAAGAATCCTAGATAAGTGGCTCATGAGCTACTCGTGGCCGCTGAGAAAGTGCTACTGGAATGCTGCCTTTAAGTCTTGCCTTGAAACTCTCCTAAGAGTGCAAACATTTCATTGCATTGGGTTTATGTGACAAGGTTTTGGTAGCAGTGGGGCTATATGGGTGGCTTCTGTGAGAAGATACCAGAAACTGACCCTATGTTGGAAGGAGCCAGTTCAAAGTGTCTCCAAGGTGAACGTGGTGCTGGCCGAAGCTGAGCCCATCAGTGATGGTGGTAGCACTGCTGTGATTACGTATTTAAGAAGGGAGGAATAACCCTGCACAAATGGCAATTGCAGTTGGGAGAAAAGTGAGAATATGTGAGAGAAACAACCCTGTGCATATCAAGGTCAGTGAAGAAGAAGGGGAGGAGGTACTCCACACACAGGAGCAGACATTCCCCTGCAAATTGTGGAGAGAACCATGCAACCCATGGAAGTCCATGGTGGAGCAGATATCCATCTGCAGCCTGTGGAGGACCCCACACTGAAGCAGGTGGATGCCCCAAGATGGCTGTGACCCTGTGAAAAGCCCACATTGGAGCAGAATCCTCACGGGACCTGTGGACACATAGAGAGAGGAGGCCATGCTGGAGCAGTTTTGCTGGCAGGACTTGTGATCACATGAGGGAGACATGCTGGAAGAGTCTGTTCCTGCAGGGCTACATCCCACGGAAAGGACCCACACAGCAGCAATTTGTGAAGAAGTACAGCCTGTGGGAACTACTCACATTGGAGGAGCTTGTGGACTGTCTCCCATGGGTAGGATCCCAAGGTGGAGCAGGGGAAGACTGTGAGGAGTTCTCCCACTAAGGAGGGAGCAGAAGAAACATGTGATATACTGACCAAAACCTCCATTCCCCATCTTCCTGTACTGCTCAGGGGAAGGAGGTTGAAAAAAGTGGGAGTGAAGTTAAGCCTGGGAAGAAGGGAGGGGTGGAGGGAAGTTGTTGTAAGATTTAGCTTTGTTTCTCACCATCCTACTCCGTTGTTAATGGGCAATAAATTTTAATTTCCCTAAGATGAGTTTGTTTTGCTCATGCTGGTACTTGGTGACACTTAAAGCATCCAGATAGGGTCAACCCACCACCTTGACAGGAGTCAAAAGACAGATTAGAAACTGTTCACCTAATAGTCATAAAATACTCAAGAGCTGAAGAACGTCTTGAATTAGGAGATGTAGAAAGTTCACTCTTGTTCAATTAAAAAAGAAAAAAATAAGGTATGTGATAATAATTACAATACACAGTGGGTATAAATGGGAAAGAAAACACCAGGTAAGAAAATTAATTTTATTTTTTAATTTGTGACAACAAACAGAAGCAGATGACTGGATTCTGAAGCTACAAATGACACATTACCCTTCTAACCTTCCAACGCATCCATCACCTACCGAGGCAGGCAGCGCATTAACCCCCTTTTGCCACCACCACTCTGAATTCAGAAACCTTGACGAGAATTTTGTTTCAGACAGGCCGCATAGGCAGGAAGCTCACACACCCGCTGCTACTCTTAAGTCTGGCTGGGTGGGACTAAGGTGCCTCCGAACCCTGTCAAACCTCGGAAACCCACAGTCCTTGTGACCTTTCTCCAAGTACGAAGCGGAAAACAGGGGGTAATACGCCCGCGGCGCCTGCAGAGAGCGGCCGTAGAAGATCCAGGCCGGCTAGGGAACCTCCTTCTCCTTACAGCATCCATGCTGCCCGCGCTTCCGACGGGCAGCACCACTTCCGTCACTGCCGGCCGCGCCAGGCAGGGCCAGCTCTCCTGTCACGCAGCGTCCGCCCCAAACCCAGTCGCCGTGAGGGAAGGCGAGCCCGGCCCAGCCCAGCCCAGCTCCGCCCCCCCGCCTGCAGCTCCGCACGTCGCCGCCCCGCCCCCGCAGCTCGCGCGCAGGCGTGTCAGTCGCCGCAGCCGCGCCGGTGACCTCGCCCCGCCCAGCTCCGCTCCGCTCCCCTCCGCCCCTCCCCGCGAGACCACTCGCGTCACACCGCCCGCCCCTCCCCGCCCGCGGGGGAGCCGGCGCGTGTCTCAGCTGTTTCCGGCGCGCTGGGCGCCGCGCAGGCGCAGTAGCGCAGCCCAGCTCTCTGTTTGGTGCCGTTGTCGTCGTTACCGCCGCCCTCCTGCCCGCCCCGCCGGGTGGCACCGGGTGGGCCGCGGTCCGAAGGGTGGCGGGCTCTGCTTGGCGCTCGGTGAGGGCGGTCTGGGGAGCAGGGGGAGACGGGAGCCGTTGCCCAGCAGGTACCCGCCGCCGCCGCCGCCGCCGCCGCCGCCGCCGGGGTGGGCCGCGTCGCCCCGGGGGTCGTCTGGGGAAGGAGGCACGGTGAGCGCGTGCCAGGCACGCGGGACGTGCGTGCGTGACGCAGGGGTGGGTGTGGACGCGTGACGTGAACCCCCCGGCTGCGGGCAGGGCCGGGGGCATGCGGGGACGGGACGGGACGGGACGCGGCGCTTGTTTACGCGTCCGCTCTCGAAATCTTTTCTGCGAAATGGCGCAAGGCAGAAACAGAACATGCTCCCCCTCCCCGGGCGGGAGGCGGCCCGGCGCCTATATAGGGCCGTGGCCTGGCGGCCAGCTGCGTGGCGGCGACCCGGCAGGTGTGGGACGGGCACAGCGTAGTTTCGGGGGGCCCCTGAGGAAACTGTAAGTAAGGCTGCTGCCGCTGCCTGTGGCGGTATCGCGTCGGCCTGCGCAGGTGTTGGCCTGCCTGACCTCCTCTGGCACTTGTCACAGGGTCGAGAGAAGCCTGAGCTTGACGTTTAGGCAAGGAATGGATTTGCTTCTGTGGTTTCAGTGCAACTCTTGCATATTGTGTAAATCTGATCTGCCCCAGAAATGTCGTCTTTTTTTAGAGTAAGAATTATATACTGCCCTTAGGTCTTAGGGTAGGCGTGTTACATTGAACTTGGGGCTTGATACTGAAGCTCTGATCAAAGAATTGATGTCCTTTCTCCCCTGGGAAGAATTCTACAAAGAGGTGGTAACATAATGACAGTTTCATTTGATATTTGGTCTCTGTACGAGATAATTTGCTAAAGAGATCCAAATTTCTCTTTATTGGAAAGACTGGGAAGCAGTTATCTATATGTCACTAAATGCTTTCAACAACTGTTGCATGTTGCTGAAGATGGACTTAAACTGGCCTTGAAGAGATAATGTGTTGAAATTACAATGTTGAGATGACACAAGAAAATGTCCTGAGCTGTTGATATCCCCTTGAGATTACTTGATTTGACTGTTTACCTGTCTTTACTGAAAGAATAAATAAGCTGCATCTGTATTAAGCAACTCCTTGATTTTAAACTTGTTCCTGGTTTTGGGTTGCCATTTTTTTTTTTATCTTTTTCAGATAACACCGTGATACGAGACTTACTTATTGGAGTATACTTTCTAGAATGAAGTAGACAAGCAACGTAGAAAAAGTGTAGTTATTTTTAAGTTATGACTGTTCATTTGTCTTCAGATGCATATTTGTTCTTTGTGATTAACCCAAAAAGTCTTTGGTGGAAGCAAAGAAACAAATACCTGTATTTGTATAGACCTAAAATCTGCTGGAGGATAAATCATGCCATTCACCCAAGAGTTTTTCATACAAGTGAGTCTCGGCGTAAATGGGCCAGAAGCAGAACTTTTTGGTGTAACAAATACATTTACAGCCATGAGTTTTTATACTACAGAGTTTCTAAACTTTTAACTTCTTCTTCCAAAGGACTTACAAAAGTGAACAGTCACATGTCACGAATTAAGAGTACTATAGAATCTGTTTCAAAGGCAGTGACTGGCACTCACAGTGAACTGGTTTCACGGATAGCTCGATTAAAGTCGCACTCAGGTTCTACGGGAAAAGCAAATAAAAGTAGTGCAGATGCAAGTAACATCAATGCAAATCTAGAAAGTGATAAACAAGTCACAGATGCCAGAATTCAGGAGGATTGCAACAGAGGCCCAGCTACAAAGAAATCCACTTGTGCAACTGGAAACTCGGAGTCTACATTAGTAAGCTCAAGTGCCACTAATCAAGACGCTCTAAAAGATTCAACATCTACTGAGAACCACCTTTTTCATATAAGCTACTTTTCTACAAATTTTGGAGAGACTTACAACTTTGTAGCTGATCATATCAACTGGTACTTTAATAATAGTAATTCTGTTATGGATCAAGAGAAAAAAAAGAATGCTTCCTTACAGGACTCTAAAAGTGAGGAGAGGAATAAGCTCGATTCATCAGAAAGTACTGTAATGAGTGAGGAAAAGACAGTGGATTCAGCAGCTGCTTCAGTTCCTGAAGCAGAGACTCTGGGTGCTGACAAGACAAATCCTGTCGTTCCGGTTTCCACTAAAAAAAGTATTGCAAACTTTCTTTCCTACCCCAGTAACAGTGTACAAGCTTTTGTAGACAGTTACATTGGTGGGTTGGTTCCCAAGTTAAGATCTGATACGAAAGTCGTTTCACAAGAAAAGAGTAAACAGCCAGAACAGGAAGTGGCTGAAAAGGATGAGGAGGACAAGGCAAAAGAGGCTAAGACTGCAGAAGAGAAGGAAAAGCATCTGTCTCTTCAGAGAGAAAAGGCAAGTGTTATTTCTTTATATGTTATTTCTGTGTATGTCTATATTTTATACAGAAGTATATATGCACTGTGCACATGTATATACCTGTATGTAAACATATATATGCGTATATGCTTACATAAGTATATAACTTTGTATGTATTTAAATGCATACAAGTATATATTTGTAGACACTTTTATGTATACGTACACACAAGTACATATGTACTTAAGTATATATGTATATACACATGTAAAAACTATATAAACCTATATATCCTTATGTAATTTATATGCTAACTTACATATATGTACTTATACATATATAAAAATGTGTATATGCTTTTTATCATAGAAACATAGAATGCCCTGGGTTGGAAAGGACCTCCAAAGGTCATCTAGTCCAACCCTCCTGCAGTAAAGGGGTTTTTACTTTTTTATGTAAGTACACACATGTATGTGTAAGTATACATATAAAGCGTATATATGTATATACATGTGTGTGTATAGTATATACATATATTCATTATATAGAGAGTACAAAAATAAAGCTATATCTAATTGATTTTTTTTTTTTTTGGTAGTTATAGTAATATTACACTTCTTCATGGTCCAAATACTAAAACTTCAGAGTTCCCCTGAAAATACATCAGGGTACAGGATGACACATTTTTTTGGTGTATTGTTGCTGTGAACTGTCTTTATCTTTCTAGTAAACGCAGAATCAAAAGGTTGCCTGTTTACATTTAAGCAATGCTTACTTGGAGCCTGTAGCAGATCTCTAGAACAACGTGCTGTCCATTACTTCTGAGAAATCTTAAAATAACAGTTTGGAGTTAGTCTTGAAAAACTTCACACATTTCTTGAAGTAGGTTTATGTTATTTGTATAACTTTTCTTTTGTTTATTTTTTTTTTTTTAGATTATTGCAAGAGTGAGTATTGATAACAGGACTCGAGCTTTAGTTCAAGCCTTACGAAGATCCTCTAATCGAAGAGTCTGTATCAGCAGAGTTGAAGAACTGACCTATCATCTTCTAGAATTTCCTGAGAGCAGAGGAGTTGCAATTAAGGTGCAAATAATCTTAATGTGAAAAGACGCAAAAAAATATCTGACAGACCATGAACATAATAATATAAAGCTTTATTCTGTGTTTTGGGCTAGTACTATTCATATTTTAAAAATTCTGATGTGACTGTGTCTTTCTGTAGCTGTTTTCTTAGGTGGTTCAAGCAGATTCGTATGCAAACTATCAATAGTTATGCTAAAGGCTCTTAAAATTCCAGTGTTTAATTTAGAAGCATACAGCATTGCCACGTGGTTAGATATAGCTTATTCTGGTGGTAGATGAAGGTTGTACACTGTGTCCTCTGTTGCAATTGACCAGACGGGAATGTACAGTACAGTTGATTTGGATATGCACAACAGTTTTTATGCTTGTTTGCATGCTTCCTTCGAAGAGAGATGACAGGAGCGGAGTATAATCATCAAATAAGCTCACATAATCTAGTCCTACTCATTCTCTCTCCTGCAGTGAGAGAACAGGAGGTGGGTGGTCGACGATTTTAGCAGTACTAGCCAAATCGCAGCATTTGTCAGTCTCATGCCTTTTTCCACAAGATGTGACAGATGCATGACATAGATTGTAGAATTTCTGGAAAAGAAATCTTTGGGAATGGAGCACAGGACAGATGAATCATCCAGACAGGGTACAAATTGGGCATGCCCATGAATAGATGTGAATTACTTGGTTATGAAAAAGTACATTCGCTACTCCCATTTTGATTATAATACTCTGTATCTTTGTGATAATAATGGTACATCTAAAAATTACTGAGAGGAAGAATTTTATTTTTTTTTGTTTTGTTTTAATATTAGTGTACCTAGAATGCGTTTACCTGTTTTGAAACGGTGTGATACTCAGCAAAATCTGGGCTTTTAAGTATATTTGGTGTGCTCCATACTTGAGTCTGTATATTAAAGTCAATAAAACTAAACTGTTGGTAAATGTAGCTTTTCTAGCTGTTTGAATTATTTGCATTTCACCTTTGTTGTTTAATACTGATAGGTAATTACTTTAGTAATGAGGTGTGTATGACATAGTATTTTTCTGCCTTGCTAGAGAGATGGATAAATACAGTTTTAAAGAAGTTTTCCTCGAAGTTTAACTAATGTGTTACTCTTATACTTAAATGTCAAACTAATAAATTTGAGCATGGATTCTTCTTAGTAGGCATGGTATAAACATATAGTTAGAATGAAATGTCTTTGTGTTTGTCAATAGGAAAAATTAATTCCATGCCTCCTGCGACTGAGGCAGGCAAATGATGAAAGTCTTCAAGCTGCTGTTAGAGAGACTTTAGCTATAATTGGATATACTGATCCTGTGAAGGGCTGGGGAATTCGAGTCCTCACCATTGATGGAGGAGGAACAAGGTAAAATCTCTGGGGTTTTTGTGGGGTTTTTTTAATATACATAGTTGTAGCCTTTTTCATACTGTAAATGGAAATAACATGTTAGTTTTTCTTGGATAAGTTTGTGCCCAAAGGTGCAATTTATTATTTACAGTTCTGTTACATGTGACTATCTAAGCGATGGTTAGTATTTTTGTATGTATTTGTGCTTAAATTTTCATGCATTAGTAGTCCTATGACACTGAAATTAATAACCCCTTTAAAGTTGCTTATGCAATTTTAGTGCTTGGATTAGCTCTTTTTCCTTTTGGAAGTAAATTAAATGGTTATTTGAGCTCCCAGGTGTAACCTCAGAAATACAAAATCAGTGTGAAATGCTAGTAGTAGTTTATCCTGTTATGATTGTGTTGTCTTGTACTTTTCTGGAGGGTCACCTGCCTTAGCAGGAGTGATCTCATGAAAGAATGACAAGTCTAGTGGTGAAAGCTATTGTATCCATGCTGTTAATTTATATTGCTTCTACAACTAATGCTTCTTTTTTTCTTTAATTTATGCACTACATGTCCTTAATTGTGTCCTCTAGTTATGCATGAACTTATGCACGTACTGCAATTTGTAGAGAGTTGTAGCAGAAGCATATTGATTAAATTTGAAGTCTGATGTTTACTAAAAGCTGTGGTTTCAGACATATTTAATGAAATCTTGTTGGCAGATTTTTAGTGATTCATGCATCTTTATTGGTAGAAACCGAAGTATGAATTCATTGCAGAAATAGAGTTCATGAACTTTTTGTTTAGTATTTCTTTACTTGCGTCAAAATCAGTTGTCTTCAACAAGGAAGTGTATGTCAGAACTTCAACATTTTTATATCCAGAAGTTCATGGTAAACCATAAAGATTTTATGAAGTAGTAGGAAGGACATTTCGCAGATAACAGCATTATGCCTATAAATAAAATGTGTTAATTTTTTAATTAGATTTCTAGGGGAGTGACATTAGGAGACACATTGTCTTTAGTAAGCGGTATTTATTATCTATAACACTAAATGAAATAAGTTCAGAGAGTGAGCCTGAATGCTGACTATGGGCTGTTGTGCCATTTAGTTGGTGGTGTTCAACTGGTTATAGTTTTGGACTGGGTTGACTACTGCTCTTCAGCACAAGCCAGGGCAGATTTGGGGGCAGCGTGCAGGAAGTGCCATTCTCAGCAGAATGTGTTGGTAAGACAATACTTGGATTGCTTCTTTGCCATACACAGTTCTCTAGCTCTAGCCCATCAGAGTTATCACCTCTGCTTCATGCTGTAGAAGCACAAGTCTGATGGTTTTGAATTCAATTCTTCCTTTATTTAAGACTCATTGAATTGAGACAGAAAAAAAACCCCAAACCCACAGAAAAATACTGCGCCCCAGGGGCCTCATATAGCCCAGTTAAGACCAACCTTCAAGTGCTGTGTGGTGTGCATGCAGCTAAAATCTGTCCTGGTTCTACAAGCACAAAAATTGATCATCCCCAAGCTTTTGCTACAGAACAACATGGCTGTAGCTGTTGAGTGCTATTTTTGGTATGCCTATGTCATTTATATTTAGTATTCATCATTCCATTTTAATTGTGTTCTGCTGCTCTTTCCCTGAAATATTCAGGTTTCTTACTGTTGTAGTTAATTAATTACAGTTAAGCAAAGGTGAGCCTGATTAGAGTAAGATAAAACTTCCATTGTATGTGAAAGGGATTTTTGTGTTTCAGGGGTTTAGTTGCACTTCAGACTCTACGGAAACTAGAAGAACTAACTGGAAAGCCGGTTCATCAACTTTTTGACTACATTTGTGGTGTGAGCACAGGTAATTGTTAAGCCATGAGTTGTAATTTTGCTATCAATATAGTAAAAGAACATCTGAGAATAAATGTAGATTTTGCAAAACTTGCCAGTTTCTGACTTTGAGTGTAAGCTGGGAAGGTACAGGTGTGATTTCTAATTTCTTTCTTTTTTTCTTCTGATTAATAGCTTTAGGTGATTCACGATACACTTGTAACTTCAAACTGATATGTCATTTTTCTCAATTAATGTGAAACCTTCATTTTGCACACAGATACAAATATATTATGTTTATGGAGCTTTACAGACCGCTAAGGTAACATCTCTCAGAGACTGATACTGGGTCACTAGAGTTTTCTGTCTTTATTAATGACCTGCACAGTGAGACACGGCGTGCCTGGAGCAAGATCTTGGATGATTTAAATTAGAGGAAGTGGTCAGTACAGTGATGTCCTCTGTTCAGATTGGCCTGTACAGGCTGGAGAAATGGCTTGACAGGAACCACCCAAGGTTCAATAAAGCTGTGTACAAAGACCTGCATCTGAGGTGGCCTGACTGGCTAGAAACCAGCTTGGTAGAAAAAGACCTGCTTGTGTTGAAATAAATTGAACATGAATCATCAGTGTACCCTTCCAGCAAAGAAAGCTGACCACATATTGGCTCGTATACACAAGAACATACCCAGTAGAGTTACGGTCTCTGTTTGGCCTGTGTAGGTCTAGTTTTGGTTTCCTCAGGAACCCCTTAATCTTTTGGGTATGTTCTTGTACATGCTGAGTGAATCTGGCAGAGGGCCAAGTAGACGGTCAGGGGACCGGAGATCATTATACATAGAGTGCAAAATATGGGTTTATTCAGCCTTGATAAGGCTAAGGGGAGATCTTATTGCTGTTTTACCTAATGGGAAAAATACAGAGAAGGTAGACACAGATGGAACATGGGAAGTTACAATTAGGTGTAAGGAATCATGTTTTCCTTGCAGGGATGATCAGACACTGGAAGTAGTTGCCTGCACTGGCTGTGGAATCTCCATCCTTAGAGATATTCAAAACCACTGAGCAAATCCTGAGTAACTTGCTCTAAATGAACCTGTTGGAACAGGAGGTTGGACTAGATGACCTCTAGAGGTTCCTCCCAGCCTTAATTACTCTTGTGACTCAGTAAGTTACTCCTCCCTAGGAAGTAGGAAACTCTGAAGCTTAAGTTTCCTTTTAAAACAGTCATCTCTTTTGGTTATGATTCTAGACCGGTAGCAGTATAAAGCTGATTTCTAACATAAGAGGTATGGTACAGATCCATAGCTCTGTTTCCTTTAGAAATGTAAAATCTTCATGAATTTTTTTTTCCCACTACACATATCTTCCATATGCTCTAATTCAGGAATAACATTTAAATGCAGATCATCATGAGTAGATATAATGTTCATGTTTTCAGATATTTACTTAATAGGCTCAAAATAGAAGAGAAGAGAATGTTTAGGTCTACTAGATAGAATTTGTAGGCACAATATAGTTCCCTGCTTTATAATGAAAAAAAATCCTTTGTTAGTTAATTTAGCAGTAAGTAGTTGTTTCTTTGGAAGATTAGTTTCATTACAAAACACTTTTCTAATATTTTCTTCAATCATTATAAAGACATTTTATCATTGATAGAGAGGCCTAATGTTCCTAATTTGATCCCACTACTCTGAGAACTAACTTTATTCTTCACCAGATCTGGGGGTTTTTAACTGCTAGTAAGTACTGAACGTGTTCTTTTAAGCTTCGTTTACACTGTCAAGCTTTTGTCCACAGTAGTCCAGCTTGCAATAATAGGTGACAAGACATAGCTGGCAGAGGTTGTACATTTTTATCAGCATGTGCTAGCAGTGTACTTTACCATTTCAGTTTGTTTTGACAGTACATAGGCCAATAGGATTTGCATAAATTGTGGTTTACAAGAGTGATAGGAGGGATGCCTCTTGTGCGTTACAGCTTTATTTTTACTGCTGTGCTTTTCATATCTCTTAATACCATTTAGCCATTTTGCTTTTGAGGTTTAGAAATAATCATTTTGCTGTGAAGTCAGCATCACAGTGTCTGTCTTTGTAGTTAACTTTCCTGTACTTCTCTTTACTGGTTGTCATTGAGTGTAAATGCAGGCAGTCACAGGGAAAGGTCGCTGTAATAATGCTGTAGTGGACCCTGCGTACTTAAGTCATTTGCCAGTTACTGAGCACAATACTGGATGTAGAGGCACCAGAAAATCTGCAAGCACATGTGATGCAGTAATGGCCCCTCAACATTTTTATGGGGAACTAAGTTAGGGTAAATTCTGTACTGAGTTTGTGCCTGTTCTGTGCGAAAGTCCAAAGATGAAAACAAGGCAGTTGAGACGAGGAAGTGCCATGCCTAAGAACTTTGCTGCTAGGAATTCTGTAAGTGAGGCTGTTTATCACTGTTCTCCAGAGTATGACATGCTTTCATAGATGCACAGAGCACTTAACCTGTTGAGGACAGCATATCTGCAGGTGTAACAGAATCACAGCTGTTAGGGATTGGAAGGGACCTCAAAAGATCATCTAGTCCAACCCCCCTGCTGGACCAGGATCACCTAGTGCAGGTCACACAGAAATGCATCCAGATGGATTTTGAATGCCTTCAGCGAAGGAGACCCCACAACCTCTCTGGGCAGCATGTTCCAGTTGTTCTATTACTCTCACCGTGAAGAAGTTTTTTCTCATATTTATGTGGGACCTCCTGTGTTCCAGCTTGCACCTGTTGCCCCTTGTCCTGTCATTGGTTGAGACTGAGAAGAGCCTGTGTTATGCTGTGAATGTGGCTTGTGTGTTATTTTCACTGCTCACACAGTCTCCCAGTATATCAAAGATATTTCTCAGTAGTGGTGCACTTAAGATTCAGTCACAAGGAACAGTTTATAACATCAAGAGTATGCGATCGGGCGAAGTGCATACTACGTTTTCAAATGTGCAGGCCTGCTCCAAGAACTTCAAAAATAAACTTTTTTTTTTCCACCTAAAATTTCTTTATTGATATATTTGTATTTTATATAGCCTATAAAAATCAGTGGCATTCAGATGCACTGTATGAAGGATTCAGTCTTTGACATACAGTGATCAAAGGTTCTCTAAGCATGTTGGTTTCCAGGGAATTTTACTACAGACATCTGAATTGTACTGGTCTCCACATGCATTCAAAAGTGATGCTTGAAAAGTCTGCATAAGGACTTTGCATAGGGATTTTCTGCCAAACCATTCCTCCCAAGTTGTTAAGAACAGCACAGGGCTAGGGCCCTCATGTTATTCTCCAAGCCATTAGTGATTTGGGGAATGAGGAGCCCCCTTAAAGCTGGCATCTCTCTGTGCTGATGATTGCCCCCCCCCCAATGATGTCTTTCCAGTTTTTAAATGCATTTTGAAAATATTTCTGATGGAAGAAGTATTTTTCTTTCAGGAGAACTCAAGTCATGGTATTACAGAGCTGGAAGCATTCTTATGAGATTATCCCATTTCCCAAGAGAAGGATCAGCTGTGTATGTTTCACAATTGACAATTTTTTAGGATTTTGAATCATATCAGATCTCTTCAGAAAATCTGTGCTAGTGTTCCACTGTCTTTACACTTGGGGGGGAAAAAGTCCAAGTGTCTAATGTGGATCTTCTTGTAGCAGTTCAAATTTGTTTCTTCTTGTCCTGAATCTCCAGCAACATGGATAGTGGATTCTTTCTTTTCTCTTTGCAGCAGCCACTCTGTGCATTTAAACACTTGTTACAGCCTGTTTACTCAGGCTTTCTTTACAGAATGGTTTCCTTGACTTGTGATTGTTCTAGGGGGGCACTTTTTGTGTGGGGTTTTCAGTTGGGTTTTTGGGTTTTTTGTTTTTTATTTTTGGTTTTACTTGGTCCATATGTTCTTTTGAAGAAGGTCATTCAGATCCAGATATAGCACTCAGCTGAAGTCTTACTAGTACTGAGTAAAGAAGGAATACTTTTGCCTTTCAGATTATATTCTTGCCTATCTTGTATCTTACTAGCCAGCTATATCCCTGTCTTCTTCAAGATATGCTCCTTAGACTCCCAGGTTTTATTTAAGTATTTTTTCCTTATGAAGTGTTGGCCATCAAGGCTGAGATATTGGCTGAAGTGTAGGAGTCCATGATACAGAGCAGGATATGATGGAAGCATCAGGAATTTTTTCACTGGTCCATCGGATAGAGCCTGCGCTATATCTCTTATTTTAACCTCACTCTCCAGTGTCTCGTTACCATCTAGCAGGTTTTAGCAAAGCCCTGTAGTGTGTACTGTGACTCTGAGACTGTCTACACTCACTTGTATGCTGATGCAGACTGCAGTTTTTGGTACTGTTTCTCAGGAGGTGAAGTGAATATGAGTTGGCATTTGTTATGAATTTTGTCTCTGTCTTGAAAACTGTTCGCTAAAGTGGCACATGCATGGTGATACAGAATTGGTGCTGGAGGAGTTAAGAAGAAGAGGAGGTAGCAGAGGATTTGAATGACTCAAAAATGGTGTTAGTCTGTTGCTGGATGTTTATTCTGTGTGAATACAGGCATTTGGTGATTCAACAGTTGAGTAAGTTTCTTTTGATGAAACCTTGTTGTGTCAAGTAGGCCTGGGTTATATTAAGCATGTGTGCCACATCTAAAAAAATTTAGACCACCAATCCACTGACAGCTAATCATGGGGATGGGGTTTGTGAGAGCAAAAGAAGCTTGAAAGTCACGTTTCCTTTAAAAATATCTGTAACTTTATATAGGTTCTTTCTGTTTATATGTTTTATTTGTACTCTATTTCAAGAGTTTTCTCCTTTTAAAATTAATTTTATTCAAACCTATTGCATTCAATTTCCAAATTGGAAAAATCTTGTCTCCCAGTTATTCAAAATGCTTAATTACATGTTCTCACCCTATTTCACAATTAGATTTAAGGTTGTATACATCCCTTTTAGTTTAATATATCTAAGAATTGTAGTGATGCATTAATTGTATTTCTCCATGGTCTTTTTAATGGTGTTTTGCAGCCATGCTTTTTGAATACTGTTGTTTTGTTCCTACAAGGATAGGTCATAATTATTTGTAGGCACACACTAGGTGGCAGTGTGTATGAGTGACTAGTTGTAAATGGTTGCAACCAAATGTATTCCAAACTAGTCAGAACTCCCTTCTTTTTTACAGGATTTTCCTAGAATTTTTCTTTACTGACTCAGTGTTTGCCAGATGGCAAGTAATCCTCTGATTGTATTTTTAATACCACAGCATAGATTTCTCTTACTCATTTATCTTTCCACATAAAGCACTGGATTTAATTTGCTTTCTGCCCTATGCCTGTTTGCAGAGATGAAATCTGCAAAATGAAATAATGCCATTTTTCAACTTCTTATAGTTACGTTTTTTTCAAAGTAGACTCTTCCTATGTCATTTGATCTTCCCTTTTCAAGATAAATATTCTGCTAACCTATGAACTAAACTAAATGGTAATCCATCTTTATAATCGTACTCTAGGTTATATTTTACATTTCAAAATATTTCTTTTTCAGGAGCTATATTAGCCTTTATGTTGGGGTTGTTCCATATCCCTCTGGATGATTGTGAAGAACTGTATCGCAAGTTAGGATCAGATGTTTTTAAGCAGAATGTCATTGTTGGAACAGTCAAAATGGGTTGGAGCCACGCCTTTTATGACAGTGATATATGGGAAAAAATGCTCAAGTAAGTAAAAAATGATTAGGTGAAAAATAGTTAGTGTGATGTTGGAAAGCCTTTGTTTTTGTTATTGTTTCACTAGTGATCAAATTCTTAAAACAACTAGAAAGGATTAGCATATAGTCTCCTTCTTTTGAAATAGCTTTTTTCATATTTACCAAAACATTGAAAGCCTTTAATGTAATGGTTTCTGTTTCTGGGGAATAAAGTAAGCTTTAGTGCACTGATTTCTGATTATATTCCTGTACGCTTGCCAACTCTGCTTCATCTGACTCATTATGGTTCTGCTACAAATTTTAGCAGCCACCTGCTGTGCCTTTTTTCTTATAGGAGGCATGGTGAGAAATGAAATAATGTGCTGTAGTAGGGATTTTTAATCTTAGCTGCTACATCGAGGAGTTGTGTTCATCGCCCCGTTTTTTTGAAAAGAGGAATGAGCTGTAGGGTTTGCAATAAAAAAATAACTGCTGTGTAGGAGTTATCAATGAAATGGTATTGGTTCGTAGATAGCTATACAAATACAAACTAACATCAGTTTCCCACTGTAAGATGGCCCTGCTACTGAAAGAACTGAAACAACCTTCTCTGAGAGCAATGGAAAATGATAAAAAGTTTCTTTGAGTAAGTAATGACAGGTTCCTTTGTGAACATGGTTCATGTGTTCTATGGGATTGAAAGAGTTTTTTCTAGACTCTATAGTGGGTATGCCTGGTGCTGCCTCAGTTTTAAGCGTCTCATTTCTTTGCTGTTGGAGAGAGAGAGGCTTTCAAGCATTTCTTCTTTGTGCTCTTGCATTTCTTTATATTAGTTTATCAAATGGATATCATGCATGGTTTTTCTCAGATATCTGGAGCTGCTCTTTTTTTTAAAGAGCTTTTTCTCTGCTTTCCATCACTTGCTTCTCTGCCCACCTAAGACCTTAAGTCTTGTGAAAGTCAGAATTATCTCATGGGAAAGTATATTACACATCTTTAATTAAAATGCTATTATTCTTTGCAGCTCTGTGTAACACATGAGTCTGGTAAAGCACTTTACTCATGTGCAATAGGCAGAAGCCAGGAAATTATTATATTATCCATAGATTAAATTAAAAACAAAATTTACTGATCAACAACTGACTTTGACCTAATTTTGCAATGTTGAAGAGACAGGCGATGACTACACAACTTTTTAGTGAAACAGTAGGGATTCCTGCAGGCTTCCCTGTGGTGTGGAAGCACGGAATGAAGAAGGGAATTGGAAGTTTATATAGCATCTCTCTATGGTAATAAGAAGGTCAGGTCTCAGTCATTGAATGGAAAACTGCTTTATGTTGTCTTTTTAAATAAATTATTAAAAGCCTTACTTGTGCAGGGTGAGTTTTTGTTTAAATGGTAGTAGACTTATCAGTTTGCTTGAAATAGATAGTATTTGCTTACAATATATAGGCATGAAATATACATTTAGTCTTACTGTGATATTGATGGTGGTGTTTTCTGTCAGAAAGCATTCTTGCTGAAAGTAATTAAGATAATATTGCATTAGGCTAAAGTTGCCTGCATTCATGAGGCATATTATAAATTTCAGAAAATGACAACTAATTTTGGTGAACTTACTATTCTGAGTGCTGCAGGGAATTGATTTTATGTCATACATATATGTTTATTTTAACTCTTCTTACATATTCCTTGAATTGCAATTTGAAGGCTGTTTTGTCTTCATTTCTGCAGAAAATTATATTTACTGTACATCAGTCTATGCAATGCTATACTGAAATGCATTTGTAAGAAGAATCTGGCTTATGGTTCCGAGTTTTCTCTTTTCTTTCAACTGTTGCTTAAATATACAGTTGTCTTTATTTGTACTGTCTTGAGAAACTACTGGAGAAATTTGGAGAGCAGTTAGGGGTTTTCACAAGCTAACTGAAATCCCATGCTAGCAGTCCGTGACCTTGAGAAGCAATGGAGCACTGCATAGCGAGTAGGCTAAAAGTTACATGTTCTCTGTTGGAATAAAAATAATGCATGTGTTTGGGATTACAAGTAATAGTCAAAGCAGTATTTGTTCGCAAATTGAAGTATAAATTGAGACTGCTCTCCAGTGAGTGGACGGGCAACACATTCTGTACCAGTTAGTCACTTCAGACAAATTTAACAGATTTTACAGTGTTATCAGCAAGATGTTCTCTATCCTTATGGAAGAGGCAATAAAAATGTCTCCTGTGGGTTTGGTAAAGATGTCATAGTTTCCTGGTACTTTTGTTGGTTTTATTAGGAGGAGGTAAAAATTAACAATTTTGCCTTTCATAGTGAATGCTCTTTCTCCAGACTGTTTGATTGCACTCTGGCTGTAGCCCATTAGAATGTTTCTTGAAGCATATGGTTGGCAATATGTTCTTTATGGCATTCTTGAAATAAGTATTGCGATATTAGTAACTCAAAGCAGTGAAAGAGCAGCACTTGTAAAGGAGACTTGTTGTGTAAGTAGGTCATGTCTAGAGGACATAGGTCACAGACAGACACAAACAAAGCAGATAAATGGAAAAATGGGATGGCAAATGAAATTATGTGTAAAGTAATGACCCATGCATGGGTCAAAATGTAAAATACAGGATTTAAACTAACTTTAATATCAAAAGTGATTTGAGTGTTGGATTTATTTCTGTCATGGACAATTTAATGTAACATCTGTGTGCTTGTGGTCAAAAAAGATGATGCAGTGTGTGACAGTTGGGACTGAAAATAGAGAAAATATTAAAATGCCATTATATTAATCCATAATACAGTTTCATTTAAAAAGTATTTGCAGTCCCAGTTACCCCATTTTAGAGAATGTTTCTGTTGCAAGATGAGTAAAAAGTAGCCAGTGACCTAAAGATAACTCCCACAAAGGGATTAGGACTCATCATAGCTAAAAATGGCAAACAAGTTAGAGCAGTAATTGGAGATAGTTAGGTATCTTGAGAATTACCGTTCTCTTCTTTTCTTGAAGAACAAGGGACTATTCAATAAAGCTAAAATTAGGAGTCTTTCTCTTTTAACCTAGTATGTGAATAAACTCTGAAATTAATTGTGCTGTGACTTCGATAAAATAATTGAACAGTGAGGCTTGATAAAGACATTTATATAATACACAATTACAGTATTAATGCTATCACCAAAACTAAAATAAATTTGGCGGTGATATTAAGCTTTTCTCTTTAGACCTTTTAATGTTTAAGTTGCATAGTAGTTTAAGGGATTTCTTATACCTACTCTGAAATACCACTTCGTGGCCTTTGTAAGAAAAAAGACCTGAGAAAATAATTGTTTTGACAGTTCCTTTAATTAAGCAGTGGGTATTGGTTATGCAATTTTTAATCTTTCCATTCAGAGTTTGGGAAAAAAATCTAATAGAGATACTTGGGAAGAAGTAGAAGAAAGTGATGCAAATCAGTAGGCGTCTTTCCTATCTCACCTCTGTCAATCTTATCTTTTATTTCTGTATATTCCTACTTCATGGTTCTGTCTGCCTTCATCTCCTTCTATAATCTATTAGTGAGTGCAGATGGCACTTTCTCCGTCTGGTTGGTGACTGTGAGACTGGAATTAATGCTTGTAGTAATGCTATAATGAAGCTGTCTCTCTCCCTCTCAAAGACACATATACAGCCATCCTTCAAGCACAGATATCCAATAGTGGAACTGTAAATTATCCTACCTACAAATACAATTTACTGTCTATATTGAGGACTGTTGTTATTGTAGCTTTTAAAGCTTCTTTTATCTTCTGACCCGACTAGGTGTTGTTTTTAACAGTGGAAGCATTGCTTCCTACTGTTCACAGTAGCATGAGCTATAGGTAGATGATCTCTTAACAACAACACATGGAATTACCTTAAAGTGTGTCAATACTGAAAACTGTTTTTTGCAGAATAAGGTGGATGCACCACCAGTATTTGTGTGGGCTGTGTTCAAGGGGAGGAATAAAACTTGCTGATTTACATGAAAGGCCACTCTATGGAGTGGAGCACCCGCTCTGTAGAGTTTTATACCTTTACTGTAAGCAAATCAAAGTTGAAATAGATGCTGATATTGTTGGCTAGTATGCTGACATCCTTCAGCCTCCTGCACTATGTAGGAGGGCTACCTTTTAGTTAGCAGTGACAATACTGACACTAACGCTGATGCGATGATAGATTACAACGTAAGTGACCATTCATGTGGTTTCACTGTTAGATATACAACAATGTATACATATAAAAAAAATCCACCTCAAAAAGGGATGTTAAATGTATATTGAATTATTGTTATGGAAAATTATATGTAGATGTTTTACCTTTCTTCTAAATCATGTAGAATGGCATCTTTCTTTCCTTAGCTTTGTTTTCATAACAGTTCAGGGGAGTAATTTTCATTACTATATAACCACTTGATAAAGATAGTGATTTTTATTTTTTTTATTCTTAAATGTAGCGAAGTACTTCATTTTCCTCTTGGAAAGTAATTGAGTAATTCTGATTATGGTTAAATATGTGATGGAGTAACTGAATCAAGACCGCTGTCATTCTTCAGACTTATTTCCAGTGGCCTCAAAGGTTTGAAATACTGGTCCACTGAAGTCAACCATAATAATCTGATTACTGAAGTGAAATCCAAGCACTGCTTCATTTAAATGCAAAGTTCTCAGAAGTAAGGATGATAAAAATGTATGTCTCTTGTTCATACTAAACTGATAGAGCATTTTCAATTTTTTACACTTATTTTCAGAGAAAAAATGGGCTCAAATCTTATGATTGAAACTGCAAGAAATTCTACATGTCCAAAGGTAAGTACAGTTTTCTGAGGTAAATACTAATTGTGTATTCCACAAGTACATTTAAGAGCATTATCTCTATAAGAATATTGGATAAACAGCATGAGTGTTGATAAGCTCTCCAAGCTTCCATAAGAGATAACCCATGCTTTTAAAGCATAAAAATTCATTAGATTCTTAAAGTTCCCCAGCAATTTCTCGTATCTTTATTTAATGCTTTAAGTTAGAATATGTTTCAGAGATGGTAAAAGGCTTATAAGCAGAGAAGTACTACGTCACCTTCGTGAAGTCGTGCGAAGTTTGTTTTTCCACATGAGAGAATTGTAGTGTCTAGAGATCCTGTCATGTCAGCTGTGGTCTGTGTTATTTTGTTCTGTGAGAACAGGATTTCTCCTCACTTTTGTCTGGTTTTCCAGTTTTTCTCCAGTCACATTTGTAGACCCTGAGATCTCTACTCTTCCTGTATGATATAAAGGGCATCAATTAATTGGAGGGGTGTTATATACAGCAGTAGCACGAGAGTGAAAGATGAGAAAGCATTGGTATTTTATTTTTGGTGAATGATAGGGTGTGAAGAAAGAAGAGAAATATAATAGCGCATATTTCAGAACAATCTGTAATTAACAGGTGTCTTGGTGTCATAGTGCTATATTCAATGCTTTGCTGTTAAATGGAAGATATTCACATTTTTCTAAACATAGAAACATGTGCTTGACTGACTGCGTTCCTAGCCCATGTCTAAAACAAGGACATGAAAAGGCTGGTGTGGTATGTTCCTTTCTGAGAGAGAAGCTATCCTACATTGACTTGAAAGTTATCTTTGAACTGGGATCTTTGGCTCCCTTCCATGTTCTTCAGTAGTAAAATGTGAATATAAATAGAGTTGAAACTCGCTATTCCCAGTAATCGCTTTGTAGTGCTGGCAGTGGTGGCACTTTTCACAAGGCACAGCAAAATCAAAATAAAACATGCAGTTATGCAGTTGTTTGCTCTGCTGCTGTTAAATTCAAGACAAGATGGATTTTTCCAGAAGGTGCTCAGCACTTTACAACTTAGACTTCATCATGAAGTGGAACTTCGTATGGCTGTTAACAAAAATACATTCAAGCATCGGTTTGATAAGTTTTCTATTAATTTTTTTTTACTGCTTCTAGTAGTGCTTAAAATCTGACCTTCCTTTTGACAAAACCAGGAAACTTATCCTCCATCAAATGATGGAGTTAGCAATCCTGCATGCGTTTTGCTTTTGCACTGTCATACAGAAGTTATACTTTTCTTGTTTTCTTTTCTATAATAAGGATGGGCTTGCTAGGAATTAAATGATTTAACTTGTGTAGCTGAAGAATGGAAATGAGAACAGTGATACCACAGCATAAGCTGCAAGTGCTGTTGAGCAACATTTCACAAAAATACCCTGCTCTATACAATAGTAAGCAAAATGGAACAGAACACCCAATTGGCTGTTGAAGAGTATTGTTCTCACAGTGCCAGCCAGGCTGGATGTGCCATTACTAAAAGGTCTTGCACATTCTAACGCTCACTCATAACTATAGGTACTCTCACCTCATGTGAGTACAACTGCAAGATGTAATTTTTTTTTCATACAATTTGTTTTATGGAAATACCATTTTAGCTGCCATTTTGGCTTTTCACTTAGATTTGCACATGTGATTTTTGTTAATGACATTTCAAAAAATACTTGAAATATTTAATTTCTTGTGTTTTTTGTTGGTGGTTTGTTTTTTTTTTTTGAGAGAGAGACTCTTCCTACAATCCTTTAACTAGGGTTATAATATTAAGTAATCATTTTCTTGGAGAAAGAAATTGATTGACATTTCTAACATCTGTATTTAATAGCATTGTTGCATTGCTGCTTGCAGACATTTGAGAATGAACCACTATTCATAAAGGCAGAAGATCTTAAAATGTAGATGACAATAGCTCTTTGTTTGAATATTAATGGACAGGTATTGGTAGAAACAGAAGAGCCAGTGGAAACAACTAATTTCAGGTTAAAAATATAATTTAGGGTTTCTTTAGTTGTTTTGGTGGCTTTTTTTACTTTCACATTTTAAAATTCAGATAGGCATTATTAAAAAAAGTACATACATAATGAGCAAGTAGGATTCCAGAGACTTATTTAATGTATAAATTGAATTTCATATTGTGGGAAACTGCCATTCTCATATTATTGCTATTATTATCATCATATATAAATATTTTGTTCCTCCTAACTCAACAGGTAGCTGCAGTAAGCACCATTGTAAACAGAGGAACACCGCTGAAAGCATTTGTTTTTAGAAACTACAATCACTTTCCTGGTGTTAAGTCTCATTATATTGGAGGCTGCCAGTACAAACTGTGGCAGGCCATTAGAGCATCATCTGCTGCGCCGGGTTACTTTCAGGAATACGTTTTGGGCAATGATCTTCATCAGGTAAGTTGAAATCTTCTCCTTTATTAAAAATTTTCCAACGTTATACCCAAGAAAAAAGATGTCTGACTTTCTGAATCAGAACTAAGCAAGTAAGTTCGTAGCAGAAAGGAAATCTAAGATAGATAGGAGTAGGAAAGGAAAATTTTAGCTTGTATAGGCCTTACAGAACTAGAAAAAGTATAGTCTTAAAAATCTTAGTCTTCTCAATACAAACTTAAGCTCTTCTGTTCCTTTCTTCTCTGCCTGGAAGGAAAACTTATATGAGTTGTAAATTGCCTCTGACTTCCTGCTTACAACTGCTATTGCATGGAGCATTATTTCACTAAACTGATGTTTTGACTTAAAATCTAACAATACCATAAAGTGTGGAAAAAATCGAGTTATGCATTTCAGTGTTCCTTTTATTAGTGCATAATTTCAGTTTGAAGTCTGCTTTTAAATCTTTCCATTGATAGCTTATAAAGCTCTACCCTGGTTCTGAGCTAGTAAAAAGAATGAGGGATGCCAAGGCAGCATGCTTAAACTCAGAGGACAACTGCAAAAGAAACTCCCTTGAGGATAAAGCAATGTCTCCTATCACCAGTGTATGCTATTTTATTGTATTATGGCTTCTGTTGCTGATCCTGATTATAAAAAAGCAAGGAGAATTAATTTCTTTAGTAGCTTTTTTTAACCATTGTTTTCTTGTCCTCCGGTGCCGCTTTACTATTCTGCAGCTCTCTGAGCTTTCAAATAATCCTTTTTACAGTACATATTAATTTAAATATATTACTATTTATTTTAAAAAAGATCTGATGCAGGAAAGAATGTGAAAGGTGATTGAACCTGAGACTTTCAACAAAGACAGCACAGGATGGTATCATTTAAATTAAAGCATCTGTTACATTTCTGTCATTAATTCATTTGATGATATTAGCCTTAAATACTAGAGAGCAATAATAGCGTATTTTGAGTAATAAGGTGTACCTGGATCACACAGAGAATGTATCACAGCGTCTCGGGCTGTGTAATCTCATTAGCACTGTAATGTGCACAAGTAATACTGAAGTTTAAACAGTAACAGATGAGCAAGGAGCATGAGATGAAATAGTGAAAATTTTATTAGATTAAGAGATAATAAAAAGAAGCACTGGTACAGAGAAACAGCTGTAATTTAATCTGGAAGAAACCCAGCATATTTCCATATTTTGAATTAACATTTAGAAAGAGATGGAATAATTATGTTTATCTATATAAAAGCTCTACATAAATTAGGAGGTGAAGGGGAAGGGTTCCCATGGACGGCAGGATGGTTCTACTACATCAACCAAATTGAGAGATCTTCCTTTTTTTTTTTCTGTTTTCCATTGTTGTTTAGGGCCTTTTCTTTCCTCTTCTCTCCCTGTCCTCCCCACCCCCAGGCTCCCAAGTATGGTACATCTTCTTATCCCCAAAACATTTAAATCAAATACTACCTGAAATAAGCAAATAAGTTCTGGGTTTTTTTTTTTTAAAGCTAAAAATGGAGTAACACATGAGATATTTTAAGCCTAAGCACTGCTTGAAATCCTGAAATGTGTTCATCTTCCATCTGGACAAGCAAAACTGGAAAGGGAGCTGCTCTAGACTTTGGAGCTGTTCCAAAATGCTCCTTAACTGCTTGAATGGGTCAGTGTTAAGCTATGTGAAGCACTTTTCTTCCTCTTCTCACCTTTCCACCCCCTCTTTCCTTGAATTACCCCCTCTTTCCTTGAATTGAGAGTACATCAAAATCTGGTTTTAGTTGTCTATGAAGAATAGCTTATGAAGAATTGCTAGATAAACAACATGGTTATTAATTAATTAGAAGTGTTTAGACAGTTATTTGTCGTATCATCTTTTCTGAATTGTCACACTTCTGTGAAATGCAGTAAGGTGGTTATTCATCTATATTCACTTTTAAGTCCAATTTTTCAGACTACAAAATCATAGAGTTCCAATCCAGTGTTCTTGGACACACAGAGGTAGAAAGAAGTCTAGTTTATTTTTCTTATTGCAGAGTCTTTGGACAAAGTCCTTCAATGTGATCTTAACAGCACTGTATCACAAACTCAGCATTCTTTCCCATTTGATGTATTTTTAATTACATAGAAAGCAAGGGCTTAGGATGCGGCTCACCTTTGTGAGCTATAAAGAACTTAATAAGTTTTCAGATAAAACCCGTTTATTGTAGTAGAACTAGATGTTAAATTTTCTAGACAAACTTTTGTATCATTTGAAAATCTCTTTTCTACGCACGTGTGATATTTAAACACTTTAAAATTCTTTTAGGACCCAAAGGTTGCTA
Organism: Actenoides hombroni; assembly: GCA_024336885.1. NCBI lineage: Eukaryota > Metazoa > Chordata > Aves > Coraciiformes > Alcedinidae > Actenoides > Actenoides hombroni. The sequence continues at coordinate 11,082,972 of WUAM01000323.1, forward strand.
TCTTTTATGTCTTTCATGCTTTTCTTTCCCCAGATTACACTTTTCTGACCACATCTCTATTTCCATAATAATCTATTTCCTGTGGGGCATGCCTGGCTTTTTATGGACAGCTGGCTGGCAAGGTGCTGCATGGCAAATGCTCCGTAACTGTCCTCATGCAGATTTCTATCTCTGATTATAAATCCACCACTGCACACTCAAGCTTGAATTAGCTTGATTTAACCCTGGGGTAAGAGCCTCCATGCACGTACCAGTCTCTTGCCCTTATCTTTTTGGGTGTAATGGTACCTCAGTGGAAAATGCAAGGTAATCAAGAGTTTAATCTCTGTTAAAGTTTCCAAGACGAATTGAAAAGAATACATATGCGTAAATACGTTTTAAAACAAATAGAATTCTAAATGCTTTGATATTCCTTTTTAAAATAGCTATGTGAGTATTTTTAAAGTATGTTAATAATTCTGAGTCCTTAGTTATAGCTCGTATTGTAAATACGATATAGTAGATTTTTGTTAAGTATCTTTATTCTAAAACTGTAGTGCAGTTGTCAAGTTCCTCACCCATGTCATGTATGATACTAACATTTGGAATTTATATGGAAATAATTGCTCTTTTGTATCTTACCACTTGAAGTCGGTACACTGTCTAATAGCTTGGACTGCTTTCGAATTACAGAAATAAATGAAGCATAACATTGTTAGACATTCTCCATAGTACCATGACTTTTCAAAAGTGTATCAGTACAGTATGATTAATTGAAACCAATAATTTATGCCAAAAGCTTCAATATTCTAGTACAGGGTCACAATGATGATGTTCTTTTGAAGATTATTTTTTTAATGGATTAGAAACTTCCATTAATCAGCATAATCTCTCTTCTGAACGTAAACTATGCTAGTTTCTTGTTAATTTATATATAATCTGATTCTGCAGTGATGATATTTCTAAGTAATTCAAAGAATAGAGACAGCCCAAATGTGAAATGTCTCTGAAAATGATTGTAAAATGTCTGTGAAAATTCAGAATAGTAAATATAATGAGATTTTTTTCCTGACTTTGAAGTTTGGGACTCTAAAGGATTATTTATAGACAGCAGTTTTTTATTAGCTTATCGGTCAGTTGTACATTTAAATCTGAATCAAAAGGACTCTGGCAGCTGATCTGATTTAGGACTCTTCAAATGTGTGAAAATACTTATATTGATAATGGAAATTTAGTGGATTTGTTTTATGGTCAACCTGCAGATTCTTGTCTTAGGTTATCTAGCTTTTGTTGGAATTGGAGTTCTTTTGCAAACTGTATGACGTAGCCGAATGGAAGTTACGCAGAGTGTTGAGATTAATTTATGAAGATTTTATGTATGACTCTAGATGTATATGCCAGAATCATGCATGAACTGAACTGTAGCTGTTCAGTTTAACACTCACTTTTCCATCATTTATATTTTATGTATGCATGTATATTTGTGTACACACACACATGCCCGTTCTCTGGGATCATTCAAGTCTGACTTCCTGTACTACTCACTGAAAACATTCGAGGGGATCGTGAAGTGTGTTGCTTTTTTTAATAAGGTAATATTTTCACAATTCTTCTGATGTAATTGTTGAGAAAGAGGTTTCTAGATGCTTGAAGACTTGTTCTTACTTGCACTGCGGATAAGCTGATGCCAGGTTTGTTAAATTTCCACAAAAAGTAAGCAGTTCAAAAACAAATAGTAATATTTACATTCAGGTCAATCATGCCATGCTATCTGGTTCCACTCTGTTAAGTAGGAAAAAAAAGTGCAGCTGTTGGTAGACGAGGGGAAGAGGATTAATATTCTTTGTGGTTCAAAAGAGGAACACATTAACATTCAAAGGGATTTAATCCCTGTAACATGCTTCTCCAGGAACCGTGCAAGTCAAGAGACACCAAGTCATGATGTTACAATATAGAAGCTGTATTGCCACATGTCAGCTTTTTTTATTTTAAAATCTCTTTATGAAGCACTGAGGGCTCTTAACCTCAACCCCAGTACTGTTACAATCAGTGGTTTGGCTTTTTTCCTACTTCCCATGGAAGGGTGTTATTTCTTTTATATATTTCTTTTCTGGTTTTTTTTTTCCTCCCCTGTAGTGTGAAAAGCATTTGGGGACTCAATAATGTCATTTCAATAGACAGTGCAGTATGCTGAGGAAATTACCAATTAATTAAAAGAGCAATTTAAGATTTAACAAAATCATTATTCACACTTAATTTACTAGGTTTTACACTAAAATCTAAATTTATACCACAGGATTAATTAAAAGGGCAGCAGGGAGTGTGTGTGTGTGTGTTGGTAGCAAGTTAAAGCCAGAGATTTTTCTCAAAATAAAATATACTTAATACAAAGGACTTGATCACCTTTTTCTTGATAGCTTCCCATGATTTAATTGCTGCATTACAATTCCTTTTATTAAAGTGCTGGTGTTGACTTACAGTAGTGTTCAAATAATCATATTTTCTTTGAGCAAGATCTGATAGTAAAGAGGTTAAATTGGCAGCTCATCTGTTAGTGGAGTTTTGATAATGCAGGTTTAACAGGATGTGTGGTGAGAATACAACCTAGAAATAAAAAGTATGTATAGTACAATAATATGATGTAGCTAAAATTTCAAGTCTCACCTTCATTTTAAAAAATAATAGTGTTTCTTAGTATTCTTCAAACTTCTCCCTTTTATTAGGCAGCAAATCTGTAAAGCCCATTTTCATCTTTGTAGCTTGTTACAGGAGAAGCCTTCAACAGTGATTTGCTTAGTGGATCCTATCCTAATTGGTTTTACACGGTAGCTTTTAAAATTAGATTCAAGGGTGCTTCCCAGGCTCTAAGAAGACATAGAATATAGGTCACATTGAAGTTCTTTTCATTCTTAGGATTTGCCACGGTGATCAGTATGCACCAGAGCTTATACAGACTGTGGTTGAGTAGGTGTATCTTGTTCTCACAATGATAGAAACAAATATTTCTTTGTTTCTCTGTCTACTTGTTGCCATACACATTTTCCTACAGCCTTCGAGGCAGTGTTGCCTACTGTTTATGGAAGTGGGAATTTACTGGAATGAGATAGCTACATGGCTATGTGCATTTCTTTTTCTCTTACGGATTCTAGAGGTTTGGTGAACAGCTCTTAAGGTGGATGTGCATGATGCAGTTTGCCAGCCTTTGTGAAATTGCAGAGCAGACTGCTTGCAAAATTCCCTGCAGGGAATTGCTAAGTGAGGTGTTATTGGAAGATTTGTTCAGTGAAATGAAATTGAGAATCTATTTTATTCATGCATTTAACTTGGAAGCATTATAGTTTTTATTTCAAATGATTTTGGGTAATGCTTTGCTAATGTAATTTTCAGAGTGCTTATTTAAAGAAAAAATAACTCTATTACATGTAACAATTTTTTTTTGCTTGGACTTCTGAGTCCATATATATTTTAGTGACACTGTTTACCATCTGATATTTGCTATAAAACAAATCTTGTAAAATCAGAGGAAGCTGATACAGTGCAAAATGATGAACCGAGTCAATTCAGTAGTCTGTGTAAAAACAATCTAGATTGCCGCTCTCAAGTTCTGATGTTACCTGCCACCATTTCTTAGATCAAAAAGAACAATTCACTGTCAATTCTTGACAGCTTGTAATTTTTATTTTCCCAGGTTGTCTGTCTGTCTAATACTGACTTGAATGGGGTCGTATTTCCGTATGAAAGAGCCTTGTGATACTCATGGCAAATAAAAGCCTAAGAATTTAGTAGGATTATTGATATACTTTTACCTCTTCCCTTAAAGAAAGCTTGCTTATGATATATTGCAGTCTGGTTCTTCATCACTTCATGTTTTGTCAGCTACCTACCATCCAATCTCTGATTTGCTTCCTCTACTGTATTTTAGGAAACTGCCCTCTTCTTGTCATGGATACAGGTCTTAGTACTGTGATAGTAATAGTTTTCACCATGTATACAAAATGTGCATAAAATCAATTAGTTCAATACTCAGTGTATTCCTGTCATTCAAATAGGGCACAATCTCTAAGCTTTATTTCCTGTACTGGGCTACTCTTTCTATACGAGGATAAATCTACAGTGTTAATTTTGCAAGTCCCAAACCAGTTGGCAGTTTCTTCAAGGATTCCTTATTTTACAATGTTTCTTTTACTGGGGGTGTATTTACACTGGGTTTTTTTAGTAGGAGATATGTATTAGATTTTTTGGGTACAGACTTTTGAGTAATTTCTGCTGGCATTTTCTTGGGGGCGTGAGGGGGGAACTTAGAACAAAACAGTTTCCTTCAGATCAAATTCAGTCCTCTGTCATGGTCACCAACTGCATCATTGACTGTCATCCATAAACATGTAGAGCTGTCTTTGCTGTTGCTACCTTTATAGAAGGTTATTGGGTGAGAGTATATCTACATTTTTCTCATGTTCAGAAAATTCCTCATTTTCCGTCTTAAGTCTATTCCTAGCTAATGGATACAAATTCTTCTTTTGCCAGTACTGTTCTCTAGTTTAATTAACATTTCTTCTTGTAATATTTACTCTTCTGATGTGTATATAGAAAACACTCATATCCTTTTTTTCATCATTAGTCTGTCAGTCTGCCTCAGTCTTGCAAAATAGTCTCTGTGTTCTCATCCTAATGGTCCTTCATTGCACCTGCTGCAGTTTGAGTCATCTGTTCTTGTAACTGGACTATTCAGTGTGTTTTGGCCTGACCCAAGACATACTGCGCAAAGTTCAATTATATGCAAGGTTCAAAATTAGCATTTCTAAATTAGAAGCAAAATTCAGAGGAGTTTATCAGGCTGGAACATTATACACTTGATGTCTGAACTGTGTCATGTATTTCCATTTTCAGAGGAAAGTATAGCTTAGAATTACAGTAGTCCTTTCAACAGCTACCTCATATATAGGTAAAGTATTGTGACAGTGCTCTATGGAGATTTTTCTCATGGTTGGTCTGATTCCAGCTTAGTTTCTGAAGAAGGTGGCTTTGTGTTTCTGAACACTTTGCTTGTCTATATGTTGTCTCCTTTGGGTTTCCTTAGAGTTGTTCTGTATTTACAGTAAGGCCTTTGTATTTGCAAAGCCTCTCACTGTATAGTAACAGATTTCATTAGCAATTGCATGCTTTGGAGAAAATAATAATAAAGCCTCAAACCAGCTGTTGGGTGGCTCTGATAGAAAACAGTCCCAGCCAAAGAGTTTGTGCTTCAGTGTAGACTGCTGTCCTGATTAGCCAGTTCTTTCTCCACTGTAGTCCCTTTCATTGCTTCCTGTGTGTCAGGTGCTTTATAAATCCAGATTTTCATCATCTAAATATTTCTGTTTCAATTTCTATCTGCCTTTATTAAACCCGTCTTGTATTTTATTACCTAAGCATGTACTTCTTTCTTAATTTAGAGGATTCATGAATATGCAGAACTTTACCTTCAGTTCTTTCTCCCCCTTCCCCTGCCCTCACTGTGGATACAAGTACTAGATAGTTCATATTCAAATCTTGAACCCTTTGCATCAGTTATCTCAAATAATTAGGTAACTTTATTTCTTAAATTTTGTCATTTTAAGATGAAATCCTTTAGTTGAAAACCTTCAGTTGCAATGAAATGTAATCTAATATTTGAGTCAACAAATAAAGAATAAAATTGTATTAAGAAATTTAAGTAGCTTGTGTAGTTGTATAAAGAGTTTTTATGAGGAATTCAATTTCAGTTTGAAATTATAATATGAAAGATAAAGAAATTTGTGGAGTCTAAAGCATTTAACTTTAGAAGTTGTCTGTAGAGTTAGCTTACAACATTCTGATTATTGTACAGTTTAAAACAGATGAATGGCCAACAGGTTTTGAGTAGCATTTATCAGTGATACATACAGTAATATGAGTCACTTGAATTCCCTACAAATCACTACCAGTCTTCATACTCTTCCGTATGTTTCTCAAATCATTTCAAATTTTCTGACGTTTTACTATTACATAATAAACTGGCAGCTAAAAATACAGACCAATTAGATAGCAAAACTAATATTGATATGTAGTGTCAGTGACACTTATCAGGTTATTAATGTAAAAGTGTATTGAGTCTTAATCACCTTTCACAAAGAGTAGGATATCTCTGGATCTGGGATTTCTTGCTCACTTCTGGAGGTTTTCTATTAATGCGACTGTTTTGTGTAACTGCTAGAACTTTCTCCTTAGTCTGATACACCCTGTCATAGCAGAAAGGTTTTTTATATGCATCTTAAGCTAAATGTTGTCAGAAAGGACAGATCTTCTAGACTTGAGCACCCTAGTGTCATCTGAATCCAGAAGGATTTTATTCAGATCCATGTATTGGGTTTTGTTTGTGGGTTTTATTTTGGTTTTAGTTTTTTAAACTGTATTCTTGAACCTTGCCTGTGCTTCACAAACATCATATGGAGAACTTGATTGCAAGCCTGTGTTTGGGGCCCGTGTACGTTAAACAACAGATTAGCATTTTTTTCTTCACCGTGATCCTCACTTGTAATATTCCAGACAATTAATCATTTGGGAACCACAGTTAAAATACATACTGTTTTGGTGATGTGTCCTGTTGTTCACTGCAGAATTAATTTAATTAAATCTGTGCTGCACAGCTTATGCCTTTAATGAAATATATGACAATATATTTTATTAGCAAATAATTATTTCTTTTATGATGTCTGCTAATATTTAGCAAGTCTTTATCAGTACAGTGTAAGAGTACATTTTCCATATCTGAAATAACCCCCTGAATTCAGTAACATCTTCAGAGCAACCTGTCATTTTTTTTGAATTAGTGACTTGCTGGGATGAGTTAATAATTAAAGATAATGACCTAGCAGTCTACCTCAGCCAATCATTCATCCTAAAGAAATGTCAAGAGCAAACATGGCTAATGTAGGATAAAATAATGTAAAATTATTATTAAATGTTTAGCTTATAATAGCAATAGTATTGCTATCTCTCAGAAGCATTTAGCATGACATTTGTGTGTATGCAAACAGTCTATTACAGTGTTACTAATTTTTAGGAATAAAATTATAAATGCATTATGGGAGAACAGTTGTACTGAAAAGGGTGTTTTTTAGTAAGCTTTCAAACTTTATTACAATTTGTATTTTAATGTGATCTCAGTAGTGTTTTCATTTTGCATCTGTTGTAGTAGAGGTACAAAAGCAGCTAACATACCTTCTGATTTTTTTTTTGTTTAAAAACTGTCAAAAGACAGTAGCAAAGGAAATTTTAATATTAGTGTCATTCAGCAATACAAATACAAATGCAGTTAATTTTTATTTTCTGTACAAATAATTTCTAAAGAATTTTTCTGTTAGCCAGTTCAAGGGGAATCCCTTTTTCAGTGTACACCTGAGCAGTTACTTGTCACAGTTGTAGAGTGTTTGTTTTTCTAGTCTGTGAAGAGAAACTGTAATTTTGAGAGAGCTCTACGAAGTAAAGAGCACAGGATGTTTTATTTCAGGAATTTAAAGGAGCATCTCTGCTTTTCCTTAAGTAATGGAATACGTTCATTCTGAAATTTTTAGAAATTTGGTGTATAGGAGGATTGCATTAATATCTGTCACCAATGAAGGCCTCTGTTGGTAATCAGCACAGTGCAGAATACATTATAAATTGTATGTAGTTGACTGAATAGCATCCCTATTAGCATAATTGTGAAGCAAGAGTAAACCTTTCTAAATAAATTACATAAAATAATTGCATAAAGAGATTAACTATAGGTTGTATGTTTTATAGAAAATTATCTAATTTATTAAAGTCTTTTCTCATTCATCTCTCATGCAGCAAAGTGGATCAGACCCAACTTTAGAACAAAGCTAAAGTTGTTGTAGGGCACTGTACATTTTAGGTAGAGATTTGTTAGAAATATTGACACCACCATCCATTGTGTGTCACAAAGATAAAAAGGAAACAATTCTACTTTTATACTGTTTCATGTTTATAAAACATACATTTTATGAGATCAAAATAGCTTGTGAAGGGACATAAAGATTTCCTGTATTTGCTGAGAGCTTCTCTTCAGCAGTTTCATCCTCAGTAGTACTGTGACCAAACTGACTGATTACTCACAAGAGCCATAATTGATGTATATTTTAAAGATTTTTGTATATATTTAAAAGGACCGGATAATGTAACCTTTGAATTGAGGAGAGTGTATTTGTGCTGAACACTATAGGGAGCTAGTTTATCGTACAGTTAAATCTGAATGTATAGATTACCTTTTCACAAGGGCTAATTTGGTAGCCCAATGATGCTTGACTGAAAAAGCCCAAAAGCCTTATATGTGAATATACAAAAATTCTCGTATCGGCCTTGGGTGCTGAGAGCAGTGCGAGGACTTAGGTCAAGATGCGAATCTTGAAGTTATCTGTATAAATAGATCTTACAGGCAGTAAAAGAACCTGTTTCTCATCCCTGTCTTCTACTCTGAGGACATTTGCTGCTATTTATATAAATCTATTGAGCATATTTTAAAGAAAGATTCAGCAAGATGTAGCCATTTTACTTATGGAAACGAGAGTAAATGTTTTTAGAGCAGTTATTTTAATTTTTCTAAGTAACCCCTTGTTATAGTACAGCAACTCTTCAAACTCCTCATTTGAAGGGATAAGCCTTATCCTTAACCTGCATATTCTTTAATGTTGACTTTAAACATAGAATTTTAAAAATGTTTTGCAAAAGTCCATTCAGATTCTTAGCTTGTCTTGTCCTAGCCCGTGATCGCTTTGTACTAATTCTGTCTCCACTTTTTCACAAAGACAATGTAAGTAAACAAGGGAGCAAGTCTGTAAAAGTGAACTAAAATGCAAAGCATGTCTGCATAGGCAGTGAGGTGAAGTGGTTACTATGGAGCCAACAAACTCAGCTTCCAAGTATCAGACTTGGCTTTCTTAAGTTATATGTCCTTCATCCAGTGCTAGATTATTTTCTTCACAAAGTTCAGCATCATTTAACTGAAACTGTGCAGTATAGAGGATGTTACACAGAAGAATTACAAGGCACAACTTGAGCCTGACAAATTTAGGAAAGGCAGTGACAGTGTGTAAATGTACAGAGGATTCTGAACTTGTTAGAAACAACTGCCTGTGGTAAAGTATTGTTCAAATGGATTTTTAAAAAAAAATTTTACTATCTTAATTTTAAATAACTGGTTCTGAAATATTGACTTATGTGAGTGGTGACTTCATGCATGTCCACCATAATTATTTCAATGGGACAAGATTTTTCAGAACATCCTGTGCTAACAGGCTCCCAAGTGGGCTCAAGCACTTTCTTGGAGACCTACTGATACATATGATCGTAGAGTTTGCCTCCATCTTTTTCATAATGCTTAACCAGGACTTTCTTTATCCCTAGAACTGGGCAAGCAGGGTATCTTTACCAGGTTTTTTTTGAGCATATGCCTACAAAAAGTGCATTTTTTCTGCTTTAAGTAATTTATGATCTGATAGTCAAATAATGAGGAAGCCTTCCTTGAGTATTTTGCAAACATCAAAAAATTTATAGAAGATATTAGCTACAGCTTTAAGCTTCTGGCTAATTACCAGCAAGCCCTAAAAATATGGTTACAGTTGCATGGGGAACTTTCTGGAAAAATCTGTATGGAAGAAAAAAATTCATTGAATTCACTTGGGAATTAGCTGATAAAACATTAAAGCAAATATAACAATTGAGTGTTTACCACTTGGAAAGCCTTTGGCAAAAGACTAAAAGTAATGTCCCAGTCCCCAAGTTCACTGTTTTGCTATTGCTAACAAGCTGAGTTTTACATGCGCTTGTCGTGTTAAGGGTAGGAGGAGTGAGATGTTTGCCTGCCAGAGCCCAAGGGTTTCTCTGGGCAGTTTTGCAAAGGCTAAGGTATGTCTGAGAGTCCTGTCTTGGAGCCTCGTCTAAGGGGCTTGCAACTAACACACTTGTGTTTGTCTTGAGCCTGGTTGTGGGGCTCCCACTGAAATGGTGGTTACCTGTTTCAGAGTCTGGTTCAGGAGTTAATGCTGAGAAAGTTTAAAAGTTAAACAGATAGGTTGATTTATTAAAGCAACAGATAGGTTTGGAATGGCTGTTGATAAATGCACTGACTGCAAAAGGATAATCGAGCTCAAGTAAAGAATTCCTGGGTAACATCTGACACAGAGGCATAGGCCTGAGTTATAGAGCTAATAGGTAATAGGAATAGGAGGTGTATATATAGTGAAGGCACAGTTCTTGCCAAGAAAGTGTCCCTGTCTTGGGTGGAAGAAGAGGAGCACAGTCTGTCAGCCATCTCTGCTAGACTTTCAGTCTTCTCCCTGCCTCTTCCAAGAGGTATATTCCCTGTGTGATTTTTATATCCTAATTCTATCTGTCCCTGCCTTCTAGGTGACATTTAGCATGATTTGGGTGGACAGCTGGTAACATAGTCATTTATGTTTAGCATGTACTGCTTTAGACTCATTATCATACTCAGGGATGTAAACTTTAATATTAATTTTGCCACTGATTAGGCAAAGACACTCTGGCCTTCAAGATTTGTTTGCGCCTGTTGGTTGAGCCAAAACAGGGCTGTCTTATCTTCACAAGACTACCCCATCAGCCTTTTTGCCTGCCAGCTTAGTAGTTCTCCAGTTCCAGAGATAGTGCAAGATTCTCATGATTGTAAACATCTCAACCTTTCTCCCAAAGCTCACTAAATTAGCTGTGTTTCTGTCTCACGGCAAGCTAGGCCATTATGCCACATCAGTGTTAAGCCCCCATTTTAAGACTAATTTATTTTATTAATGTCATTATTTTTATTAGAAATTAAAAAAAACCTCAAACTTCATCCTTACTGTTTACCTTTATGATGACATTAGGAAAGTAACGCAACCTTTTCCAGCAGTTACTCGCATTAGCATTCCTGCTATGGCACTTCGGGTTGGGTGTACTGCCAGCAGATTGACTCAAGTTTGGAGAGGTTTTGCAAAGTTCAGCGTATGAAGAAACGTTTGGTACTTGCCAGTGCACTGACCGTAGCAGCACGGGCAAAAGAGAAGGGGTGACTCATGTATGTTTGGGAAGTGGAAAAGAGAGTTTGCAATTGTATTGAGAACAAGCTAAATGAGAGGAGATGATGAAATGTAGGGAAAGCCAGACAATCTAAGAATGGGAGAACAGAGAGACTGAGGGGTCTGCTCTGGCTGTTTGCCCAACACTGAGTCCTGAGTCAGAACTTGGGACAATTGCACGTTTTTGTGGCTGCTGGTCAGAATTTTAGTCATTTGAAGAGTTCCTGTAAATTGCCCTCTCAGTTACAGATTCCGAGGTATGAGTTGCATATGACTTCACTGACAAAGTTCAAATTCTAATAAGAATGGCTTTTAAAATGTAATTTTATTTTGCAGCTAAAATAATATGCATCTATGATTCATATAATATTTCTTTAAATAGAGTAGAACCTTAGGAAAATTGGAGGAGGACAAGACCTTGGGGAGTCATCTGATCCACCTTCTTGTTAAAGCAGGATAAACCTCAGAAGTTCAGGCAGGTAGCTCAAAGCCTTGACCAGTTGAATTTTGAAAATACCCAAGGATGAGGATTCCACAGCTTCTCTGACTCTTATTCTGCACTTTTTGAAAAAGTCTGGCTGTGTCTTCTTCCCCTTTAGGTAGTGGAAGACTGATTAGATTCCTTCTTGGGTTTCTCTTTTTTCAAGGTAAGCAGAGCCAGTTCCCAGCATCTCTCATATATTATGTGCTTCAGTCCCCAAACCATCTTACTGGGTCTTTACTTTATGTATTCCAGTTTTTCAGTACCTTGTAACTGGGAGTCCCAAGATGTACACAGGATTCACAGTTTGACTTCACAAATACTGAATAAAAGAGGATAATCACTTCATTTGACCTTCTGGTTTTGCTTTTAGCTGCAGTCTATGTTGATAATATAATAGTTTATATAATGTGCTGTTCATATTGTCTCTCTTAGCCTGTGTGCACACAGACAGTACCAAAAACCAGCAATATATCTAATAGTATAGCTGAAAGGAGGGACATTTGAAGACATTCCAGTTTGTCAAAAACAAACTGAGTGATTTATTAGGAACTGAAAAGCTTTAGAGCCACGCATAAATTCAGCATTGCTTTGTGGAATTCAAATTGCTTCTGAAGCTCATAGTAAAACTTAAAATATCACTTCATACCAAGATTTTTACACCATTTTATGTGGCATAAAGGTCCTTTTTTGCTTTCATGATTTTGTTTATATGAAGGCTTTAGGAGATCAGAATTGTGCTGTGCTAGTATGGGTGTAGTAAGTATATGGTTTTCAATTTTAAATTATGTTCTGAAAATATATTCCATAATTTAGGTAACGGGCACAAAGAATGCAACAGTATTCATATATTTTGAAGGTTGCATTCTGTCAGTGCATTTTGCACATCTTGCTAGTACTGGCATTTGCTGATCACTATATTTACAATCATTCTAAAATGCATTATTGTGTAAATACAGTTTCATTCATGGAAAGTCAGGCTTGTGAAACTTCACCACAGTTATTCTGTAGAGAATGCAATGCAGCTTGTCACTGGTATACCATGTTTCCCTAATCTTTTCAGCAATGGTTGTATTTTTCCCCATAGCACATCACAACTATACACTTTGCTGGATTTCTAAAATGTATTTTACTAGTGTTTGCTTTTGTTTGTTCCTCAGCCATGAAAGTATTTCAGTCCATGGCCTGAATCAGTAAATTTAACTCTTTAGATTAAACTTTTTGCTTCTGGCTTACTATTCCTGGTTGTCATTCTTCCCTCTTGCAGAAGCGTGCTGGAAAGTTCCCAATTCTACCATTATGCTAGTTGAAAATTTAAATTTAAGACTGAGAGATGGGTGGATCAAAGACAAGAGATTGTACCAAGTAAACAGAACATTTAGAATAGAATGGACTTGTAGAAAAATGGACTTCCTTCTGAAAATGGAGACAAACAAGAATTCAGATTTTGTCCAACAGGCACTTCTGTATTTATAGATCAGATAAATTGGCTTTGTTTACATCCACTTGTTTAACTACATGAAACTTCAAAGTAGCAAGAAAGCTCATAGAAAGTAATATGGAAGAGTCACCAAGATATTCCATACTACTAGCAACTATTCAGTCTTTTGGTTATGTTGCATTTTTGTTAATGTATTTTTATAAACATCTTTTAAAATCTGAGAGCTTACAATAAAACTATTTTAATTGGTAAATTATAAACAATGTAGATTAATTTTAATAATATAACTATAGAATGACTTCAACAGAATCAGGAAAAAAAACCAAACAACAAACTAATTTAGCAGTTCTCCAAAACAAACCGACTGGCTAAATACATAGAAATTCAGAGCAAGGATAAGTGAAGCTTCTTGTAATCTGGGTATATCTTCTGTACAAAACTGCAGAGTCAATCACTTGGAATTGTATTGCAGCGTCTGGAGGGCAAGCATGAAGAAGGATGTGTCAGGATTTCTTAAAATTACTTTAAAAAAATTTACATCTGGCTTTCCTATTTCTGTATTACTAGTTTAATATATTTCTTGGGAAGAGCTTTTTGTTCAGTTTTATGAAGATAGAGAAATTACTCAGAATCAGAAAGGTTAGTTTCTATTTTTTTAATCTTAGAACTGGAAAATTCTTTGTTGCTTACAATTTCCTTAGAATTCATATACATGTGAAATCATTCCAGCTAATTTTAAAACATGTGAAATATTTTTCCAAAAGAATTTCAGCCTTTGATATAATTAGCTCTAAGGTTTCTGAAGCTGCAAAATTAAATAAATTATTGCAGTGTTTCCTTCATTGAGTTCTTAACAGTCCGATTTAACTAATAACGTTATTTACTGTAGTTTATCACTGTAAACAAAGGAGCAGTATGATGAACATATTTGTTGAACAGAGTAAACTGATTTGAAGCACAATATTGATCAGGATGTGGTCATTATCAGCCATAATCTTTGGAGGGGAAAAACAGTTACCTTCCCGATCGACTCCTAACTTTTGAAAAAATTACATGTATTAATATAAATGCTGGAAGTTATTTTAAAGGTGTCTAAACTGAAATTTACTAGAAATGGATATTTACTGCCATTTCAATAAACCTAAATGGGGAAAAGTTTAAATAAGGAGATCATTGCACAGAACTGTTAGTTACCGTCACAATATACATTTGGTATGTGTAGGTAGGTATATGTACTTTACCTTCCTTTGATCTTTTATTTGTCAATAATACAAAAATATTGTAGTGTTCTAGTATTACACTCCCCCTAACTTTTGATAACACTAATTTTGCCATGGTGAAGCAATCATGTTCAATTAAATCTTATTGACAAGATTAGTGGACATTATTTGCTAAGCATGGCTTTAATCTTAAGATTTAAAGAAAAAAAGTAAGGACCACAAAAATAGCTATTACAATTAGATCAAAATTCATGGGGAATTATATCAAGGACAAAAAACATCCTTGTATTTGGTTTTCTATGTGGAAGCTAATTTAAACATAAGCAAAGGATAAAGACTGTTCATTTTAGCAGTGTTTTTGAGCTAAGCGGACAGTATCCAGAAAGAGTTCAAAGAGCTTTTTGTAGGTTGAAATGAAAGCTTAATTAAAAAAAAAATAAATCAAAAAACTCCACTCAGTAATCTTGTTTTTACTTATCTAGCACAGCTGTAATTAAAAGGAGTGTCTGTAAAATGTTTATCAGCTCTAACACATTTTTTATTCTAAGCTATTACTGACATCAGCTATGACTGAGTTGCTTTTTAAGAATCCTGTATTGTGATGGTCAGGTATGGAATACAGGGAGTTCAGAGAGCTTCAGGATATAGGAAGCTTTTGCATAATACTCATTTTAGGCAATGCTCTATTTCTCTTATATTTTACATGTTTTCTTTGCATAGATTTTGAATGGCTATAGAGATCTTAATCTCTGCTATTTACAATGTTTTCAGCTTAAGTTTTGCGTTTGTAACTGTACTTTTAAGGTATTTCCAATATAGAAAGTCCCATTGAATTTAAAATTCAAAGTAAACTATTTCTTTGTTGGAGTGAAGATCACTTCACTTTCCAGAAGCACTGAACATACTTTTTGAGATTTTGCTGGATCATAAACTCCTCATCCAAATGCTTCTCAGACTTACCATCAGTCATACTGGTTCTTACTGTTTCTTAAGTACTTTATCCCAGACTTACCACCTACATTTTTGACACAGAGGAAAAAAAAGTGTCTCTCCTCACTTTCAGATTTAAAAGACTGGTCTCTGTTCCTATTAGCCTGAGGCTGAATTCTGATCTTCAGACATCTTAAAGAAGCCTCATGTTCCCCCGGCCTGGTCGTTAGTGGGGGACTGAAATCGTCCCGATACCTGATGAAAAGGCAGTACAGAAGAGCTCAAGGAACCTAGGAGATTTCTAAAGTGCATTGATGACAAATTCCTGGCATAGCTGATGGAGGAACCACAAGGAGAGGTGCTTTGTTGGACTTAATGCTTATGAAAAATAAAGAACTGGTCAGGCGTGCGAAAGCTAAAGAAAACCTTGGCTGCAGTGACCATGAGATGATGGAGTTCAAGATCCTAAGAGAAGGGATCAGGGAAGAAAGCAGGACTACAGGCCTGGATTTCCGGAGAGCAGACTTTATCTTCAGAACTCTGCTTGGAAGAATCCCATGGGCTATGGCCTTGAAGAGAGGAGGGGTCCAGGATTGCTGGCCAATACTCAGTAATCGCTTCCTCCAAGCTCAAAAAGGACTACCTGAACAAGTAGGAAATGAAGCAAAGGTGGCAGGAATGGATGAGCAAGGAGGCCCTAACTGAACTCAGACATAAGGAGGCAGTGTACAAAAGGTGGAAGCAGGAGCATGTGACTCAGGAGTGTAGAGCTCCTGTCCAGTCCTGCAGAGATGGGGTTAGGAAAGCAGAAGCCAGCCTGGAGTTGAATTTGGAGAGGGATTTGAAGAGCAGCAAGAAAGGAATCTACAAGTATGTGAACAGCAAACAGAACACTGGGGAAAAAATGCACCTGCTACTAAATGGGGCAGGAGAGCTGGTGGCAAATGGCATGGAAAAGGCCAAGGTCCCAAATGCTGCCTTTTCTCCGTCTTTACCAGTAAAAATGGCTTTCAGGAATCCCAGGCCCCTGAAACTAGAGGAAAAATTTGGTGCAAGAAGGACTTCACTTGCTGGAGGAGAAGCAGGTTAGGTATCAGCTAATTAGACTGGACGTACATAAATTCATACGGCCTGATAGGTTGTACCTATCAGTGCTGATGGAGCTGCCTGATGCCATTGAAAGGTGACTTTTGATTATCTTTAAGTGATCATGGTGACTGGGAGAGCTAATAATATTCCTGTCTTCAGGACGGGCAAGAAGAAAACTCTGGGATACTACAGCTGGCCTCAGCCAAATCCTTCAGGAGGTGATGGAGGAGGAAATCCTTCTGGAAGGGATTGCCTAATTCATGAAGGACAAGAAAGTGCCCATGAGTAGTCAGCATGGATTTACAAAGTGGAACTCATGACTGACCAACCTGGTGGCCTTTTGCAACGAGGTGACTAGCTTGGTGGACAAGTGGAAAGCAGTGGATGTTTACATCAACTTTATTAAAGCCTTTGACACTTACCTCCCATAACATCATAGGCAAGCTGACAAAATGTGGGTTAGATAAGTGGATAGTGAGGGAGACAGCAAAATGGCTGAATGACCAGGCCCAGAGGGTTGGGATCAGTGTCACAAAGTCCAGTTGGAAGCAAGTCACTAGAGGTGTACCCCAGGAGTCAATACTGGGGCCAATACTATTTAACATCTTCATTAATGATCTGGATGGTGGTACAGAGTGCACCTGCAGAAATTTTACAGATGGGACAAACTTGAGAGGAATGGATGGTACACAAGATGGTTGGGCCATCTCCATAGACTGGAGAATTCTCATGAAGTTCAACAAGGGAAAAGGCAGAGTCCTGCATCTGAGGAGGAATAACCCCATGCACCAACACACACTGGTTGTAAAGCAGCCTGGCAGAGAAGGACCTTGAGGTCCTGGTGGAGAGCAAGCTGAACATGAGCTAGCAATGCACCCTTGTGGCAAAAAAGGCCAACAGCATCCTGGCCTGCATTAAGAACAGCGTTGCCAGCAGGTCAAGGGAGATGATCCTCCCTCTCTGCACTGCTGAGGCTGCATCTGGAGTACTGTGGTCCAGTTCCCCAGTACAAGAAACAGGAGCATACTGGAGCGAGGCCAGCACAGGGCCACAAAGATGATTAATGGACTGGAGCATCTTTTATATGAGGAGAGACTGAGAGAGCTGGGACTGTGCAGCCTAGGGAAGAGAAGTCTCGGGTGGATCTCATCAACATGGATGAATAAAGGATGGGAAGGAATGAAGATGTGTGAGCTGTAGTAGTGCTCTCTGGCAGGACAAAAGACAATGGCACAATTGAAATCCCATGAAATTCCATCTAAACTCAAGGATTTTCCAGTCAAACACTGGAACAGGTTGCGCAGAGAGTTTTTTGGAGTCTCCATTTGTGGAGATACTCAAAACCTAACTAGACATGTCCTTGGGCAACATGCTGTAGCTGACCCTGCTTGAGCAGGGGGCTTGGACCAGATGAGCTCAACAGGTCGTTTCCAACCTAAATGATTGTGTGATTTTCAAGGCTTAAATCCAGGTTGTAGCATCTTATGTAATGACTGTGTTTATAAGGTAGCTTTAACCAAGCTTAGCTCTTGTGACTTCCTTTTTTTTAATCTGCAGGTAGTGGTTTGGGTTTTCTTAAAGAATATATCCCTGTAATACCTCTAATAAACATTCTGAGATATAGACCTTTTCATTGTTTAAGAAATTGCCAATATGCACATCTGTTCTTACCCAAGAGATCTTGAGACAGTGAAGTCATAGCTTCTTCAGATGTTCCAGTGAATGCTGCTGTTTCAGCCAACCTCTTCTATACAATACTGACAACAGCAGAACTGACCACAGACCCAGGAGCTGCTCTGGCAGTGTCCATAAGCCCAGGCAGCCTAGCTACGCAGCTGCTGCATAGCACAAACAGAACAGTTGCACAAAGGATGGAAATTAATGCTTGTTTGATTTAATTGATACTGTATATTAGTGCTAAGCTACTTTAGTTTATAGTTGCAGTTTCTTTTGTGACCATCTGTTACGTATAGTACTAAAATTTGTGTTTATTTTTACTTTACAGGATGGAGGTCTGCTTCTAAATAATCCTTCTGCACTGGCAGTTCATGAGTGCAAGTGTCTTTGGCCAAATGTTCCACTGCAGTGTCTCATATCGCTGGGCACTGGTCGATACGAAAGCGAGGGAAAGACCAATGTCACATACACCAGCTTGAAAGCCAAGCTCACGAATGTTATCAGCAGTGCAACTGATACAGAAGGTTGGTGTCTTGAGATACATTTGTGTATTGACTGTTTTCAGGTTTATGTTTCTTAGAATTACAGTTCAGACAGTAATCTGCAAAGTTTTGTCATTCCCCTTCTCTTCTCTACCTGCCCCACTGAAACTACTTGAAACATGTCTCTTCATAACTCATTATGTATTGTTGGTGGTTTAGTACTAGTATTACAGTTTTATGGAGATGATAACAGGAATGTGTTTCTTAGCCTTCCTCTTAGTGAATCTGCATCTTAACTATGCTGTCACTAAGCTCTTTGGTTTTGCTAAACTCTAAGGGTTCTCAACTGTTAATATGAGGTTGATGACATAGGTATACCAAAGATAAAAGATACCTTAACACTTCTCATAATGATAATCTAGCAGAATTTATACAGTGGCAGGCTTTTACTTGTGCTTTAGGATAAAGTTCGTTGTGGAGACCTAAGGAGAGGAATTAACTGCCTGAAAGTGTCCAGTGAAGAGCCACAAAGGTGATTAAGGGAGTGGAGCATCTCCCTTATGAGGAAAGGCTGAGGGAGCTGGGTCTTTTCAGCTTAGAGGAGACTGAGGGGTGACCTCATTTATGTTTATAAATATGTAAAGGGTGAGTGTCAGGAGGATGGAGCCAGGCTCTTCTCAGTGATGTCCAACAATAGGACAAGGGGCAATGGGTGCAAACTGGAACACAGGAGGTTCCCTGTAAACGTAAGAATAAATTTTTTCATGGGGAGGGTGATGGAGCACTGGAACCAGCTGCCCAGGGAGGTTGTGGAGTCTCCTTCTCTGGAGACATTCAAAACCCACCTGGACGCATTCCTGTCTGACCTAATCTAGGCGTTCCTGTGTGACCCTGCTCTGGCAGGGGGTTGGACTAGATGATCTTTTGAGGTCCTTTCCGACCCCTAACGTTCTGTGTGATTCTGTGTGAAATGGAAGGAGGGGAGAGTAGATTTGAGCAAATGGGAAGATAGATTATGAAGGAAAAAGGGGAGATTATTAAATAGGGCAAGAAAGAATCTTGTGAGACACAGCTGAGTAATTTACAGGAGGAGGGACCAAACAGAGATTTCAGGTTAACAAGAATCTTTTGCTGTGGTCTTACCCATGGTATTTTTTTCACTTCAAAATTTTTATATAACAGTAGATGTTTGAAAGAATGGGGGGAGGAGCGTGGTAAGAATGCGAAGCAGATGGAAATAAAAGAGAATGAAAGATGAAAGAAATGGAAATGGAATTTTAAGGGAGCCAATGAAGAGAACTATAAGGAGAGAGAAAATAGGTTATAAAAGAGAGGAAAAAAGGAAGAGAGGAACATATAAATACATTTCATAACTAGTACAATAATGATCTGGTTAACTGAGCTGTTCTAATTTAACTTGAACATGTTAAACTACATATCTCTGCAGATTTGGAAAAAATGAATTAGTTGCAAACAAAAGAAAGCTTTAAACCTACCTATGCTTTTTACTGCAGTCTTTGAGATTGGAGAAGAATATATAGCTGTTGTTTTCATAGTACCTACTTTCTTTAGTACCGAGTAACAAATCTTGGCTATCCTGAATGGGAATATGTAAGTTACATTTCTGCTCTTCAGAATGCACTCTTACTTGTCAAGGAATGGAATGTACATGTGATGAAAGATCTGGAGAGCTGCAAAGCCACCTTAATTGTCGTACTGGTTAAGTTGTCGTAGAATAAAAGATGAAGCTTTTCCAGAGTAAACAGAGCTATGGGGTCATTTGCAATCCTTCTAATGAAAAAGAGTTTTTTGTTAAGGCAATGGTGCAAAAAAGTTCACTCAGGAAAGCAGCATGCAGTTACACTTACTGTGTCCCTCCAGAACACTTGTTGTTCATATAAATGCAACTGTTTCCTTCACTTGTTTTCACTCCAGAAGTTCACACCATGCTGGATGCACTGTTACCTCCAGATACTTACTTCAGATTTAACCCTCTTATGAATGAAGACATCCCCCTGGATGAAAGTCGTAAAGAGAAACTCAATCAGCTGCAGACAGATGGAATTCGTTACTTAGAACGAAATGAAGAAAAACTGAGAAAAGCTGCAAAAATATTAACACAGGAAAAAACAACTTTGCAGAGACTTCGGGACTGGATGAGATTAAAGGCTGACATGTATGAAGGCCTTCCATTTCTTTCCAAATTGTGAATATGTAATGCATGAAAAATGATAGATGTAAATCTTGTTCTGGAAAATCTATTCAGTACTGTAAAAGAAGAGTATCTATTGGGGGTAAATAACATTTTGGAAACCTATCAGAATTCTGGAGAAAGCAATTCAGGATGGTTGTTTTGTGCACACTTACTTGATACAACATTTTATGGTGTTAATTATTTTTTGAACTTTATGGAATTTACTGTTCTACGTAAGTGTCTGAAAGTTGGTAAAACTGAAAATTATGAAAACTATTGTGCTATGCCATTTTTGGATATATGTACCATAATTATGGTAGCAGTAAAACCTTGTTTATCAACTACCAGGCTTATTCAAAATTAACAAAAAAAAATTAATAATCCTCATTCACTGTAGTGTAGACAATATACCTGTTAGGCTCTTACGTTGCCAGTGAATTTAATAGAAATGTAACATTCTTATAAAAAGCTTGCTTGTGTTAATTGCACTTTTACTTTTCAAAGATAACATTTAAATTAATTTTTTTTATTTTCAGTGGTTTTGTACATAACAGTATTGAGTAAGATATTTGCATTACTATAAATGGCATACTAAATTATCAAAATTAACTGACATTTTTAGGACTTGCTGCTTATTGTTTTTATTGGGATAACTTCAGATTGGTTCACTCATTATTTGAAAATAATCCCAATCCCCAGAAGTTTACTTGAGCAGCTATTTCTGTCACAGGATAAAGGAAATAAAATCTTGAAAGAGTTCACGAGTGAGAAGCTTACTATAGAAGCTTTAGTTTTGGATGCCAAACTTCAGGTGTCTCTAGTCAGGAGAAAAATTAGCAATTGATACATGAAATAAATTATGCATTTCCTTTTGTCTTATAACTTTCATATATACATCTTCTTGAAATTACCTTGGAGTTGTAAAGTTAACATTTAGAGCTTAGTATGATCTTATTGCTCATTTCTTTCCAACTTTCTGCTTACGTCAAGAAGGGTGGTGCAGTAAGCTATGACAATGTAGGACATCAATGAAACAACATTTCTGACAACAGGAAGGTATGCGTCAGTTTTTCGAAATGGTGTGACTGCAGTGAAATTTGAGTTCAGACACAGCTGCTGACACAAGTTGGGCATGTACGCATTATTGCTTCACAGGTTTCTGGGTGAGTTTTTGACTCTTAGTAGGCAGCTACAGTATATGAAAAAGTTGGACTTGATGATCTTGAAGGTCTCTTCAAAGCAGAACATTTCGATGATTCTGTGAAAACATTTAGTAGATGGAGTGTTTTATGCATTAGATAAAAAGTCCAATTTCACCGAAAGAGAGTGCATTTGTCGCTTTGCCTTTTGGGACTAGTCACCTGCTATCGTTTTATCTACTAAAAATAACATTTGCTTTGATGATCACCTTCTATACTTGTCATCTTAAAACATTGAAATGGTATTAGGCTGTCTTTTTGAAAAGAAATTTGAAGAAGACAGCTGAGATCCTTCATTATCTTAGGAGTGGCTACACAGTATTCTGTGACTGTGCAAGAAAATACTTGATTTGGGCTTTTCTTGTTTGTTTTTGTTTGGTTTTTTTTTTTTAAACTGACACATTTTTAATTTTTCCCACTGTCATTTTACATAGATAACAATACTTTTCTGGTTCTCCCTCAGTTCTCAGGCTCTTTTTTTTCCAATTGAGCTAGCAAGTGTCATTAGTGCATAAGCTGTAGCCTCCGTGGTTTTTAAACTGTTCCCAATGCAAACAAATCCTAGGTGCATAAGAACTAAAGCCATTGTCATTCAGTGTTTGAGGAAGGGAGAAGAGGAGAAATAGAGGGAAAAGTTCAAAAGCTGCAGCAATTTAAAGATAAGTGAAAGAATGTATGGTGTTGATTCCTCCCCCCTTTTCATTTTTCTAAAACCTTGTACACCAAAAGTAGTTCCTTTAAATAGGGCAATAAAAATATTAAAAAGGAAATCTTAATGACCTTGGTGCAACAGTACTTTATACAACTTCCTTTCTTCATTCCAGTTACTGAGAACTGAGTAAAAGAATTACAAGACATCAAGCCTTTCCCACTGGTGTGAGGTAGGTTAAGCATGTAAAAAAAGAAAAGTCAACATTATTCTGATCAAGGCACCTTGTAAAAATTTAAGCATCCTAAATCAAAATAGACAATATAGGATAGTCTTGTGTAACTACATACGTAATACACTTGTTACCCTGCCAAAGAGTAAAGTCTTGGCATCATCCATAAGGATATTATTCTAAAATCATAAGTTTCCAGTCATAGCTTTTTGGGTTAAGTATTTAAGAAAATGTTTACCTGTAATGAACAAAGTGATAACATTTCCATTTTAATTTGTGAGATACTAATGTTCAGACAGTGAGGTAATTGTGTTATACTGAGCTAGGCTTGGCAGGTAGAATGCCATTTATGCCATAATGCAAGAATTTTTCTTCATTGAGAATTTCCCAAAGTACTGTGTCCTCTTCTTGTGAATAAATCTAACATTATACTAGGAGTTGATTAGAGGATGTAAACCAGGAAAGCTACCCATCTTTTGAATGAGTACAGATATCTCCATTTAGCTTTATTTAAATATCAGATGATTTCTAGTTCTTTATGAGCTGCCTACAAACTTTCCCCTACAGCGCTGTTGAAAAAAACAGTCATTTTATATAGAGCCTTGGTTTTTTTAATCTTCCTTCCAGAATACTACATTAAACATGTTCTAGGCTGATGAGTGCAGCTATTTGGCTGATTGTTGAGATTAAGAAGATCTGTTAAGTTAGAATATACTTGCTAAAACATCTACGTTGTCTCCATGTTACAGGGCCTTTCCAAGTGGATTTAGTTAAATGCATTTAATCAGCTCACATGAGTGAAGGCAAGTAGGGTTTTCCTTTCAGAAAGGTACTTGCAAAATGGTACTTGTAGCTAGTTGCTTTCTCTCTGCAACGTCCCCGTGTCTGTAGCTTCAGTAGGACATGACATACACATGGACTTCATGTCAGACCTCTGTAAAGCTTGATTTTAATCTTTGGTTTGTACTAAAGGAAGTCTGGTTCTGAGTTGCGTAAGTATTTTAGATAAGCACATGAATAGAAAGGTATGTGATAGCAACAACAGTAGGTTAACCTCTCCTGAAACACCATTCCTGTGCCTAGAGAGGGGGTAAAAATACCATAGCACTTAAACTGATGTGGTTAAGGCTGCATAGAAAGAGCAAGAAGAAAAGGCTGTATTTAAAATCAGGCTCATTCTACAAAAAGATTCTGATTCAGTTTCATTTTATAAATTATTATTATTTCATAGGTATGGTTTTTAAAAGTACACATGGAATTGAGTTGAGCTACAGTGTAATTAATTCAGACTGTTTTAGGTCACTGTATATAAATTGACAAGATGCCTGTATGGAATCCTTTCAAACTAAACTCTTTGATCCCCAGTGGTGCAAGTGCCGCACTATCTATCAGACACTAATTAGGATTTTGCTCTCCCTTCTAAACCACTTTCAAATACATAGGTGCAACAGTTTTATCACTCTAGCTGCAATTAGTTTTTAGTTACTTAAAAAAATAAATATTAGCAGTTTGCAGGGAATCCTAACTACCATGGATGTGTTCCTACAGCACTGTATATAAAGTAAAACTATTTTCAGGAAGTTTATTAAGGCAGTAGATGTGGAATTCCACATAATACTTTGTAGAATAAGATGGAATAAGGAGAACAGTAGAGGAATCAGAACTGATTAAATGAGGAAAAATAATTTTAAATTAAGGGGGTTTATTGATAGTGAACTGAGGGATTAGTGCTGAGTCAAATACCAGCATATTTTAACACATCATTTGAATGGAATGATGAACATAATTCTCTTCACAGTTGAATCTTGGAGGGATCATGAATATTTTGAGCACTAGGATTTCAGTGCAGCGTGGATTTGAGAAGAAAGTAGGCTACAATGAAAAATGCACCTCTGAAGAATAAAAATGTAAAATTAACAATGGGAGAAGAAATACTCTAAATGCAGATCATCAGGTTAAAGGAATCTTGCTTTGAAGAAGTACCCTTGGGAATGCCATTTGGTTATCCAGTTAACAAACTGAAATTGAGTCAGCAGTCACAGCTACAAAAATAACCGTATGTCAATGTACCAGAGAACTCAGTGGCCAGGAAAATGTGAACGAATCTGAAACAATGAGATACCAATATAAATTTTGAATCTAGAATAAGAAATCACAAGAGGATAGTAGACAAGCATTCCAGGTTACTCATGAATTCAGAGAAGACAAGGAGGTTTGTCTGAGTAGATGAGCGTTCCCATGCGAAAACGTTCCAGGTTTGCATCCTGGAAAGAAAATCTGGAAGTTTATGCTTTAGTTTAGAAAGTGATAATGCAAAACTGACATAATGTCCTTGCTCTCATTTTGAAAGGCAGGAAGAATGAATCCACACCAGGAAATGAAAAGGTCTGTACATAAAATAATTTCCCTTTATGCAAAGTCAGAAAAAGCCTCTAGGTCATCTCTTAGTTTCTAACTATCTATGCAGGAGGAGATCTTAATTGAAGGAGGTTTCGCTATCAAATGAAATAAAATCAACATATAAAAATTTTAAGTGTGGTCACTGATTTTAGGATATTTCTTGTGTCTATTGCAGCAGTGACATGAAGATACTGATTCTGTTGCATAAGGCACAGGAAGCAGCAGTTGAATATAATTATAGTTTTGGTCTCTGCTATTAAAGAAAGAGATATTCAAACTAAAACAGATGCAAAGAAAGGCTGCCAGAGAGAAGCTAAGAGAACATGGTTTGTTTTGTCTAACAAAACAAGGGCTGAAAGGAGGGTACAAGCTGCTGTTTAAAAATACTTCAAGAAGGGACAGATAAGCTAAAGGACAACACTTGCATAAAACTAAAGGTGCTCAAACTGACCAGAAATAAATTTAGCCAGAAAGTAAAAAGGTGCTAAAGCCCCAAGGAACAAGATTACAGTATAGCTATACAGAGAATTGGCAGAGCAAGAAAGACAGAGCTCGTGAATGGGGTTCTGTAATGCACTATGAGAATAGATACCAGTCTCCACGGCCAACTGAATCCCTTCTAACCCATGTGGCAGGTGAGAATTCATTAATCCCTTATATATACAGACTTCATAGGATTATGGAAGCTTCTAACAGCTCCCTCTCATTAGGTCTAATAGGTAAGGATTATGTCTTGTCTTTGATCCATTACTTGCAGAGCATTTCACTTATTTTGCTTTCCTTGCCTAGCTGGTAAAGGGAGCTGATAGAGGCTGACACAAGACAGGTGAAGGAAAAAGCTGTGGTGTGTGCTTACTACTCACTGGCATCATTATTTTTTCATTAGAAATTAAAAGATGCATATGCTGCTGGGTCAACAAAGTGTCCTGATTTTCTTCCATGAAAAGACTGTTCTCAAAAGCACAAGTTATTAAATACAAGAGGCTGTGTTAAGGCTTCCTCTTTCTGCTTAAGGACTGCACTCCCAGGCACAGCTGTGATATAAACCCAGAGTCTTTTACACTCAGCTACATAAAGCAAGAATGCAAAAACAGTTGTTTTTTTGTTGGGTTGGGTTTTTTTTCTTCAGTGTTGCCTAAAAAATAAGTCAAATTTTCAGACCTTGCAGAACCGTTCCATTTGAGGGACAGTTCGGTGCTAGAAGTAATATACATTCTTAGTGTAATTTTATTCATTTGCCAAGAAAAATAAGCATGCCAAGTGCCTCTTCCTCAGACGCCGCAGAACAAGCTAAGTGGGCCCTTTCCTTGCTCCAGCTGCACATCACTGAGGTGTGAACTCAAGGGGGTGCTGCCCCTGATTCCCCTGTTTGCTGCTCAGCCTCCTCATTCCCAGACCTGCAGTCAGGTATGCTCTTGGTACATGCCACTTAATTCCAGTGTGTTACCTGGTCCAATACTTTGCTGATGGCCTTCACTGTTTGCAGCTACTTATATAACCAGAAGGATTTTTATTTTTTTTTTAAATCATTCTTTCATCAAGATTTATTAAGGACAATTCTATTATTTAATGAAATTAGCAGACTTCAGTAAGGGGGAACCATTAGCATTTTTTCAGGATAATATAAAAATTGAACAAGCACTGAAACACTCCAGTACTTACATCCCTGGTAATGCACATTTAATCTTTAGTAGCAATGCAATTTTGCTTTTTATTTACAATTTCATTTAATTGATCAGTTTCTCATAATAATATCATCAACAGCTATTTCACCATATAGTTTCAATAGCAAGAAAAATACACAGTGGCATTGTGGAATCTTTACCTTTCAGGAAAAGGCTGTAGTACAGCATTTTCATGTAAAACCACAGAGGAAACCTGGAGAGATTACTAATACCATTCAAGTGCAATCCTGAGTTCAGCAAACATGATTTTAGCCTTTAAAAGTGCTTTTTTTTCATTTTCAAACCCTTATAAACTGGAAAAGGAACAGCTTTTTGTGCTCGTACTGATATTTTATAGTTGAATAAGATAGTAAATATCACAATAATATCACAGGGAAGCAGTCTTCCAGAATGTCTCAAAATTTTGATAGCAAAAGCTCAAAAGTAATTTTTTAAAAACCTGGTCTGTGTCCACTCTTGGGCATAGTTTCAGTAAAGCTGCTGTTCTGTGCTTCCTCACTGCCTGCTCTGTAGAAATCAGAAATATGGTCCTGTTCTGTCTTTTTGTACACCTCATTTGATTGTATTTTCAAGCCAGCAAGTCAGACAATCATAGAATTAGAGAATCATTTAGGTTGGAAAAGACCTTTAAGATCGTTAAGTCCAAATTTTAAGCTTACACTGCCAAGTTCAAACATGTCCCTAAGCACCTCATCTACACATTTTTTTAATACCTCCAGGAATGGTGATTCAACCACTTCCCTGGGCAGCCTGTTCCAATGCCTGACAACCCTTTCAGTGAAAAATTTTTTCCTAATGTCCAATCTAAACCTCCCTTGGCACAACTTGAGGCCATTTCCTCTTTTCCTAGCACTTGTTACTTGGAGAAGAGACCAACATTCACCTTGCTAAAACCTTCTTTCAGCTAGTTGTAAAGAGCAATAAGGTCTCCCCTGAGCCGCCTTTTCTCCAGACAGAACAACCCCAGTTCCCTCAGCTGCTCTTTGTAAGACTTGTTCTCTAAACTACTTACCAGCTTTGTTGCCTTTCTGTGGACACGCTTCAGCACCTCAATGTCTTTCTTGTGGTGAGGGGCCCAGAACTGAACACAGTATTCAAGGTGTGGCCTCACCCGTGGAGAGTAGGAGATATAAGAGGAAAAAAGAACCACAGTAATTTTAAGATAACACTTGATACATAATTGCTATTGAGGTTGTTTTTTCCTAGGCTAAGTTGCAAGCTGATGTTACTGTTCTGGAACCATGCAGAGAATACTCAAAAGAAATTTAAAGCCAAATTCCTTCTCATTTGTTTAATATTTTCCCCAAAAATTGGGAGATGGAACTTGTTGAGTGAGACTGTACATCACTTGGAGCCCCACACTGAACATCCCTGGTCAGGCAAGAACTTCCATTAGATTTGGTGTGAACATAGCTTTTTCTCTGAAAAGTTACCAACTAAATGAAAATGATTTTTTTTTGCTGACAGAGATTTCCTTTGCCTGCGGTCTATGACAGCTGTGTTTGAAACTGAATACAGAAGCTGTGTTTTCAAAGACCTGTCATATACCTATTTTTTCTTACATATGCATATATCTATATAAACTATACACACATACGTATATAGAAAACAATATATAAGGCCAATTAAACTCTGCATTTTGCACTCATATATGTCAACTAGGGTAAGCAGCTTAGTAAATAACGCAGCTCAAAGCTTCTGTATCCACTTGCATACAAACAGTACTAAGGCTTTTCTTTCCAAGAAATGACAAGACCTATATTGTAAAGAAAAAAACTGCACAAATGTTAAAGAGTTTAAAAGCTGAGTAGGGAATATTTCTATCCTCCCACAAGGAAAGGCAGGTATTTCAGGTACTGCTTAAAATGTGGAGTCAAAGGGCAAAATCATTGACACTACTAAATCTGACTTCAAAGCGTTACTTTACAGAGTCTACTAAGACATAAATATGTCATAACTTTAAAACTAGAGCAATGTGTCTGTTCTAGATGGCTTATTTCTTACTAAATATTAGATTTTAAACCATCACTAAACAGGTCTGAACAATATTTAGACAAATCTGGGTATGAATACAGCAGGAAAGACAAGAATATTTCTATAGCAGACTGAGTTTTAAATAATTTGCACTAGATATGTCACAAATCCTTGGGAAGAGCTACACATCGGTAAGGAAAGCTAAGATGAGATTGTCAGGAAGCAAGTGTGCTCTGGGCAGCTGTTTATTGCGTGGGTTCATCTAGATAGAAATGGTTGTGTATATTAGAGATAGTAAAGAAAAAAGCAAGACAAAATGCTTCCAGTGTGATGCTGTTCCTATATATTTTATGTCTGACCTGTAGAGAATGTTCACTTTAGATTTTCTTCCAGAGAAGAAAAGCTTTTCCTCATGTATTATTCAGGGCTCAGCACACTGCAGCCTCTCAGGTAAACGTCATCTCTTCCCAAAGCAATACATTTACAGCAGGCACATCATAATGCCAACTTAAACCAAATACTGCTAAAAAAGAGGTTAGTTTCCAGAACCAAATATATCCAGCATGTGTGTCGTGGTTTAACCCCAGCGAGTAACTAAGCACCACAGAACCTTTCGCTCACTCCCCCCCAAGGTGGGATGGGGAAGAGAATTGGAAAAGTAAAAGTGAGAAAATTTGTGGGTTGAGATATAGACAGTTTAATAAGGAAAGCAAAAGCCGCATGCACAAGGAAAGCAAAATAAGGAATTCATTCATCACTTCCCATGAGCAGGCAGGTGTTCAGCCCTCGTCAGGACAGCAGGGATCCATCATGGGCAACAGTTACTTGAGAAGAGAAACACCATCACTCCAAGCGTTCCCCACTTCCTTCTTATTCTTCCCCCAGCTTTATATTGCTGAGCATGATGTCATACGGTCTTGGATAACCCTTTGGTCAAGTTGAGGTCAGCTGTCCCAGCTGTGTCCCCTCCCAACTTCTTGGGTACCCCCAGCCTACTCACTGGTGGGGTGAGAAGCAGAAAAGGCCTTGACTGCTCAGCAATAGCTAAAACATCCCTGTGTTATCAACACAGTTTTCAGCACAAATCCAACACATAGCCCCATACAAGCTTCTATGAAGAAAAATATCTCTATCCCAGTCAAAACCAGCACAATGTCTTAGATCAAAATTGAGGGGTTGCTACCATCTTTTGTCAGTAACTGGTATCAGTTGGTTGAAAGATACTGTCACTGTGGCACACCCAGAAAGCAGCGTTACTTCCAAGCAGTTTCCCTCTGCAAATGGCCCCTGCTGGCGCGGGAGACTGCAGCAGCCGTACATGGGCAGCAATCAGTTTATTCAGCAGATGTTCTCTTCCTCCACAGTAGAGTTGTAACCACTTGATATTAGTAGTCACTCTGACTAGTCAGGCCTTTATAAAATGAAACCAAAAAAGATACTTCTCTTTTCTTTTGGAGATAATGAGGAAGAACACTTAGATCATTATTACTGTCCAGGACACAATGCCTTTGCTTTCCTCCCTCACAACAGCTACTTGTAAAGAAAAAGCTCTTTCAGCCAGGCCGCAGAAAACAATACTCCACAGTCAAAGGAGACCAGTCAGCTCAAAGTCACTAAAAGCACTGGAAAGGAGTATTTCTCAGATCTCCAAAATATTTTGAGATGTCTGATTTCCAGTTAAGCTTAGGCTGCCAAACCCTAAAGGCATTGCGAAACACTAGCAGAGTCAAGAGGTCCTTCTCCAGAAGATCCCCATGGTAAGTCCCCCCATTGCAAAAGCACTTTAGAGGTGTGGATTCCCTGGAACAAATAAACTCCAGCTGACAGTAGGTAGCTTGTTCTGGTAATCTTTTCTATCCCTGAGAGACCTAGTATCAAGTGCCCAGATGATCTATAGGGATGTTTGTGATCTGGCAGGGGAGTTATTGTTAGAGAGCTGCTGCCAAACCTTCTCCTTCCTGACTGGGACAGTTCCTCGAAGAAGCCAACCTTTTCTTCCCAGAGAAATCTACAGTACAATCAGACAACAAAGTTCCTAAGCTAGATTCACTGTTGGGCTGTGGGGTGATAGAGCAGGTTTTCAGGTGTGTGAGGAAGGGAGCACGGTTCCTGAGCAAGTCAAAGGAGAAGGATGGGTGGTGCTCTGCTAACCCTACAAGCCTACAAAGTATGACCTTTGGTTGTCTGCATGGGCTGGCGTGGGGATGGGCAGGCTGATACTCCAAACCTCAAGTTTTCCATTGCGTTAGAGGGTGCTCTCCTGCTGGTGGTGGAATAACCTAATTGGTCCCAATATGTGCCTGTACTGTCATGCCTTTGCAGAGATGTGCTGTCTGTGTGGGCAAAAGTTTGCATCATGGAGGTAGCATGGAATATGTGCTGTCAGTCTCAAATCACTGCAGACCACATGAAAAGGTGGTCTAAACAGCAGTCTAAGAGTCCTGTTCCTTGATGAACATGGCCCTCAACCATCAGCTGGGTCTTTCTCCAGAGCCCCAAAGTATTATGGGTGATGCCAGAGGCATGCTAAGGGAAGACAATGAAGGAATTTGAAACTACACAAAGCATACCCAAAGCCTGTATGCAGCAGCAAACAGACCTTCTAATTAGGTGCTCAGAAGTATGTACTTTTTTTATCATGACAGTTCCTGGACAGCTCTTCTTCCCTAGTTACCTAAAAAGAAACAAGAATAAAGAGCTTCAGAAGGTAAGACTGTATTTGTAAAAACAAACACACTGCATCTCATAAACCCTTTCTTCAGAACAGCAGACAGCAGATTAGAAAATGATTGAATGTAGTTGATTTTCTAATCTGATGCAGACAGCTTTATAGAGATCGCACACTGCAGCCTTTATTTAGTTTGAATTAAACAATACCTGCTACAGCAAGTCTGTATTTTAGTGTTAGCCTCTTGTCTGCAGTCACCTACTGTGAAGGTCAACAAATCAGATCACAGAAACTCAATGTTAGTATCTTACATCTTTGAGCTTTTATTCAGGTATAAGTGTCAGAGCTGTGTAGCTCTAATCTCTACACATATGTCTCT
The DNA here is from genome assembly GCA_024336885.1 of Actenoides hombroni. Lineage (NCBI taxonomy): Eukaryota > Metazoa > Chordata > Aves > Coraciiformes > Alcedinidae > Actenoides > Actenoides hombroni. Next base: position 11,114,720 of record WUAM01000323.1, read on the forward strand.
CATTACTGGAACAAGATGTCACAGTAGATGGTGGCAAATAGTCAGCTGTGCACTCAGCTGCATCTACTCTTCCATGTCTCTGAGAAGATGTCTAGGATTTCATAGCTTTGCTCAGACAAGTCATCTTGCCTTATTCTCATCTTGCTCGAACAATAGCTTTTGTGAATCAATGTCTAGGTTTACCTCCCTAGGGACAACAGGTATGACAGTGTTTCTATATGGGTACCTACCTGAGTACTGGTTCAAGATCCTTCCTCTCTCTTGCCCAGAAAAGATCTTTTTTTTTCTATGTCATTATTCCACATTCTGAAGTACTCTTTTTTTTTTTTTTTTTTTTAGCTCTATCCTGTGGGCTTGTCTATACCTGGTTTGACTTCTGATGACCCTGTATCTCTAATGCTGTGTTTTAAAGCACCATCTTTAATAAACACATGCCTTATTTTGAAACATAATGCTGTTGTTATAAACAATTGTCAAATGGCTTGCAGAACAGTCTTTGTTTATTTCTGGACAAGCATGTACTTGCCTAAGATAGCTGTCTTCATGTTACTTCTTGAATTTGTGCCATAGGAGATAGAATGAGAAAAGTGTTACAGAAAAAAAAAAAAAGCAGCAATAGTGTCCTGCTCCAAAATGTCACTGTTACAGCACTTCTAAATCTTTGAATTGAACACAAATGTTTCTCAGAACAACAGATGATTGGAGAAATAAGAAAAATAATTATTACATAGCTAAAATAGCATAACATTATATATATAGAGAGAGGGGTGCCAAGGGATAGGTTTTAGGTGTGGTAGAAGGTTCCTCCATAATCAACAAAAAAATAACTTGAGAACATAAGTGAAGGTTAGGAAAAAAACCCTGAAGTTTGATGTCAAAGGTAATATATATACCATGTTTTTGAAGAGAAATCTATATGACAGATACATCTATTTGGCTTGAAGGCACAGACTAAAACAGCCACAACTTCATTCATGTATTGATTACAGATATATCAAATATGCAAATGACTATTGAATGTGCTAAATAAAATGTTTATTTAGCATACTTAAATATGTGAGTGGATTCAGACTTAAAGCTGTTTCTGTGATCCATGGTAATGGAAAATAGTGAACAGGTGCACAGACACACAGAAAAAACCTGGATGTATCCATGCCCAGTTAAAAGCTCCCTGTAAGGAGTACAGGCATTTTCTTGGCTCCATTTTAGGGACTGTAGCAGTAGATTAAAAAGTTGGGGAATCAGTCCCATAGATCCAGAGGTTTCCACTGTCTCTCCTAAGGTTGGTTGACTCACCTTGCCTCCATCTCTGGGCATCAGAGTCCACCAGCTACATCTGTGACTGCTAGCACCAGCCTACAAACCACATTGCTTGTCATCAGTTGGGATTTACAGCACCAAGAAACAACAAACCTGCATGCTTTACCTTTTTAGGTTTGCTTCCACTCTGCCTTTAAATTAAATTAAAATTCAGGTGGTATTAATCAGCTTGAGTAACTCACGAAAACTATTTTGCACCACTGTTGGAGATGAAGTATCACCTACTCTGTCACTTCAGCCATAGGATTTGAGGGCACTGAGCTGGTAACTCTACCAGTTTCCTTCTGCAAATCTTTAAAATACTCAAGGGATCTCCTGAGCTGAGGAATCTGTGGGACTCTTGTAGCAGTCAGCATCACAGCAAGCAGGGAAGCAGGTTCCAGCACCGGAGGAGGTGATTATCCTTTAAACGTGAGCCCTGCCTAAGCATTTTGGAAGGAGCAAGGGTAGTTATGGAATGAAAAACTGACAGTCTTAGGAACATGAGCTGGAAAAAGGCTCACTTCCAGTGAGAGAAAAGTATGAGTGAACACCAGGGTTCAGACACCTTTAGTTTTTCATATATTTGAGTGACATACAGCACATAGATGGAAGAGAACCAAACTTCATGATAATGGTTGTATGTGATACTAGCTCATCCAGCAAAGTGTAAAAGACTAATTTCCAGTATTCTTCTCAGAAATTGTGTCACTTTCCTTCAGTTTGTGAAAGAAAAATTACATGCTCTTGCCAGAAAAAAAAAGGAAAAATAATGAAGCTTGGGGACTGTGTGGTAAAGGGCAGGGGGTTAGAGGAAATCAAGCAGAAGAGGACATAGAGAAGCATTCGGTTGCTTTACTGAGAAGTGCTGTGCCAGTATACCATGAATGGAAAACGATCAAACAAAATACAAAAAGAGTGGCAGAAGCTCATCTGCTAGAGACAGAATGGTAAAACTAGATCTGCTCGCTGCTTATGTGTCAGTGCAATTTTCTATTAGGAATGAGGGGATAAAAGAAAGGTATTCCTTCTGTTTGCACTGAGGCTCCCACCTGCACATTCAACAGGAACTTTGCAAATTCACTGCACCTCAATTTAATCTCAAAAGCATGGGGAAAATAATTTTCAACAGAATATCACCTCTCAGCATTTGGAATATCTCAGCATCTTTTAATTTTAAAATTTCTTTCTTTTGTTAAATGTGCATATATTACATATATCACAGTCCCTGTGTTGCACAAGTGCATTGGTTTTAATTCATTTGTCGTGTTCCACATTAAACATTTTCAGTAATTTTTTTTTTTCTGAGTGCTTTGAAGTAGTTGATTCATCTGGGTCAGATTTCTCAAACTCTTCTTGAATTCCCAATTCATACCTAGAGGACATCACAACTAGAACATTCCCAGGGGATCCAGCTCCTCTTCCAGGTTTCCCAAAGGGCTAGTGATTAGCTATTGCAGTGATCATCAATCACATCTTCTAAACACCATTTGGTGCATGGACCATGACAGACTCTATGAATTATTAACTACCCTCACTGCCAATTAAATCTGAGCTCACAAACGACTTTCCCGTATTCATTTCTATTGAGGTGATGGGCTGTGCAGGTGTTGCTTTTCCTCCTACCCTGGGTGTTCTGCCTGTGTCAACTGTACATTTCAAGGGTCAGATTTTTATTTTATTTTAATTTAATTTAATTTTATTTTATTTTATTTTGGACTAACATA
>WUAM01000323.1:11124673-11134733 GCA_024336885.1 Actenoides hombroni
CACTGGAGCTCCTCTGAGAGAACGGGTGAGGGGGTGCGGAGTGGCCCCGCCTCGGGCGGCAGCGGCCGGTCCCCCGCAGCGCGGAGACCTTGTGCGGGCGACGCTGGCAGCGGGTGCGAGGAAGCACCTGGTAAGCCCGCCCGGTGCCGCGGCGGTCGGTTGGGCATCTCTTGGGGGCGGGCGGGCGGGCCGGCCTCGGGTGCGTCGTAGCCGCGCAGCGGCTCTGTCCCCGGTGCCGGGCGGAGACGCTCGGCGGCTGCGACGGGCCCAGGTCCCCTGGCGGGTAGGTCGCCATTTCGTGCGCTGGCCGGCGGGGGCGAGGGCCCGGCGGGGGCGGTGGCGGGCGGCGGCGGGCGGCGTGTGCGGGGGAAGGAGCTGTCTGTGCTGAAGTACCGGGATCCAGCCCTTCGGCCTTTGCACGCTTATTTAGCGGCTCTTTTTTGTTGTTGTTTGTTGGGTTTTTGGTGATTTTCTTGTTTGTTGGCTTGGTATTTTTTTCCTGCGCTTCTTGCAGCGAGTAGCAACGCTAATTTTATTTCGGTATAAATCAGTAAAATGTGGATGGATCCTGAGCTGTTCTTATTTGCCCTTGTTTTGCTTCCTCTCTCTTGGTAGCGACTAACACAATCAAGTCTGAGCAGCAAATACACTTGGTTAAAAAGTAATAATTAACTAAACCACTACCACTGAGCTCTTCAGCATAGATGAGTTAGTTTTGAAGTCTGAAATGTGTTCAGACCAAGGCTTCAGAGTCTAAGTGTAAACAGGATCTGATTAATAATGCCAAGCTGTTTAAATATTTAAGATTATAGTGTGCTTCAGCCCAGTCAATAAGGCTGTTCCATATTGACAAGCACTCTGTGAAAGGCATACTATTTCTTGGCTGTCTGTATAGTTAGATAAAAAATTGAAAATGTGGTATGTAACTCTACAATGGAACCTATAGATCATGGTGAGACATTATTTTATCCACAGAGGTCTGGGTTTACACTATTTATTCAAAACAACCTTCTACTGAATCAAGAAGCCTGTATTAATTGCCTGTTTTTCTCTTTTTCTAATGTTCCCTGTCTTTGCATGTTTCTCTTGACTGTTACAGTACATTTTGATTCTTAATTAAGTGTGTTATGGAAAAGGTAGATGAAACCTGAAAACTTAATTGCATCTAACAGGTGCAACTATAATAATTTCTATGTCTTTTGTAATTTAACATAATCGTTGTGATAATTTGTGGATAGTTATTATATGGGGCTATGCATGGAGTAGGTCAGTGTACAACATCAGAAGGCACCTGGACTTCATTCTGAGTTTGAGAGAGGCACGTATGCCAAGAGATGCATCTTGCTGGTGTTCTTTGGCAAAGGATATAATCTGGGAAGAAAAGGGTAATACAGTGTTACATACTAGCTCAAAAGACCTAGAAGTCAGAGAACTGACTTGGAGGTGCAGCATAGTTTAATATTTGTCTGATCTGTTTGATATTACCATTTGTATGAATACACCTCAGGTGTTTGTTCAGTTGATTTTCCTTAGCTTTGAATAGGAATTCCAAAGCAAGTGACCAGAGTTGTTAAAGAGTTTGATACTGAATTCTGTGAAAGTTACTTATTTGTTTTTTGAAGTACTGATAATTCTCTTGGGTGTCTAAAATTAGCTGTTGGACTCTATCAATACAGAATTAAGCAAGTGTTGTATGTTGAGAATATTGAATGTAAAGAAGCAGAACCAGGAAACTGCATGATATTGACAGAGCATTGAATGAATTCACATACTGGCTTGTGCAAAGGCGTTGTAGCTAAAGGGAAACTATGCAGCTGTGTGACCACATCGGATGATGGGGTAGTGTGTACCAGCTGGTGTTAATGATGGAGCTAAAACCCTCTTCACTAGCAGAATAAATCCACAATTAATCACACTTGTATTGGTATCTTAATTCTGTAATTAGTGGCCATGGTAAAAAAACCTCCAAAGTAATAATGATCAAGGTGAAGGAGATCACCAGAATCTGAGATTTAGTTGTTATTCTTTCATCTTCTTGCAGAAAGGATATTTATCACATATACCACAGCTTGTTTGATAAGAAGGGTTGTAATAAAAGAATTCTGCTTTTTAAAATGGTCATTATTTTCAGGAAATGAAATGAAGTAACAAATCCAGTGAATGCTTACTGATACCTCCTGTTAGCTTGTTGTGCTTTAGTGTGTATCTCTGGTGCTCAAAAAGGTGATAGCAGCTTTAGTAACCAGGTTAGAATTTCTTGGGGTTAATGAGATGTCTCTTATTGACAGATGTTATTGGTTTGAGAATACCTTTTCCTGACTTGAAATTGGAAATGCTAGTCTGCCCATTCTTCCTGCTGTAGGGAAATGACTCTCCCTGGTATCTGGACATAAAACATACCAAATACACTAAGGGTTTGGATTTTTGTTAATAAATTATTGCACAGCTCAAATAGCTCAGCCTAAAAATTAAATCTGTTTTGGCCTGCAGCTGTGGAATTGCTGTTAGTCTGTAATTTAATTAATTTCTCAAATCACCTTGAATTGTGATTATTTACCTTCCATTGTATTGAAATAGTATAGTAAAGCTATTTAGTTTTCACTGAGTATGTTCGTTTTGTTATGTTTTGTGAACAGAGTTGGTAAAAAGGGAAGCCATACAGAGAAAGTATATCTCAGTAATGTAAGCTGAGGGAATAATGTAGGAGGTTGTCTGCTGGGCAATATGCAGTGAATTTGGTTTTGCCTTCCTGAGTGGGCTGATAGTATTCAAAAAATTCAGTTATACTTTCTCTGCAGTGAAAATTTGTTGCATTTTAAATTAGTAAGTATGTGCATTGCGTGTTCAGTTTAGTACTAAAGATACTGTAATTTATGCGCTTATGAATATTGTCTTGTAAATATAATATTATGGGAATTTGTAAAGAGTTAATCTGCAGTAATAAGATTAACACGATGCACCATAAGTTTTGTCCTACTGTTTGTTAACCAGGAAAGGATAGTTGCAAGCCAGCTATATTGCTTTCTTCTGAGCTACTGGAGGCTGGCTGAGCTTTCAGTTATTTACCTCAATAGAAAACTGAAAGGGAAAAAGTGAACAAAGGAGGTCTGTTTTGCCTGTCCCACTTGCTGGGCTGTTGTCTTTGCCCTTTTCAGTGAAGGAGGGGGTAGAGCTGGGTCAAAGTTGAAGAATACTGAAAAGGAATTCAAGTCTTATATTGAAATGTGAATGATAGCTTAGTTTGAGTGCCGAACGCATTTGTTTGAATTGATTTTTTTTTTCTTCTGTCTGTGGAAGCTTTAACTGACAGATGGTGATGGACTGGCATATAGACTGCTAGAAGGTACAGCTAGATATGTGTTCAGACGCCGATTAAGATGCTCAGTAAACAAGTACATATCTGATGAGGCTTCTAATACTGGAGATACTGATGCTAGACACTGTGTGACACACTAGACATTTGATTGTGTGAATTAAGGGCAGGCTCCTGCAGCTGGCATACATTCAGACTTACTTGTCTAGCCTAATTGCATTGCAAATACTCCTCTGGATTGGTCTTCAGCTTCTCCCTTCTAGTAAATGTTGAATAAGTACAGAAAGGTTCATCTGGATCCTCTATTAACTGTTGTAAGAAGCTTTCAGGGTTTTTCTTTTTGTTTTGCTGTATGAATCGGGATAAATGTATCTTAGTATTCATGTTGTGAATACACTGTTTTGGTTTTGAAATGGCTCAATTCATAATGTGATTACAGCTTTCCCCTTGTTAACTTTTTAGTATGGAAGCATAACAGCTTGAATCATAAAATGTTTCTGTAAGAGCTCACAGTACCCCCATTCTAGTTTAAGCAACCAAACTTTATAGAAAAAGCAGCATTTCAGGCAGAGCTTCTCGGGTGCACAAAAATAGCCGAGTGAGTCAAAAAAAGGCCAGTTCAACTTATGAGGACGTGATAACTTTAAAAAACAGCCACTCTAAAAAGGAACTATCTGTCTAAATTGTCAGTTAAATGGAACAGAATTAGTACGAATGTAGTCTCTCTGAATTCTGTCAATACTCATGTAGGGTGGCTGAATTTGAATGTGTCCCGGTGGGAATACAGCTGTCCTAATACTTTACACCATTAGGTATATGTGACCTTTTAATTTACTTTGCTGTAAAGTATGTAATTGTTACTGTTTAACAGCTTGTTTGAAGAAAGCAGAAGTTGATCCATAACTTCCTGGTTGTATGAGTTATGCTTTGGCCAGGGTTTTCCAGACAGCCACCCAAGATATTACCATGTCATTTTCCTATAGACTGTTCCCTGCATGAGCAGCTGACAGTGTTTATACGTGAATACAGATTTTCTTTGTCTTCCTGAACTGTGCCTCGCACTTCTGGTTTCTCTTTTTCCATCTTTTCAGTGTTGCTGCATTTGTCCAACTTGATTTTGAAGGACCGTGTGAAGGAGCTGCCTTTACAGTGTCACAACTGTGTAGGGCTCTGTGTGTATGCAAAGGCGTTGTGTACAATTGATGAGTGCAAAAGCTAGCTTTTGTGCAAGATTTGGTGTCAGGGAACAGTTCTGCTGGTGGAGAACAATACCATGGAGTCAACTGACCAGTGCATAGGTGGCATTGTCCGAGGGAACTCTTCCTACTGAATATTGTGGCATGGGAAGGGCAAGATATCCATGGGGAGCACCACTGTGTGAAGAGAAGGATGAAGAACAAAATGTCTTACTGACCTTTGCATTAGAAAGAAGTGGTAGTAGTGAGGGAGTTGGAAATAAAATTCACTGGAAATCTTGAAGAGAAAAGGCAACAACAGTCTCGGGGGCTCTAAGGAGAATATATAGAGAGGGAATGTATATACGACTCACGTACAAAAGTGTGTGGGATGAAGCAGGGGATAGCTCCTTGGTGTGAGGTGGGAAGTGCAATCAGCCCTGAGGGAGGGAAGAATTTTGAAGAGCATGTCAAAAGCAGGGAAATGAGTTACTTGAAGGGGAGCAGAAGAAAAACAAGAATTTATCTTGCTGTTGGTGAAGGGTTGTGGGTGTTCTGTGTATTTTTTTCCCTCCTCCCTTAGGAATTATCAAATCAAGCATTTTGAAGGAAAATATTACATACCCCTGTTATCTTCATGGCATATTCCCTGATATTTAAAGGGCTTTTCAAAACTATTTAAGAATTCAGTGTTGTTCTTCAGTAGGCTTGTACAACACAAGTTACCCTTTATAACAGAATAGATGGTCCTCTCCTCTACTTTTCTGGTGTTTACAAGGACTAAAGAGTGGGGGTTCCTATCCTGCTGCTGTTCGCATCTCTAAGGGAATCAAAATGCAGGAGGTGCTTGATGTGCCTGCCTTGTTACAATAATCAAGCAGTATCAGAAAGAGGTAAGTTTGGCCATGGTTTTCTTTGGTGGCATAAACCAGGTTTAGTGGCTTGGTTACTGCTGCGTTGAGTAAGGTGGAATCTGTGGGTCTCTCCACTGAGGCCCCCCCCACCTATAGACCAATTCTGTGGTGTCCAAACAAATGAAATGTACAACAGGAAGTTTAATCCCCTTGAGTTGCTTCTTTTTTCTTGAAAATGGAAGGTATTTTTTTTGTTGCTATTGTCACCTCAGCTGGAGTGAGTAATTTTGTTGTAATTGTGTGGCCACACACAATCAAAATCTGGTTCTCCTCTTGGGTGAGATGAAATGTTAATAGGCTGTGCAAGTAATTTCATTGTTATGATTTATTTAATCCATTCTGGCTAGGTATTTCAAACTGAAACTCAAAAGGGAGATAAATTCCTTTTCCTTTGCCATCCTTTTAAAATTGTACAGGACTTGAGCAAGTTTACAACAGGGGAGTGCTGCATTAGAAGGGAAAAACAGAAGTGGAGTTTTTGCATGCAGTGTTGGTTAAACTGAGGCTGTAGCCATTGTTGAGTTGGAGTAGTCAGTTTTGTGTTTTGGATGCGGCTGCTGTGAAGAGTTGTGTTCTCCGTGAATGATGAGCATTTTCAGTTATGAGCGATTTAATGGTTCCACTGTGATTAGGCTTTGCTGTTGTTGTTACATCAGTTCAGGACATAATGGCAACCCATTTTCCACATCATTAATTAAGTTCTGGGTAGCACTAAAAGCAGGAGTCGACAGTGTGATGTGTTGCAGAGTCCTGTCACTTTTGAGGCAGTTGTTGCTTTCTCTGTAGTGTAGGAAAATAATTTCAGTATTGCAGTGGCGAAGTCTGTAATACGGTCATGAAGACAAGAGCCTTTGTGATTCAAGGTGTTGGACAGGATATGGTTTGTTCACCAGATTGAAAGATTCCTTCTTCCGTTTGCCACTATATTTATCTTTTTATCATGAAGTTCAGAGACACTTAAAGGTGGAGAGTATCATGGCCATGAAGGTGGAAGGAGGAGTATATATTCCTAAGGCTGTTGCAGAGAATCCATGTACTTCTGAGCTTTCAATTTCAGGTATCTGTTCTTCCCTAGGCATAGGTTTGATTAGGACATAGGGGCAGATGAAAACTATTATTGCTACTTGTTCCAAACACCTTTGTAGCATTACTTGGACTATCTCTGGGAGTGTGAGGGAATCCACCCTTCACATTTGAGCTATACATGCCTTATGTATAGTTTGGCTTGCTTTCTTCTACTCATGAGCTGGTTTTTGGTTAGACATGGAAAATAACTAGCAAATCTGATGCCAGTGTTCTACATACCAAGTGTATTTTGAGTCCTTCTGAAGTTTGTCTGTTTTACATCATCTAATCTCTTTGAAAGTATTAACTCATGAGGGAGAGAGAATTCTACCTACTCCTCCTCTGACCATGAAGGCTTAATTTTTTCCTGGATGTATAATATAAAAAGGAAGGAAGCTGCATGACTGCTTCCCTCTTAGGGGAGCTAACATGTGGCTGTCAGATGAGCAGTACTAATAACTGGACTACAGACCCTAGTTGTTTTTTTGTCCATATCAATCTTGCATGATATACAAAGCTCTGTGACTTTGTATATAGTACAGCTCCGATGCCTTTAATGTACAAATGACCATTGAAGTATCTGTTTTTTTTCCTCAGAACGATTTCATGTATTTATGGACTGTGGAATCTAGTAGCCAACATGTCAGTGTACTACAAGGTGTAGCATCTTCTCCTAGACAATACAAAACTTACAGTCTCAATATAAATTGAAACTTTTTTCCTGGGGAATTTTTGCAGGTTTTCTGCTTTCCTGTAGTTTGAGTGCTTTAAAAATTGGTGTCTAAACTTAGTTCTAGATACGGACAAAACAAGGAACATCTTACATTATGTGTGGGATATTACTGCATGATAAAGTTCAAATACAAGCAATTGCATAATGAGAAAGCAAGCCAGCCCAGGGTGACTAAAAGCTAAATTATCTGTTAGACCTTGTAGGCAGTAGCTGTATAAAGTGCATTTTTAACTTAAAAAAGTGGGAATATATGAAGGTGAGTTTGACCACCAGAGGGCAGACTCATTTTTTAATGAGTCCAAACCAGAATCCTTAGAAAGGAGACTGCCTGTGCCTGTAAAAATAGTGAGATTACAACTGAATCAACAAGAATAAACAACACAATATAGATGCACAGAATCTCGTAAATGTTAAATAGTATTATGTTTTGTCAGTGTAAGATGAAAGTAATTATCTGCTTAGAAGTCATCTGTGGTTTTATATTCCTACAATGGAAGTCATAACAGTTCATCAGATTATGTAGTTTGACCTGTAAATAATGACTGTTAAGCTTAACTCATTTACCTTTATATTGAGTCCAGTAGCTGTAATTCAGGCATGTTTCCAGGACTGTGTCTATCTTTATTTGAAGTGAAAAATGGGCTCCTTTCTCAATAGTTTCTGTCTTGTAGTTAAAGAATAATTTAGTTGTCTGAATTACAGTTTGTGTTTTCGTAAGGATCCCTCAGAATTTGCCTATTCTTCATTTGCTTTTTAATATTTGTGTCACTTAAAGTAATTCTTCTCTTCAGAGTAGCAAAGAAAATATTTAATATTATAAGCCTAAAATTAAATACTTCAATAAAGTAGCTGGGTTTATGTATGCCATACTGTAGTTTGAATGATGCTGTTCAGTAATTTTTATTTAGCTTTCTTGCTATGAATGTAGGTGCTTAAAGTGTGTCATGTGTTGGCATTTACTGCTCAGGCACCATCTCCAGTTAGTAGTAGCGTCTCTTTGAATTACTGTCCTCTACAAGGTAGACAGTTTTTGTAAGGAAAGAAAAGTCTTTATCCTATTCTTTAAAAGTCACAGTATTCTTTAGAGGCAAGTCTTAAGGGCTTTGGTTGCTCTGTGGGGGTCTCAATTCTCCCACTTGTGTTAGGGTGAAGCATCATCAAAATAGCCTTAAATGCTACCCCAGATTTCCAGTTTCCCCACTGTTATGTCCAGTAGGCCCAGTTCCCTTGACAGCAGGATTTCTGGAGGGCTGGAGGGGTCCTTTCTAAGATGGTTTGCAGGTATCATCCTCAAAACTTTTATCTGGAGGAATTTCTCCATTTACTTCTAAAGTTTTATGTACTACTTCACAATCTTCTCATCCCCTTGGCATTGAAATATGGGTTTCTCATCACAATTAGGGAAAGGCACTGGCAGAATTGACAGCATCAGATACTCAAGAGTATTACAGGAGTTATTGATTTATTAAGATTTGTATCCTCATAGTTCACTTGACTGTGTCCTAGCTTCTTTCTTCCCCCCCTCCTCATGTCAAGAAGCCTGGAAACACCTAAAAATAGATTTAATTTGCTGTTAATAATCAGTTGATTTTTGCATCAGACGTTTGGAAAAGTTCAGTTAGTTATGAGACTTGACAGTTCATTACAAGGGCTGGATTCTGTCCCTTAAATACAGTGTCAGAAACAGTACTGCTGAGGACATATGCAATAGTTGTAATCTGTTGGAAGTTAAAGGGTTGCCAGGCCAAAAGCAAAACTTAGCATTAGTAGAAAGGTAAGCCTTTATGTTATATAAACACTTAGGTGTGTTTCTTTTCTCTTCTGAGGTAAAGCTGTCCTAAAAGAATCAAGGATTTTGGAGAGGTTTCCCCTCCCTGTTTATATCAACTGAGAACATATTGAAAGACACACCAGAAGTAGCAACTGTATTTAACCATACTTATGAGATAAGTTTCACACAGGAAGGTGAAGTAAATAAATACCAGTATTTTTATTATTTCAGATGGAAAAGTTCAAATTACAAATGTAGCTTTCTGGTTTGACTGCTCATGAAATCACATATTAATTGGAGTGGAAGAGATAAGAGCAAGAAAGTGTTGAAACCAGGAGAAAGTATGGAAGATGAAGTGAGGGGAGACAGAGTAAAGAAAAGAGGTCTATTTAAGGACATAAAAATAGCTACTAACAGAATAGAGCTATGATTTTTTTTGTTTGCTAAAACAAAACCTCAAGCTATTGTTGTAGTGAATGATGCTCATAACTATTAAGCATCATTTGAATTTGCAAATAATTAAGTTAAAGATAGTGCAAAAAAACTCAGTTGTAAAATTATTCTCATAAAGATGGCTCATCTGTTCCTTGTCTTGCTTCTCACGAGTGGAAAAATTGACCTTTCACTGATGGTGTCTTGATCTGTGCTCCAGTGATTATTCTACACACTACTATATACATGGATATGGAAGATATGAATTGTGACAGAATGCTGAAATGAAATTGCAAGCTAGTACAAGTTAGTACAGGCACATGTATTTCTGAAGATGCAGAATAATGCTGATCTCTAATGTTGTGTGCCTATCTTATCCTGGATGGTAAAGGATGGAGCGAGACATCTGTTTCTAAACTCATGTCTGGAAAAATATTTCAGTATTTGCTTTCAGTTGTGGGAGGTTTTATCTGTGGTTGTGTGAAATAATTTATAATTCACTATGTTGAGTTAATGCACTACTTTGACTAATACTTTGTAATTTTTAAAATTAGGTTTCAGATTAGTGGAATTATGAATTTGCATTTTGTAATGAATTACTCAATTATAATTATAATATTTTTCCCCAGTTTCAATAGTAATTTAGTTTTATAATTA
>WUAM01000323.1:11134833-11144875 GCA_024336885.1 Actenoides hombroni
GTTTTATAATTAACAAAAAGGGAACTAAACTGATATTGTGTTGACATTGCCTTGAAATACTACTTGAATTTTAATACATTTTATGTACTTTTAAATATATTGCCATTCAACATTAAGTATAGTAAATACTACATGTCAAAAAACCAGAGCTATTGATAATTTTTAACATTAAATATCGCTGGAAAAACAACCCATCAGTTTTCTGATGGAACACAAAATGTCACTCAATCTTGGTACTGTAATTCAGTTTCTGAACACTAATCCTCAAACAAAGACTTGCACAGAGTCCAAAATGAAACACTTGCAAGTCTGTAAGCGGGACCCAGAAGAGCAACTTTTTTTTTTTAGTTCCCTTGTTGTCTTTATCCCTTCATTGCTGTTTCTATCATCCTGTGATAGATTTTTAAATACCTGCTATTCAGGCACAGGCAAGTAATTAGTATGTAAATCTTACTTTGAGTGCAGTTGCGTAATAGGAGGCACAGAACTGTAAAACAAAGCTTAAAAGTTCCTTTTAAGAAGGCTTACATACTTAAACATAATTAGGCAGACTTTCAAGTAAGTATCTTAAAACCTTTGTTTGCTGTGTAATGAATTCTGAATTTTTATATAAAATTATTTTGCAAATTTCTGTATGTTCTTTGAGGCTGTGACTATCTGTCCATACAGTACCAGTCCTAATGAGATTGTAATTTATGATTAGAGCTCCTGGACACAATTAATGAGAATTATCCAGTACAGTTTTGTAGCACTTGTATTTTTAAATAATCTTATAAATAAACATTATTGTTATACTGTTCTGTACCAGAGTTTAAAAACTGGTTGTGAAAGGATGTGTTTAGTGTAAGTATTCCTCTTTCAGAAGCATTTCATGTAGTGTACCTCACTCTTCAAAAGGTTTTCTCTTCTATAAATGAAGCTGGATTTGAGGCCTTTAATCTTATTGGGAATGTGGCAAGGAAAACTTGAATTTATATCCAGCTGCTTTAGTACTGGAAAGTTAACGATTATATTGTAAAGAAAATGTAATATCCTGCAGATGGCTGAGGTAGTTAGGACCATTATAGAGTCTGGAGAACCAGCATGGCTAGATTATCCTCACTGACTTGGTCTTTGGCATGAATGGATGATATTGTGTTGTAATCAAATTATTGATTATATTAAAAATTACAAAGCTGAAAAGTGTTCCAGTTCCCAGATGAAAATAAAATAAAAAAAAAAACAAAACACCACCACCACCAACAACAACATAAACAAAAAACCAAACAAATCCCAAAAGAAACTGGCTTGGGTGTTGTGGTTGAGAGGCTGATTACATTTGAACTAATCTGAGGATTTGTAATGTTAAGTGGTAGATGGAACCTTCACTTGGGAAACACTGTTCTAAGCCTGTCTGGGTAGTATCCTAAAGTACTTGCAGGAACACTGTTGATACAGTGAATTTATTTCAAGTTGAGAAAAATGTGTGAGCAATGTGTAAGGGTTTTATTTTTCCATCTGGTGTCATTGCTTTACGATTACATGAAAATGTCTTGGTCTTTAGGGCTTTTTCTGCTCTGCCCTCTATGTAAAATGGGAGTAATGCCTCTAGGATACATCTGAAGTTTGAATTGGGCTTTGGATCATTTTCTGTCATTTAGTTCAGTGGAACTTTTATAAAACAAACATTTCTAGATAATATTCCAGAAACTTAAATACAGAAACCATTAAGGAAACAAGACAGAAGCAGATGAAGTAGACTTAATGCCATGGCAAATGTTGGGAAGTCACTGTAGTGTTTTCCATGAAAAAGACAATATAATTCTCTGCCTCCATATAACTTTCCTGGTATTGTTGTACAGTCCGACAGCTGTTTGTTTAAAGGGTGGATGGGAAAAGTAATTGACTGGTTTCTTTTGCATTGGGTAATGGTCATTTGGGGAATCTAATCTCTTGGTAGTGTCTGATGGTCTCTTTACTGGATGGTGATGGGAATCTCTTCAGTTGGATTAGATGAGACTTCACAAAATGTTTTCTGCTCTTTATGCACAGTGTGTTTCTCTTGATTACATTAAGCTCGGAACAAAACTTCTCCTGGCTGTCTTGCATATATACAGGAGTCTGCTACATAACCAGGAACAGTTTTGGCTGCTGCAGGGAGTCTCTGGGAATGTCAGATTCTTGAAATCCTGTCCTCTTAAACTCAGCTGCACTAGAATTTGAACTAGTTGATACAGTGATTACACACTAGTTGATACAGTACAACTTTGGTTGTACCATTTTGCTTCATAATCAGAAATATGAACTCTCTGAATACCAGTCCAATGAAGTGCTTGTCTTTCTTTCATTAGAAGTATTAAGAATCCTTAGGGTATTGTATCTAACTTTGAATTTATTGCTGTGCAGTCTGGGAGGTAAATGTTTAAACCAGGTAATTTCCAGAAGTGCCTTCCAACCTTAACTAATCACTAATTCTACTATATGTCCTCTCTCAATTTCAGGATGTTTTTATTTCTTCTGTGGGTGGAAATTTCAAGAGTATTGGAAAGAAAAGCACACTTTTTCCAGTAATCAGGGCACAGAAGAAGTGGGAGATCGTGGTTCTGTTGTGGTTTATGGTGTGGATTTTTTTTTTTTTTGCTGGCCTTCACAGTGTCTCATTCACTTTCATTTCTGTTCTGTGTCCTAACTTCCAGGAACCAGGATATGTTACTATATGTTAGCAATTTCCATCTGCATTGAGCCCCTGTGCAACAGGTAGTGGCTGGGAGAGCTGGTGTGCCAGAACATGCTCTCTGAGCCTGCATTCTGTAATAAGTCATCATCAGCCCTGCTCAATCAGCCCTTCTCACATGGGGCTTGAAGTTGGATCTCCTATTCTTAGGTATGTTTTCTAACCACCTGACTGAGGAGAAAGTGGGCAGGAGTATCCCTATTTCTTCTTCTCAGAAACAGTTGTGGTCCCCATCATGTCTGACTTTTCCAGTTCTCCTAGAGAACTCCTGTAGACTTAGGAACTTAATCACATTTCCTTAGAGAGGTGTAGAGTGTTACACAGAAGATAAGTGTTTATCTACCCAGAATGTTTGTGTCTGTGCAGAGGGGAAGAATGAAATCAACTCTCAGAAACTGTAAGGCTGAATTAGGACTTTTGTATTGTATTTGGGTATCTGCCTACATCCTAGGACCTTTTAGATGCTACAAACTGAATTGCTGTTCAGAATTTAAGTGGGATAAGGTGAGTTGGCATAAGGTTTAATATTAACTTCCCACCCTAAATTTATAATCTGTTTTATTAATGACAAATTTACGTTACTATCCCATCCCCTGTGGATGTGAAGAATTAACTAAACTGGAACATTAGTCTCTAATTTAATTTCCTAGGCAAGTGGTGATAGTTCTGTAATTTAATTTGTTTGTACTAAAAGACTAAACTGCAGTTCCTACTACTGTGCTGTTTGTGTACCACAAATGTTACAAAAGGACTACTGGTAAAATAAAGGCCTGAAAGCAGGTCTACTACATGAGTGCAACTCCTGGTTTGGATGTTGCATTTGTAAATAGAAGACATTGATTTGATGTCACAAGTATTTTTAACAGGATTAAAAAATGCAAATAGTATTATGTAAGAGAGATTACCTATGGCTTTAATACAGGATTGTTTTTAAGCCAGAGGCTACATTTTGCTGGGTTATATATGTTTGATTATAACCGAGCACATTAGGATTAGGCTCAGCAGAAAACCAGCTTCCAAATCCTTGATATTTTCAGGTTACATGACTTCATTTTTTTAAATTTAAAAGTATGAATTTAAAATCTGAATTATGTTTTTAATGTCTTTCAAGGTGGATAGCTTCTTTGTTTAGGATAGCTACAATCTGATTTGCCTATCTAAAATTAGAAATAACTACTGTCTTATCTTACTTCCTAGAACTTTTTTCGAAGGCAGAGAGCCGGTTGGTTCCAAAAACACCACACAAAGTCAGATGCATTTCCTGCATGGCAGAATGCATGTGGACTACATGTCACACTGCCAAACAACTTGATGAAATACTAGTTTTGTACTGAACCATGAGGAAAAATCTTACGGTCGGTTGAATTCCAAATAATTTCTAAAAGGCCTCATATGTACAGTACCACAAGTTCTTGACCTTTTAGTGAATGAAATTTCAGGAAGCTTACACAGCTGGCACAGAACAGCTTCATGTGACTCTGCATTGTTGTCATTGCTTTATACTCTGAATGTCTGAAATGTGCCACTCCCTCTTAGACAGACATGAGAAAGAAAGCATCTTAGAAAGGTAATGTTTCCTTTTGGAAAGCTAAAATGTCTGATGTGCTCAGCAGCCAAGCTTCCCTATTAACAGACTTAATTGGAAGCATGACTTGTCCTCCCCAAACTAGTTTCAGTGTTGTATTTCACTATGACTTTTATCCAGTTTCATTCAAATATGTTGACATCTTCTAGACTGAGCACCAGATTTCTTCAAGCATTTATTACCCTGGTGTTTTTCACAGGGAAACATTTGGCAGCATTTCTGTATTACAAGGTGCATTTAAGACATACAGGCCAAGGAAGAAAAAGTAGAAACTTAAGAGAGGTTAAAAAACCCCACAACAATGGTGTGGGGGAGTGGGGATTTAAGCACTTGTGAAATGTTTGCTTGCATATTTACATTCAATACTAAAACCCCCCAGCCTATAGCTTGCATATAGATCACAGAATCACTAGAAGGTTTTTTAGAGGTCTAGTCGAACCCACCACTAAAGCAGGTTTGCTGAAGGCACATTACACAGGATTGCATCCAGGTGGCTTAGTTTCTTCTATTTCAAGTGTAAAGGTTTTCTTGTATTCTGTGACTTGTGTTTGTATCTCTTATTACAACTACATAGCTTTCCCATTGGCTTAGTTTTCTTTTCTGCAGATCTCTATTCTGTAAGTACCAAGATGTAACTCTCAAATGCTACAGGCCATAGGAGTTTGAGTGTTATGGAGATAATCAGAGCCTGTCCTTTCAAAAGCTAAATTTCTCTAGTGTTCTCAATCTGCTATTTCTAGATGGAATTCAGAAAGATACTGATGTGCTCTGCAGGGTGAGATATAGTTCTGAGAGACCAGAGAAGTGGGATGCTGACTTTCAGAACTTCGTGATGGTGATAATTTCTCGTAAAAATTGTCTGGAAGGCATCTTAAGAAAAGCTGCTTTTAAGTGATTACACACAATTTATGTTCCAAGAGATAAAAATACCATGGAGTATGAAGCTTGATGTTCCTTGAATACCAAAGCAGCAGCTGAGAAAGCCCATGGCTTCCTGCTAAGCTGAACTTTCCCTGTATCCCTTGGTTTCAACTAGGCAGGAATTAGTCCTGGAGACGTTGTGCACTCAACTCTTCAATGACAGTCTGATCAAGGACATACCTGTAAGTTGCATGGCTTTCACACCTCTACTCTTGAATAAATGAGACTAGTGTGGGTAATGCTTTTTAGTTGTGCTCATAGTCTGCCTTCTGAAGTGCTGAAACAGAGAGACAGTATTTGGAAGGGGAGAATGAAATCTCTATGAAGTTATGTGGCAGCTTGCTCCAAGTAGTAGTGATGCAGTCATTTCCTTCAGGTGAAAATGAAGTGTGGATACACCCATTGAAATGGGATTATTCAGTGGTGGCTGAACATATTTCAGTAACGAAGTCAAACAAAGAAAGTGGTGGATTGGCCTTTTTTCTTTCCTCTCCTGTGTTCCCATGCTAACCACAGACCACTGTTGTAAATGTATTTGAGCAAATAAAATTCTGCTATTAGGTTATATGACAAATATTATTAAAATAAGTGCTTAAAATTGTGTTTCTAAATGATGGTTCTGAAATGTCTGAAACACACATGCAGTGAGGACTAACCAAGTTTCATGTCTGTTCTTGTTTCCTGTACTACATTTATGGGACCATGAGTTCCTGATAAGACTGTCCTGTTCACTTGTCTTAACCAGCATGATTTAGACCTGTAAGATGCTTCAGCAAGCTTTATAAAATAATATAAAATAAAATGGAAGTGAGAGAGAATAGTGAGAGCACTTGGTGATACAGACACTAACTTCTCCTCTTTTCTGGATTAATGTCAGTGCAACTTCATGAAGTTGCCTCCTGTGGTAAATAATGCATGAGAGAAAGTGAAGTGAGAGGAAACATATACAATGCAGTTCCTTTGTGTTCTTCCCCTCTCTCCACTGAATCCTCAGCTAGCTCTTAATGGGCAGGAGAAGGAAAAAATGTTTTCTGAAATGGTTTATGCAGACCATTGCCAAATGTTTCCTGTGCCAAACCTACTCAGTATGTAAAAGGTGAAGTGATACATGTTGAATGCTTGTGGGTGCTGAAATGTTTATCACTTCATTTCACACACAAAACTTATGTATCTACCCTGGCCTTGAGTTGCAGGTAACTTTTTAAGCTCCATGTGGGTTTTTCTAGGTTGTGTTTTGGTTTGGTGTTTTTGTTGGTTCTTTTAAATATAGATATAAAAATTGATAGCAGGGTGAGAGGAACTAAAATGTTAATCTTATGAAAGCTCATCTCGCTTTCTACTGAAGGTATGTCTAGCAATGACCTGTGTTTAAACACTAAACTCTTCTGTTGTACTTCTGAATTTTCATTTTCAGAGGTCTATGAATCTTGCCCTTGTATGTCCATCTGTTCAGATTTAACATTTTCACTGCAGTTGCAGAAAAACTTTTCAGCCTCAATCTTTTAAATTAGGATATGTAGTTTGTAATATCCAGTATTGTTTTAGGCCTTGCTATAAGGGTAGCTGAAACTACCATTCATTTTAATTTCTGGATTAATGTATTCTATCATCTGAAGTAAGATGATGTTATTCTTGTGAATTTGCAAACTCTTTCTTAATGAAGTAATCCTAACTCTATATTTTTTCTATTTATCATGTATATGCATACATTTTTCTTGTGACATATGGGATACCAATGAAGAGCCTTTTGGATAAAGAGATTTTTCTAGCTCTGGCAGTGAAGACTACAATAGTTGACACAAAGATGTATTTAGTATTTGCGCATTGACTTGACATGTCTTGGTTTTGAGTGCTTTCATCCCTTGTCAAATTTTGGCATTTATTAATAAATTAATGTATTTTTAGAATGGATTTCTAAAAAAAAAAATTTTTCTGTGTGCCATTCATATAAATACAACTGAGTATGAGTGCTTCCTTTGTGCCTTCGAGTGCAAAACACTTTGAGTCCAAGGATCTGTCATGATGTAGCTCTTAACTACTGTTGCTGGTTCTTGGCTTCTCCAGTATATGCGAGACTAGTAGGTACCGAACAGCACCAGAGTGGAACAATAGAAGACAAGCGGTGATCGCTTCGCAGAGTGAGTGCTGCTGGAAGAAATGGCCCCTTTCTCTATTGCCTGCATGCTTATTGAGCTATAGATGCTGGCTTTGGTTTTGTTTCTTCCTATCAGTCCTTGTAACCCTCTGCGCTGCCTTTCTGCCTGGCTGAGCAAGCTGCAGAGCATGTGTGTTGCAGGCATGCCTACTGTGATGCATGAAACAAAGAGGGGGTTTGACTTCAAGTCAGGAATTTCCTTGTCTTTGGACTGACAGAGGGAGGGGGAAAACATACAGATGTGTAATAGATATAACTGCAGTGACATCTGTCAACTTCCACCGTGTCTTTACTTCATAAGCTCATTTAAATGAGAGAGAGAAATGGTGCCTCTGAAGCTTGAGGCACATGACAGTTCTTTTCATGGATACAAATGAGCCAGATGTTGGCAATGAGTTGTTTAGCAGAGAGTTAGTAGAGCAGAGGTAAAGACAGTGTCTAAAGTTCTTTACTACCTGCATCTCACACCACACTTGGAGTGCTCTCCAAGAGCAGAAGGGTGCCTGTCCACCCTGGGGATGTACCTTTAAAAGTTTTTCCTGTTGCCCTTGACATCCCTGGCTAGATTTAGTTCTGTCAGGGCTCTGGCTTTCCTAACCTGATCCCAGGCTACTCAGACATTGCTCTGTATTCCTCCAAGGCTACTTGTCTTTGCTTCCACCCTCTTTAGGCTTCCTTTTTGAGTTTGTCCAGGAGCTCCTTTTTCATCTATGCAGGCTTCCTGTTTTGTTTGCCTGACTTCCTCTTTGTTGAAATCCATCACTCCTGAGGTTAGAGGAGTTGATCCTTGAATTTTAACCAGCTTTCTAGGGTCCCCTTCTTCCCCTCAGGGCTGTATCCCATGGTACGCTACTAAGCAGATCCCTGAAGAGGCCAAAGTCTGGTCTCCTGAAGTCCAGGATAGTGAGCTTGCTTTGTGCCCTTTTTGCAGCCCTAAGGATCTTGAACTCCATCATTTCATGGTCATTGCAGCCAAGATTGCCCTTGAGCTTTACATTCCCCACCCAGTCCCTCCTCATTGGTGAGCTCCTGCATAGCACCTCTCCTCACTGGCTTCTCTGTCACTTGGAGAAGGAAATTATCATCAATGCATTCCAGGAACATGGTGGATTGCTTCTGCCTTGCTGTGTTACCCTTCTGACAGATATTGGAGTGGTATCCCCCATGAGGACCAGGGCTTGTGAATGTGAGGCTGTTTCTATGTGTCTGTAGAGGGCCTCATCTGCTCAGTCTTCTTGCTTGGGTGGCCTGTAGGAGACCCCTCACTGTAATGCCACCTGTTACTGCCTTCCCTTTAATCCTGACTCATAAACTCTTGGTCTGCTCCTCAGCCATTCCCAGTTGGAGCTCCATGCTCTCCAGCTGGTCATTGACATAGAAGACGACACCCCCTCCTCATCTCCCTGCAGGTCCTAAAGAACCTGTTTCTTCTTTCTGGAAGAAGTCTGTCCTTGAAGAGGCTGACATGGCGTTCTGGCCAAGAGGTCATGGGTTTGTTTTATGCTGCAGATGCGAGTATGGTGATGATCTAGCCTTCTGTTTTCCAAAGCTGTGTTAAACCAGTGTGGCCCAGGCTGTGTTACTGCTTACTCAGTCTGTTCTATGAATTCAAACAATTAGCTATAGATAATATCACCTAATTCCACTGTGAAATGAAAGAGAATGGGTGGTCAAAAACCTCCTGACAAAAGCTGTTTTGCTTTGAATACTGCGAATGAAGCATCCTAACCCAGTGAGCAGGGAGCTTTTCTCTTGTAGCCATGGGTCTTTGTTCCCTTTTCTGACAGACTGCATATCTTTTCATCTCTCTGATTAGCAGAGTTACTGCTGCGGTCAGTCTGAAATGTAAGTGTATGTCTAGCTGATGGTGGACTCTCTTGTATTTAGGAAGTCTCTACACAAACATGTTTAGCTGTCTTTCTGTCCGAGCTTGTTAATGGTCAGTAACAAGCTACTATAAATTAATTTGCAGATCACTGCTTACTCCAGTCCCTTTGTCAGAGATGTGAGGAAAAACTAGTATCTCTGCATAATAAGTGCTAAATGTAAGAGAGGGAATACTTAGCAGAATTTTTTTTCAGCAGCAAGTGGTGTCTTTAATTAATGATCTCTTCCATAACCCTTTTGAGAAAACAGAAGTTGGATTCTATTAGTTCATCATGTTTTTTGGTGAGTCTTAGTGAGAAAGTATCTATCTCCTAAAGCCAGTTTTACAGACCTCTGTCTATTAAAAAAAGTCATCTATTAAAATAATACTCTTATTTCTAATAAGAAGTAAAAATTTCTGTACATGAGAAGACAAGGCTGGAAGATTGTTTTCAAAAATGTTTTCCAGTGTGACTGTAGCTTGTTTGAGGGTTTTGTTTTTGTTTTTTTTCTTCTGAGATTTGAAGAACAGAAGAGGGTTTTGATGGAGGGAGGGGAAAAATTACACGGATGTAACTGTATCATGGATTTATACTGTAAATATCAGCTATGTATATACAGTATACATAAAAAAATCATGTTATGTTTCTCTGCTGCTTTCCCAATACTTGGTTTGTTTCTTTTCACACAGTGCTGAGGGCTTCACTGACCTTTCTTATAAACACTAATCATAAACTCAGTACTTCATTCTTGTCGTGTGTTGGTTGGGGTTTTTTTGGGTTTTGTGTTGGTGTTTTGTTTT
>WUAM01000323.1:11144931-11224569 GCA_024336885.1 Actenoides hombroni
TATACTGCTAGCAGACTTGATTTGTATTTTTAATTCAGAATTCATTGTATAGCTAATTTTTTTTTGTTTTACTTTCTTATACTATTTTTTTGTCTGCTGACTTTGTACTGCAAGGCCCTTCACTTGCCCTCCTGACAACTGCAGTCAGTTCTTTAGAGCCAGAAAGATTTGGGAACATTGGGAGGCTCAGTGTGCTCCTTTTCCAGGTCATTTCTGAGCACATTGAACAGCATAAGCCTGAGCATGGATCACTGCAGGACTCAGGACAGCCTCCCTTCCTTGTATGACATGATTACCTCATTAGAATTTTTAAAGTTACACATAATAACCAGTCAGTAATGAAAGCTCCAATGTTGTGTTTTTCCTTCTCCAGTACTTAATGCCTAGTCTGCATTTAGCAACTAGTGTTCAGCAGCAGTAACTGCTGTTGGGTACTTTCTGTCTCCTGGTTGCTGTGGCTTTAACTTGCTTTGGTGTCCAAAAATACAGACTAAAACAGTTAGACACCAATTACTCTAAGCTACTGGAACTCTGAATGGGGAAAACAACGTATAAGGAAAGGCATGGATGAGATCTATTCTATGCAGTAGCTTATTATGGAAATAGTTGGGAGGAAATGCGTAGCTGTGTACCAATCAATGACTTCTTTTTCAAGGTCTAATACTATATGTTAGGATTTTAAAAATAATTTTTACTGAAGTAATTTCAAGTCTGATGGCTGATTTTTCTTCCATCTTGAATAGCAAAACATCTTTACTGTTTGATTCACATTTTAAAACAACCTTGTTATAACATGGAAATGTATACCTGGACTGACTTCCAATTTTTGTTTTAATTACTTATGGCATAAATGCACTATTCAAAAGCATGTGCTTTCTCTTCCCCCAGAGGTGTGATCATTTAATAATAGCCACATTTTTGTGTAATTCTATCATACAGACACTTGTTCCACTTCAGTTGTTTGATTTAATGTATGCTGATAGTTATCTGTGCTCATTCTTTTAGCACGTTACTTGCATTTGCATCATAAAAGAAAAAAAAACTAAAATGTATCAAAATTTGCCAAATCACGAAGTGTCTGTGGAGTGATGGTGTATCATTTTAGGTGTGTGAGCAGCTACCAGCTCCCAAAACCAGGCTGTGGAGGTGGGAAAAGCAGCAGCTCAGGCTGTGGAGCAGAGAGAAGATGGTTTGACTTGATGCTCTCAATGAGTATGCTTGACTTTTTTAAATGCGTTTCCAGCTTCTTGTATCAAAATAGCTGTAACTTCAGGGCAGCCTGACAGCATTGCTGCTCTGCGTAGTCATGCTGAGAATTCTCACTGATTCAGATTTCTTTAAGTAACTGCATGTATAGAGGCTCTTCTGTTTTTGCAGTGCGTTGGTTATGTGCTGAGTTGGACTGCTAGTAATTGTTTGCTGTAATGTATCTTTGGGTTTGTATTTTTTTATGATTCAAGTTTCCAGTAAATTGCAAATAGGCGTCATTTGTTCTTTATTTCTCCCCTCCTTTCCTTAGTCAATAGAAATGTAAGGGTTTCACTAGGCAAGACTGTAAGAAAGGACAGTTGGAGGCAATGAGAAAATGAAACCTCAGAGCTCTTAAGGGATGGTAAGTGTCTGATAATGTCAAGATAAAAGATTTATTTCAAAGAGTTGTGAGGAAAAAGCAGAGAATCGTTCTCATCTGTGTTGAGAGAAGAAACAGTCTGCAGATGAGAACTATGCAAAAATTTAGTGAAAAACCACATGGAGAAAATTGGGTTGTCTTAAGAAGAAAACTTGAAATGAGACTGAGAAAATACCTTTGAATTGTAACTTCTCCATATATTGAAATGATAATGTAGATTTACATGTAGTTGAACATCAACTTTGGGAACAAAGCATGTTGTGCTTAACAGTGTAGTGTATTCCTTCTCATTTGAGGGGACTCTTGAATGTGCAGATTCTTTCCCTGTAGAAAGATAGGATAAAATGGCAGTTGCAATTCTTTCATTTGTTACTACAGACTAACATCTGAATGTATAAAGAGAAACAAAGCTGTAGCCTAATTAAAGTGTAGTAAGGAGAGGGAGTTTCACTTTTGCTATGTCTGGAGTTAAGATTAGAAAGGCAAAGGGTAGGTTGTATTCAAGAAGAGGTGGCCAACATGACACAGTTGACTTAGTGAGTTTAGACATCTGGATGACGTGAAAAGATGCTGTAATATTGCCCAATGCCTGAATTAAAATGACCTTGCCAGCATCCTCTGGAAGAAGTCTGTGGAGGTGTGGGTGCTGGGTTTAAGCAGACTTGCAGAGAAAGCTCATACTGCTGAGGAATGGAACTAGAGATAATGGATAAGGCCAAGAGGTTGGATATTGCTTTGGGTAGCATATTTTTGTCTGAAAAGACTTTTTATAGGTAGAGCTTTCCCTTTCATCTGTTTTCTCTAAGACTTTATATAATACTGTATCTCAATCTACTCTTATCAACAGATGCCCTGCTTCTTCTCAACTCTCCATTTTCATATTTCCTTATTAACCAGGGCAGCCAATATTTTTGCTGAAAGTGTTAGTGCTCTAGACACACTTAAGATCTGAGCCGCCATGGTCAGTCACAGAGAAAAAATTACAGCCTCAAGGATCCAGACTGATTTCTCATGGACCCTTCCACCCACTTTGTGGAGTTATCCATCTGGAGCAGGGACAGGGGATGAAGAAGAGCTTAAAAAGAAACCCATGGGCAAACCTACCCTGGAGAACCTGGTTCCAGTATGAGGCTAAGCTGGGCACTCTTAGCTGCCCCTAAAATGTGAGTTGTCCCTGTGAAGTCAAGAACTTCAACCTGTGCTTAAAATCTAGCGTGGGCATGGCCTTTAAGTCCCTGTCCTCTGAGAGAGGTTGGGATCACATTATTCATGTATAGTTCATAGTAAAGCACAGGTCCTTGATGTAATAAATATTAAATACAGATTAAAATTACCTTTGTGGATGAAAGGAGAGAAGAAAGCTCTACACACCTTTCTTTTTTTTTTCCTGCAAGTTAAGCGCTAATTGTTTATCTGTTGGTTCCTGCCATCTCATTTCTTCTATCTTTATCAGACCCACTTGCTCAGCTCCCTTTTCTGTTTTTATGAAGTTAGTACCAGTAATATCTGTTCATTGCATTGTTTAGTAGTGGGACAGCTTTTAAATGAGTCACTTATCCCCTCATAAATATAGAAAACATGTCCATTATTGCTGTGTTTTCTGATTTTTATTCTAGTTAATATCAGCAGGAGGTTTGTACAAAGCTGTCTTACAATGAAGCTGTGAGGAAAATATGAGCTACTGTGGATGAAGAATGATCTGTTTAATATAGATTTGTATATTAATTTGCTTTGAAATTGCCTACTGTTGCTCCTATGGCATCTTTCATTCCCTGTTGCACTGTTCCTCTCAGGCTCATGTTTATATACTACGAAAGGAAATGTAAAGATTCTACACTCTCTCTAGGGCAGTACCCTTGTGTGCGAGAGGGTGTTCCTCAAGTCTTTTTCTTATTAAAGAAATATGCAATTAAAACACAAAGGAAGGTCCTCCCATATTCTTCTTCTGGCCTGGATTCATTAAATGTGTAACAGGCTGTTGTAGCATCGTCTCTGATCGCAGACATGCTGGTATAGAATAGAGCTGTCAGATGAAGGCAGTGTGATGTGCTGCTGACGAGGAGTCTGTTCCAGGTCTTTTTTTTTTTTCTCCCCTTTCCCTGAGGCAGTTCTTCTCAGCACAGTAACCTATTTCAATCTTACTGGGCTGTTTTGCAAATCTCATTAAAATATGATTAAAATGAAATACAACAGAATATATAAGACAAACTTGATTAGAGGATGAGCTATTAAAATTACATTACCCCTAGGTGTTACTTGATCATTATAATTTAAGTTTCAGTTGTATTTGAGAGCAATTGTCTGTTCTGACTAAATCTTGATTTCTTAAAAAACCAAAACACAGTTGTTGGTTTTTTTAAATCTTACGTTTTGGAAGATGTAAAAATCTTAATTTTTTTTGTAGTTGATTTACATCTATTAGAGCCAGAATTTTTTTTTACTTTTTGAAGTCAAACTGTATAATGTTCATCTTCTGAAAAGAGACATTGTGGGTGCAGTTAGAAATAATGTTGAATCTGCAGTTTAAATTCAGTCTTTCACTCTTGCAATGATAGTAAATTTTGGTGTTGATTGACTGAAATGGGCTTATATGTTCATTGAAAGGGGTTAATTTATCATACTGGTTAGCTCCTAAGAAATCAAAAGCACAAGATTGGGATGGGTGTGGAACTGTCTATGGGAAGCATCTGTGAATAGAGAGGGATGGAGGCTGTCTTGCCTGGAGATGCACAAGTTCAGGCATGAGTAAATGACATTTGATTCTGCACCAGAAAACAGGCTTGTGGCCCTTCCCCTTTACCCCTTTCTTGTGCTCCATGGGTTCTCACCTACATCTTGTACTACATCACGTATTTAGACCAGACAAGACATGCTTTATCAGACAGAGCTTTAATTCACTATCTGTGAGCAGTTGTCAGGCCTGCTGTGAAAGAAACAAGCCAGAATAAAAACTAAAGGCCTCACTTGTTCTGTAACTGCACACTCCCTCTGCTAGACCTGCTGGGATGTGACTTGGCCAGTGATGTAGGGCAGCAGAGCTCATGTGAGTGAGAGTCGGGCAATGAGCCACCCAGACTTTAGTTGGAGAACATTATCCACTAGTCTTTTGTAGATCTAGTGGTTAACACCATGAGGCTAGCAAGCAAACAAGCCTTTCTCCATTCCTTTCCTGGTGAGATACCTACATGTCTTCATTGATTTCTGTTGACAGGACTAAAATTTTAGTTAGTGATCTATTTAGACAAAGCACTTTTATGGTAGTGCTTGCTTAGTACTAGTTAACTTCACTGTAGGTGTGAAGAATGTGTTGGTAAATGTCTCTGCCAAAAGCTTCCAGCACTACTGCAGATACCTACACCGGGAATTTAGTCCTGCTTCCATGGGTAAGGTATGAGCCAGCATACTGGGTCAGACTAAAGGTTGCACTACCACAGTGTCTGGGATCTGATGGTGGATGTCCAAGAGGATGTGAGAGCCAGCAAGAATATGTAATGCAGTCTTGCAGTTTTTCATCTTGGTAGCTTTCTGAAATGAAGTTATTGGAGTTGGTTTTGTTTCTTTAGTTGTCGCAGGGCTTGGTTGTGTGTTTTGTGGGGTTTTTTTTGTTTGTTGTTTGGTTCACCCCCCCAATATCCTTCAATACCTTTCATTGCTTAATTTGTCTTATTACTTTGTGAACCCATGCAGACTTACGTTCTTCACAGCATCCTGTGTCCTAGCTTACTTACAATTTATGTGATGAGTTGCTCGCTATCTGTAGGGCTTGTTGTGGATTTTGTATCCAAGTCTAGAGTATAACTTCCATTTAATGGTCATGATATCCCATACTAAAAAAATATTACGAAGTGAATTCTTACTCAACTATTTTATGCCGTATATTACCTTACCTCATCTGGTCCCTGCCACTCTAGCCACCTTTTTGATGGCCTGAAGCACAAATGGCTGTTTTCTTTTCAGAAATTTAGTGGTCATAATCATTTAGACTGGAGAGCTGGGCAAAGGTGAACCTAATGAAGTTCAAAAAGGGTAACTGTGGAGTCCTACACCTGGGGAGGAATAACCCCATGTTCTGGTAAAGGTTAGGGGTTGACCTGCTGGAAAGTAGCTCCATGGAGAAGGACCTTGGAGTCCTGGTGGACAATAAGTTATCCATGAGACAACAATGTGCCCTTGTGGCCAAGAAGACCAATGGTACCCTGGGGTGCATTAAGAAGAGTGTGTCCAGCATGTCAAGGGAGGTTCTTCTCCCCTTCTACTCTGACCTAGTGAGACCACATCTGAAGTATTGTGTCCAGTTCTGGTCTCCCCAGTTGAAGAGGGACAGGGAAATACTAGAGTCCAACGAAAGGTGATGAGGATGACTGGGGGATTGGAACATCTCTTATGAGGAAAGGCTGAGAGACCTGGGGCTGTTTAGCCTGGAAAAGAGAAGATAGAGGGGAGCTTATTAATGTTTACTAATATCTGAAGGGTGGCTGTCAAGTAGATGGGGCCAGTTTATTTTCAGTGGTGCCCAGTGATAGGACGAGGGCAATGGTCACAAACTGGAACACAGGAAGTTCCACCTAAATGCGAGGAAAAACTTCTTTACTGCAAGGGTGACAGAGCACTGGAGAAGGCTGCCCAGAGATTCTCCTTCTCTGGAGACTTTCAAAACCTTTCTGGGTATGTTCCTGTCTGCCCTACCCTGGGTGATTCTGCTCTGTCAGGGGTTTGGACTTGATGATCTCCAGAGGTTGCTTTCAACCCCTACCATTCTGTGGTCATCCCTGCTGATCACTTCTAAACCAGTTTGAACACCTTGATCTGAGCTGGACAGGTGGGAATGTATCGGGGAATGAACCATTTTTTGGTTGAACCGATGTTATTGAAGAGCTAACTGTTACACTGCCAAAATTATCTTTTTAGTAACAGTCCCCCTGGAACTTGTTACTGAATCCATTCAGGATATGTCCTGGCATTTATTATCGCGGTCTTCCTGTGCCAAATTTTGTTTGCTGTTGTCTTGTGCAGATGATCAGTCTTGCAGCTGGCCTGTAGTTCTCTTTAGTTGGCCCCTGTCTGTGTGTCTCTGAACAGTATTCTCAGCCCTATGTCTCTCCATCTACCTTGCCCTCCTTGTTTTGGGTGATGTCCAAGCATCTTTATCCCTGGGAGGGTTGGCAAGGAATTTTCTGGTGTGATAATTAACGAATTGGTTTTTAGTATTTTTCCTTTTTTTTAATTATCCAGATATTTCTTTTATTACTGAAAATGGAGACCTGAATGCACAGCGTTTACGTGGGAATTTGGCAAAGCTTGGTGTAGCTCATAGATAGGGAAGCTGATATTTATTTTGACTTCAGTTTAGTCATTCTCATTAATTCCCTTGGATTTCAGTCATTTGCTCTCTTGTAGACACATACCAGCACCAAGTTTTTTTGTCTGTCCCTAGGTGATCACATGTAAAGATGCTTCCATTCATATTTAGTCCATCACCAGTCTTAATGTTTGTTATGAAATTCCTGCTGTTGTAGAGTCAACAGTCAGGATTGAAATGCCAAGAACAATACTAAGCTTACAGAAGTCTGTTAAACTTTTTGAGATGAAATTAATGGTGAGTTAGTAATTTGAGGTTTATTTATTGTTGAGAATAAAATATTATTAATCTGCAAGAAAATGCAGTTTGGCTGGAATAAAGATAACCAACAGTTCCACTGTCAGAGATCTATACCCACTCCTGATCCACTGGATTCTGAAACTGAGAACTTGCTCTTAGATATATGTGGGAATGTGTTAGATTTCATATCACTATCCACACTGAGTGGGAATTTACTCACCATTTTTCTTCACCAGAAAATTTTTCAGGTTGGGACTGAGAACATTTATGATCAGTGTATAGTCTATCAATATTGTTTTGACTTGGTGTTTTGTACAGAATTTTACTATTCACCAATGGTGGTGGTTTGAGCGTAAGAAGGTAGTTCAGTGACTTATGGCATAAGCTTTTGTATTATTACATGAGGCTTAATTTTAGCGAGACTCAATTTTCACTTTTTAATACTGTATTTCAAAATAAAACTTAATGGTTATTTTTAAGCTTTTTGTTTAATCATTAATCGGGGGGGGGGGGAAGTAACACTTTGTATCTAGGAGGGTACTAATCACTGGGAACTAATTGTACTACTCCTGGTATACTACTGTGAAAACCTGCTTGCTGTCATTCATAATGTAAAGCTAATTATCTCTCTGTTCTTAACACCCTGTAATGACCAGTGTTTGCTGCTGCTTGAAACCCTTTCACACCTTGGCAATTTTTGTTTGTAAGATCATAGAAAACCACTCTTAGAGTGTAGAAGTGTTTTCCTTGTGTGTACATGCCCAACTAGCTGGACATGTATACATATACACTTGTGTGTGGGAAATCTGTCCTGGTTACTGTAAAGTCCTCCAGAAACAAAATACTACTTGGATCAGGTCCAAGGTACTGAAAATAATACTTTCAGATATTGAAGATCATACTTCAATTTTGAGGATAATTGGCATAGATTCTGTAATTTGTTCAACCCTGCATCCCCTGTTGTGCCCTCAGAAGATCATGTGGCTCTGATAGTTTCACACTCCAGCTCCTCACAGGCCCACCATTCTGATCATGCCAGCCTCTGTGCCATTGATTTTAATCTGCTCTCAGTGCTACTGTGTGCCTGTGCAATCATTCTCCCTTAGCCTGGACAGTGGAGAGGCTGAAATGCCCATCCATGGTGGAGGGCTGGGTGAGCTAGGTTAGAGAGGCTGTGGCAGTGCAAAGGGTTCCCACTGAGGGCTTGGCACTGGACCTGCCTGGGCTTGAGCTGGCTCCTGCTGGCTCCAGATGGGATGTTTCCGCTCTGTAATCTTCAGCAGGTGCCAGGAGGAGTTTGGCTTAGGTTCAGTATTAGATCCAAGCCAGCCTTATGCATTCATGCATTAAATGTGCAAGCTAACAAGCCCTTTTGGAGTTAAAGGTGCTGGGTCCATCTAAATTCTAACCAGGTAAGCAGCCCGAGATCCCAGCATAAGGTTCAGAGACCTAGTCCGACTCCTTGCAGCCTTCCCACGCCTGGCAGGATTTACTAGCCCAAGGCTAGCACAGAGAACCTAAGTAGGCATGCTGCTCCTCCTAGGTTATATGGAATTCTGGTTCTACACATTCTAACACAGAACTGCTTTACATGGCTATAATGATGCTGGGCACACCTGTACCATGCTGCCTCTAGCAGCATAGACCTCAGAAGAGGCCAGCTTACCTCTGTTCTTGCTGTGAGAGTCAGTCCCATGCTGACCTGAAATGGAAGATTTCCAAGCACTCTGTCATCTTCATCATAGCTATGCTGTCTCTTGCTGTCTAGGGAGACACACAGTCAGAGATAAAGCAGTTACCTGAGGCTCAGCACTGCCTCAGGTTTAATTTTAGTAATAAGTGAGTA
Source organism: Actenoides hombroni (assembly GCA_024336885.1). NCBI lineage: Eukaryota > Metazoa > Chordata > Aves > Coraciiformes > Alcedinidae > Actenoides > Actenoides hombroni. Next base: position 11,154,007 of record WUAM01000323.1, read on the forward strand.
CAGATAGCTTGTGATGAGTGGGGGCAGGGGATAAGAAATAAGAGAGAAAACAGAAGAACAGACAGTTTTGACACACTTTTTTTGAGTGAGAAGTTTCTCCAGTGAGAAGGGAGAGGATGGGAGTAGTGAGGTTTCTCTGTTGCATACTCTGGACTGCTTCTTTGTGTTGATAGTGTGATAGACAACACAGTTAAGCCCTTGAGTCATTTCTGTCCTCCAAAACAAGTATCTTAGCCCAGCTTAATGTCCTATGTAGGAATAAATGATGCCTTCTGGACCTGCTGAATGCCCTACGGAGTATCTGACACCTTCTGTACTAATGAATGTTTGTGTGCTAGTGAATGCACTTAAGCCAGCTACAGCAAGAGGAATTGAAAGTACTCTCAAAGAGTAGTGGCTTCCTATGGCTTAGACCAGTGCCTTGGGTAAGGGAACAGGTTATGTTCTGTCAGAGAGGAGGGTAAGTTGAACCAAGAATATGGTGGTGTTAATATGCATAAGGTAATTTCAGTCTCCACCATGTTTGGATCCCAAATGACTACCTTCCATCCTGTTGTCCAATTCCAGCTTAAATTAAAGTTAGAACTTCATCAGGCAGAGTAGGAAGATTCTTCCTCTCTTAGAGAAGTGCGTACCTGAAGTAAGGACTTCTCTGGACTGCTTTTTGGAATTCAAGTTTTTAAATTTCGGTCAAGTCAGAAGTTCTGGTTAAATGCTTGGTTAAATGTTTGCATAGGTGAAATAGAGAGACGGAGAAAATCCAGGTGCTTTTTGCAGTGCAAACCAAACAATAAGTTTGTCTAGATTTATCCATTCTACTTAGCTTTAAGAGCAGTAGTTGCAACGTAATTGTTGTTGTTGAAGTTACCCGGCCTAAGAAACTAAAAGCTCCAAGAAGGAAAGGTTTGCTTTAGCTGGAAAAACATGGTTGGAATGCGTGTTAGAAAACTTCAAAATATGTGTTTGTAGTTGAAGGTTGAACAGTGGAATACTTTTAAATTAGAGGAAGTGATGTGGTGTTTGAGTGGGCTGGCTTTGATGTACAGAAATGTAAAACTTTAATTTCATGTTTACTGAAGTACAGAAAGACATGGAAAGCAGAACTTGGGTGTCAGGCTCAGCAGGGATTCTTATAACTTCATTTCATGTTTCCCTCCTACTTAATCTCTCCTAAATCAAGAGAACTATCTTATGATGCTTCCATATAACATTAGCATTTTGGTCATGATTAGTGTGCTTGATAGACATTCTACTTTCTTCAGCACCTAAAAAAAATACCTTTTTTTCTTTTTTTGTCTCTGCTGCACTGCATAAGCTGCTTGCTAGGGAAAGCTAAATAACGTTGTCTTTTTCGGCCCATTACAATAAGTTGTCATTATTGTCCTGTGTCCAATTCTAGGGTGTAATATTGTCATTTCAGGTTCTTCCTCTTTGTGCAAGATAGCAAAAGATGCACATGTGCCTGATCTCCCTTTGTTAAAATAATCAGTGAGGTTCAAGATGATTTATAGAAAAGAGTGGGTGATGCCTTTTTGTTGGAGCATCCTTTGTAATCCTCAGGATGTCACGTCAGTGTGGTATGGCAGCAAGTGGGCTGTAAAGAGCAAAGGTGCTTATGGGGTGATTCACAGAGTGTTGTGAGAGGGTGATTTCAAGTGAGGCTTTTCTAAGTTTCATTTCAGAATGCAGAGAAATATTTTCTGTAAGTATAAATGTTGCTGTGAGAATGTGAAATGTTTGTTATTGTACATTTCATTTAAAGTATTAAGCCATCTTGAGACTGTTCTTGAGTTTGTCTCTGCTTTCCTTTCTTTTGGTAAGTGTATTGCCTCATTTAACTTCCTGGCCTTAAGAATAAAGACCTCGGAAAGACTTTTGTGTGTCGCCAGACAGATGATGCAAGGCATAAATACAGCCTTGAGAACATCTCTAGTGTCTCTTTAGTGAAACCTGAACATAAAGGTTGATTATTTTTAACTGGCAGCTTTTCAATAGACTTGCATCACTACTGGAGTCTAAGAATGTGTTTGTAGGGTTTTTTGGTGTTGTTTTTTATTTTCCATGCTGTACTCTTAAGTGATGTAATGTGAAATGCTGTAACTTGATTTTATTTTTTTCAGAGGCGGGGAAGAAAAGCACCCATATGGCCTCTGAGTGCTGGTTTCAGCATTTGTTAGTGTGAAGGAGAATGATGACAATAATCACCAGTTCAGATAATAATTCCCAGTTAATCATAATTTGTGCGACTGTGCCGCATTAAAGATTATATGCTTTTCTGATGACATTTATTTATTTAATAGGTGGTAGATTTGACTTGATCTCTCTGTGCCTTGCTAGCATGTCTTGCTTTGGAAGACCTCTTTTTCCTCCTTAGCTGTCTGTATCCAGTTAGATTCTTTCTGCCTGCAACAAGATTGTAATTCAGTTTATTATACTTTCTAGCACTTGGTGATATCTAGCCAATTGTCAGATGTCGTTTGACAAACCTAAGTAAATTTCTGTGGTTGACCTCTCAAGGAGATTTGAAGCTTTGTTGACTTTTACTGGACCCATAAATTACTTTTTGAGCGGAGTGTAAAGAAGAATTCAGTCAGGATGTAAGAAGTGTGTGTGTATGTATATACACACAGTACTTGTAGACTTTTTACTGGAGAAAATATTTTGTGTTTTCATGTTTTTCTTAGGATGAATATACACTGGGTAGTACTAATTTTCTTCAGCTGTCACTAGAAAATAACACAAGTGAAAAATGCAAGAAATGATGTAGTAGAGAATATTATTATTATTTTTACTTGAAGGCCATCTTCCTGTTCAAACCACTCTTCCTCAGAGTATCTGTCTAATGATTGCATTTGAGACCTATATGACTTTGTTCTGTTAATGCAATTCATTTTGAGGGGCCTTTTCCTTACTGTCAACAGTGAGACATCACCACTAACTAATTGAAAAGAGTTCACAAAATTATTTTTTTTAGCACACTAGAAGTCTTGGTGAAGTATAAAAAGACAATTATTGCCAACTATTTCTGAAATAGATATGATCAAATGCTTACTTTAATGTGTTTATGCATCTACAAGTTTAGCATTTGACAGTGATATTTGAGAGCCAGAAAACATAACCTGAAAACACCAACTCTATACTTGGTGAAAATGGTGTATATACAGGCCTTTTAAATGGGTTGACATTAAGTATTTTAATCCTGTGTGCTTATTACATTGATGAAACAATTATATGAATGCATTATGTGGAATATATTTGCACATGCAGCAATTCACTTTATGTGTGTTACTCAGACTCTGTCGTGTAGTCTGTCCCACTGTGTAATTTACAGGTGACTAATGGAAGAAACTGTCCCTGCAAAGTCCGTGGAAGACCACCTTTCCCTGGTCACTTGTTTTGAATCTGACCCACTATACAAGGAGTTGGTGACACTGTGATTCCTGAACAGGTACAGGAAGGCATTTCTATAGAGTAGGCAAGCTGGCAGAAGAATTAGAAATTAAAACCAAGGAAAAGAGAGGGTCTGTGTGAAACTGGACGTGCAACTTTTAACACTTGTATGTGTCTAAGTGAGAGAACGTAAATCAGCAGTCAGTATGCCTTGTCCTCACTTTTTTAGTTTTAGTTCTTTGCCTTCTAAATGTGAAAAGCCATCCCTGTGCTCTATACAAAAACTGAAGCATCAGCTTTAAAGCACTTGATCGCTAGTGTTCTCTTTTTAGGAATTAATGTTTTAAAATGGAAAAATAGTTCTTGTTTGAATAGAGACACTTCTTTATCTAGAGCGAGTTCTTAGCTCCCAGATGGGGAATTTCCTGTTGAGGTGGGGCACAGAATTTAGCAAAATTTATTTAAATTACAAATCTCTGCCGACTGTGCTTAAACCATTAAATATTCAAGTGCCTTTTTGAAAGGCTTATTGCATAACTGAAAGAATCGTATTCTTGTTTCTCATTATTGATTTATTTCATTTAATGTAAAATGAGCTCACACAGAATGTGCACAACAGTCTGACTTGTATGCTAGTGTTGAACAGTGTGTATAGTATTCCTCATCTTTAAAAATATCATACTGCAGGTGTATGGTGGAGGTTTGCTTTTGTTAAGGTCAGCCTCTTGGGAGTTCTTGATTTGGTGAATCATGCAAGATGGTGCAGTGATTAGATGCCAAGTCACGATCCAGCGCTTTGAGCTAATTTTACTTCCAGTGTGCTGCTTTTGAATTCAAAGCTCTTCTTACTGGCACTGTTATGTTACAGACAGGAAAGGAGATCTCCTTTAGCTGCTCAGGGTTGCTCGTTGATGCTGGGCTTCTCGCAAGGGTCTGTGCCTGCAGTGCAGGGTGCCCAGACCTGGGACTGTGATTAGCAGCTTCTAAGTTTGGGCTCTAAGGATCCCAGCTGCTTCCCTAGTCATTTTAGTGGATGACATGTATGCATATAGTAAAGGATAATCTGCTTCTTGATGCTTATGCTTGCTGCACTCTTGAATCCAAAGTAGGCTCCTAAGAATGTGGGAACACTGAGCTGAAAGTCAAGTATTGCTTGAGCAGAGCAAACACTGCTGAGCCATCTGAGTAAGCTCTGTTCTGCACCAGTTCTGGATGCAGCCGTTCCTCCAGTGGTTTTTAGAAGTAGTTGAGAACAACTTTCATACTTGAATACTTAAACACTTTGACAAAAAGTGTAATACCTGAAGAAACTGTTACACAATGCTGAGCTAAAATTAGAGCTCTGTTCAAAGCTGGAGATTAGTTTTGTGTGTTCACTCCTATTTTGAGTTACTTTAATTCATACTGGCACAATGATATCAAATTGCATGAAATAAATATAACTTCCAAGAGTTGATCATGTATCACCCTTTATTATTAAGGGAGGGATTGTTAGCGCTATCTAGTTTTAAAGCCATTTTGACACTAGTGTGCTGCAAGCTAACTTTGTTTGAAAAACTTCAAAGTAATTCTTTTGGAGTGACAGTTCTTATTTAGAAGCCTTTCCCTTTCTGTCAGAGCTTTGTGTTTTGCCATATCTGTGAACATTTGCTTGTTACTGGCTGAGTTAAAGAACCTTCAGTGAATTTCAGTTTGTCCATTTTCAGTAGCAATGCACCACCTGTAGCAAATACTGTGTTTGCAGTGAGTGCATCCCATGTCATACCTGCAGGTGTCTGAAAAGGCTTCTTCTGTCATTATAGTAATAAGCTATTAGGTCTAGGCAAGTCTGGAGCTTTGCAAAAGAGCTGGTGGTTTGGGGGGGAAGGGGAGCTTTCTCTTTGGTTAAAAAAGTTGCTTGTCAGTTTTTTAGAGGGATGAATAGCTGGTTATGAGGAGGAAGCGAGGAGAATCAGCAAGAGAGTGAATGAAGAGGCCCAGAATCTATGGGGAGCTGTGTAGGTGATGAAACCGGGACTGGGAATTGCTAGGCAAGAAGGGGATCCTTGCCTGGTAGGCAAACAGGATAAAATGACAACTCGGCACTGGAAGGGCTGCATCCTCCTGTAGCCTGGCCACTTCCACACATGTGGCATTTGGTCCTGCGTCTCCTCCACGTCTTATGTGGTTACCCTGAGCCTTAAATGAATTAGTGGTTTTGGAAGGTTCAGTTCAAAGTGGCTGGTGTCATGTCAGGACTCTGCTGTAGCTCAGCAGGATGGTTGTTTTTTTCTGTAATGTGGACTTTGTGTATGTTGTGTGTCCTGCGGAACACGAGAGCAAGTGTGACAGGAGCTGCCTAGGATGGCATTGGGACTCTGTTGAATGAAAGAAAAGTAAAGCTGTCTTATGAATGCTGTCCATGGCCAACAGGCCTCAAGTGAGGTAATACTTTAGAAAGTTGGCTGAAGGGACCAAACAGCACGGATGGCCAAGCAGCTCAGTTCTTAAGCTCCTGCACGCACCTGTTTTGTCAGCAGTACACATGTGTTCAATGTGACTGATGTGGAAAAGGGATTAGGGCTGTGAAGTTGGTGGATGGGAGAAAAGGATTGGCTTAGAGGACTGGAAGCTTGTTAATGCAATTGGATTTGGAGGAGAGAAAGAATGAGTGGAGTAGGTAAGAGTGAAGAGCTGGGAAGAGAAGAGATACCAGGAGAGACTCTGAGGAATGGGAAATGCTGAGCCTTGGTTAGCACAGATCATGGGACAAGGTTAAGGAGTAGCAGCATAAGAAGAGATGAGACACAGATGTACTAAAAGTTCATCTAGACTAAAATATGTTTCTGTACAGTGTCCATTACACAACTTCAAAGGTTGACCCAAAATTTTTGGGGGGATCTTTCTAGTTGTGTGCAATCCCCTGCAAAAGCTAAGCTCTCTGCCACTGGGAGTGTTTTGCAAAGAGATGTTCACTTTGATGTTTTTTCTCTTTTTTTTTTTACGTGTGCAGAGTTAAGGTCAGTAATTAGATCACTTGTAACAGACCTAAAGTTTCCAACCCTGCTTTTAAGCTATATCATTATTTATAATGATGCCATCTGATAGAATTCCGATCTCCAAAAATTTCTCTGAAAATCTGGTATGAAGGTTTGATTGAAAGATATCAGAAAACCTTCAAAATCAAGCACTCAAAAACATTAGAAGTGTGATAGAACTTTAGTCTTATAATACATGTACATTTAAATCATTACATGATAAGGCATGCTGAAGTTGATGTAATAAATCATCTGATTATATAAGGGGCAGGGATGAATTTACTCCTGGAAAATTTGATTTAATTACTGATATGGGTATAGAGATCAGCTTAAAGATAACAATTCTTCCTGCCATATGCCATTTATGAAAATGTGTATGGAAGTTGGTGGTGGGGGAAATGCAATCCCAGAGTGTTAAATATCAAAATCTTCTGGAGAAACACTTTGCAGAAACTCCATTGTTCCATAGGACTGAATTCTCTATTGCTTCTAGCAGGGATGATTTGACATCTCCTATTTTCAGATACATACAGATATTCTCATGGATGTTTTTCTCACTCTCGTCTCTCAGAGTTAGTGTTTGCAGCATTGCTGACCCCTCGGCTTCAAGGCTTAGTGACAGCACTGTCATTGTGGTGCTGGCGGATGCTCTGTCAGCTCTTTTCCTGCCAGTCAGTAGGGGTTTGCAGCACACAAAATCCCTGTTCCCGCAGGCCTTGGGGAGAGTGCGGAGTTTGGCAGCTTTAAGCACCTGCCAGCTCACAAAAAAATGTTGTGTTTTCCAGTCCTGTAGCCAAGATCAGAATCTCTAGTGGAAGTTCGGTTTTGCTAGTGTTCCTTGCCCCTCCTCTTGGGGCAAAAGCAATCCCTAGGCATTGCGAGGGAAGAAATAAGGGGTTTATTTTCTTCATTACTTTTATGTTTTGCTGTTTATTAGAGAAGCCAGGTGATTTGAGTGGGTTGCTCACCTTCACTGCAGGTGGTGAAAATTAATTTGATGCCCTGTAGCTTTGTCAGGTGTTATCGATGTATGTGCTTGGTGCAAAATGAAAATATCTTCCTGTCATTTTACCCAGACAGTACTGCAGCCTGGGTTGTTGGCAGTTACTCAGTCTAGCTCTTTCTCTGGTGTTTCCAGGTGCCTGAAGTAGCTGTGTTTGTCTCTTGCCTCTGATATGTGAAAGGGGAAGGATGTACTCTGCAGTCATTTCAGTGAGTGCAGCAGAGTTTATTTGAAGGGGAGACTGACTTAGGCTGTCAGATACATTTAGCAGAAAGCACTCCTAACACAGGTACATAGCAGTGTTTGCTAAAAAAGGGGCATGGCTTATACATAGAGATGCCGGCCATTGCTGACGCTTAAAAATATCTTGTTTGAACAGTGGATTGGTAACTGAGGTCAGAAGATTCAGGCTGGGGAGAGGGTCTGGAGTCCTGGTAGCTGCAGAATGGGAAGGAGACAGGAAGCAGAACTACATAAGCCTGGCAGGACCATGCAGAACAGAGTGAAGGACTGGCATCTGTTAGCATGATCTTGTCACTAAGTTTTTGGTCTTTTGTAACTTGTGTAATTGTCATACTGGAGTACGTCATCTGCTCCTGCTCTTTAGCCCCAAGTCATTTCAGCTTTCAATAAGATGTGTAAAATAAGAGATGCTATTTGACCGTGCCATGTTAAGTGGTGGTTTGAAGCTTGTAGAATAATCAATAAAATAGTCTTACATTTAAATCTATATTAAAAAGATGTTTTAAAAATTTTCATTTTTCAAATAAGAGGGTATTTAGACTTTATTTTTGCAGATCTAAATTTTAACAACTCCTGTATTAACAGAGGAGGGATGAGGGAACATACCCTTTCTTCAGCTGACAGATACTGTTACTCTGCTGTTTGTCATCTAAATAAATCCAAGTTGAGCATCCTGTACCTGGTTACAGGGAAGAGGTCAGGCCTTTGAAAGGCTCGCGGGACAGCGTGAACTGTTCTACAAAACTGTCCTCAGTGTGAGATTTCAGTGTGTTCTCACTCGGTTGAAACAAACTCAGAGCAACGCTCTGAAATTATCAAAAGGCATCATTATTTTCTCAAGACTTTTTTTACAAAATATGCTTTGATTTTGACTTATCTGCATTAAAAAGAAAAAAATACATATCTTCATTGAGTTGGTAGTGTTGTAATTGTTGTGAAGGCTTAATTCTTCAGATGTCCTCGGGAGCAGGAACCTGAAAGCTTTTCACTGCATGCTTTAACCTTGAGTGTCTGTCTCAGGAAAAACGTGAATGTTCTTTAATTGATTTTTTTTTTTATTTGGATAAAACAGATATCTTGTCAGTGTTGAAAGTCAAAATAACATTAAACATTAATAACACCACAGCTTTAACTCGCTGTGTGTTTTAAAAGCTACCTCAGTATTTCAAAGTGAGTTGATAGGACTCGGTGTTAACAATTGATAAATGTCTAGAAGTCCTTCTAAGAAACCTCTAGTGGCTGTTTTTTTTCTTACACTTGCTTTTTTGTGATTTTTCTGTGGGTTTTTGTTTGATTGTTTTCTCCCTTTAATCTGTTTGAATGCCGGTTCCCATACTGGGTTTTGCTTTGTCAAATAGTATTTACGTAATATCTGGCTGTTTGTAGCATTTTGAGAGTAAAAGTATGCTTTAAAAATTGTTTGCCACTTGTGGTCCTTTCCCAAATACTATTTTTCTGATAAGGGAGAACTGTGCATGCATACCAACACTGTCAGTGCTGATGGATTATCCTAGACAGAGTGTAACAGCGTGGCAACGGCAGAAAAAATAATCTGATTTGCACTTGGAAAACAGTTCCCCAGTAACACTGGAATGAAATATACTTTTGATTTTATTTACTGGATTACTATAGTATGTCTTCAGGTCCCCAGTCTTTGCTTTTACATAATCATCCTTTAGGTATTTACTGCTTTTATGTTCCTCATAATAAACTTTACAGTTCTTTGAAGAAAAATTTAATAGTACTTAAAATAATTACTATTTAAACTGGTTAGTTATGGGTTTAAGTATATTTTCAAACAAAACCCCTAAAGCTTAGAAAAGTGAAAACAGATCTTTGTTTCTGTGTTTGTAGAAAAAGAAAATACAAAAGCTTATTTACCAAGTTAAGATGTGACCTCCTTGAATAATATCTTAATTAAGATAAAAATGTTTTCAGGTTTTTTTTGAGGCTAATTCATTAGTTGTAATAGGCTGCTTTTGCTAAGGTAGTTTACAAATATTTTGTAGAATTACATGAAGATTTGGGATTGTTATAACTTGGCATTTTGCACATCACAGCTCCTGAATCAAAATATTCCTGGTCTGATATTGAGGTAATGTCTGTCTACCAGGGTATATTTTCAGGAAAGTTGAATTATATATACTGATAGCCACAGACCATAATAATGAAATTTTATCAGAGCTGTTTGTTTCAGTTACAAGACTGACTTTTCCAGTAATGAAGTTTGAGAAAGATGTGAAGGTTGATGGGAATAAGGGCAAGTGTAACTCATTGGAACTGGCGTCTTTATTAATACAGAGAGGTGTTCAGTACTGATAGAAAAGCAAATTAGGAGACTGTTTAAGTGCATGTTAAGGCTTTAACGGGATATTCACAGATCACTTCTATACCATGATTTTCTTTGTGTGTCAAAATAGCAACTGATACCAGTATACTGAATAAACCCATCACTTTTAGTCACAGCCTTAGACTTCCCTCAGCAACAAGCCCCCTCACTTTCGAAGATCACTTGAGTACTACGTATGTTGTAGGCTCATTGAACTTTGAGGCTTAAGGCAGCATGTGTTACATGCACGTGTTATCTGCACTTCTGGAGGGGAACATAGAACATTTCTGTTACCCCAGCCCCATGCTGGAAACACATTGATTTCCTGGCCATTTGGAATTCAGCACTGCAGGCTCCTGTACAAGTAAAACCTGTCCTAGGAATGGACATCTCCGCTGACTTTGTAAAACAGGTAGCTATTTTACAATTCTATATATGACACAGAATTTGGTAAGCAAAAAGTGCTTAAAGTGGATTATATGTAAATTATATTCCTCCTCCTCCTCCAATTGAACAGTAAAATCTTTTGAGTGTCCCACAGTAATGCCTTTGCACCCATGTCCTGTGCTTATGATGAAAGGAGGAGACTGTGTTACTGCAGAGGGACTACCTGGCCTCAGAAGTTAATCCGGTACGCTGTACCTGTTGGTGTTAAGAGTTATGGCTGTACCATTTTTCCAGTGGCTCCAGCTCTGTCTCTGCAGCTGCTCTAGTTGAGGCTAATCCAAACCAGATGAGCTGTACAGAAGGTAAATAAAAAATAACTGGCTAGTTGGCGACTCCAGCCTCCTAGGTGCAGAAATGACTCCAAACACCTTTGGTTTCAAGCTGCTAGGAAAGGAGAGGTGCATCTGCTACTCGTCATTGATACCGGTAAAACAGGCTTCTGCAAAGGTCAGGTTCTTGTGGAGACTCTCTCACTGTACAGAACACAAAATCATGCAGTGCATGCAAATCAGAAAGAGAGCCTGCTGTGAATTTGGATGTGTGGGAATTTGGCTATAACAAATCAGATGTTAATTATTAAAATAAAAATTCCATATTAAAATATTTTAATAATGACACTATCTGTACACGAATCTTAGTCTCCTTTTTGGTCTTTTCATATACCTTATACAGTCTTAGAGTTTTTTCCTCCAGTGCTAGTATTTGCATACTGGATTTTCTTGCTTAAACAGTTTGAGTGTGTGAAGTTCCATGTAAACATGAGAAGGAAACTCTTTACTTTGAGGGTGTCAGAGCACTAGAATGGGCTTATCAGAGAGGTGGTGGAGTATCTGTCTCTGGAGACTTTCAAAACCTGCCTGGATATGTTCCTGTGTGACCTGAACCTACTCTGGTATAGGAGGGTTGGACTAGATGATCTCCAGAGGTCCCTTCCAACGCCTATGGTGCTGTGATTTTGTGATTTTTATTGTCCAGTTTATTTCTATTGCCATAAAGTTTTATGGCTTTTAAAGAAAATGCAAATATTCTGTTGTTGCAGAGGTGAAGCAGCCATTATGCTTGTTTGGCTATGGCATAATACTCTTTCCTAAAAATAGTCACTCTATCCATGCAATACAAGTTCAGAGAAGTTAGTTACTAGATTAAGTCACTTGACAACCTAAATATTATTGATGATGTGTATTTGTGTAGATGTGAATGGCACATTAAGAGACAATACTTTGAAATCAGGAGTATAATTGCCAAGGAAAATTATCATATGTCCTCTTTTCGTAAGTTAGACCAAATTATTAAAATATATTTAAAATCCAATGCAGTTCTTATTAGACTGTGGGAACAAATATTTTAAAGCCTTTGAATTTATTTTTCTTCAGATGAAGAGTTGAAATTCCTTCTAGATCAGTAATCGTCAAAATTAATTTACTTACCAGATGATTGATAAAAGGGCTTCTTAAATTGGAGACCCTAAAGTCGTACAGTATGAAAGGGCTCTACTGTAGTGGAAAGCTTAGGATATTTTAAGAAAGGCAGCTTTGCATGTGATGAGCATAGGTGTCCATGATTTATCCTCTGAAATGAAACCAAGTTTGAGGTGAAAGTTCAGGGAAGATGATGTCTGGAAATGCATTTATGTGCAATGTTTCCCTTTAAAAATGGACAAATACAACAAAGCAGCAAAGTGAAGGCTTTCTACATCACACCAACTCTGAGAAGTCCAGGTGTATAGCTGCTCAGTGGGCTACAGCATAACCTTTCCCCCCTTTCCCGCTTTGTATTGCACTGGTCGCTAATATATGTGGTACCTTGAGGGCCCTACTCTGGGTAGCTACTCATGTAGCTATGAAGAGCTGGGCTATAGGAACACAGAGAAGCAGGAGGTGTCTCCATTTTCCTATTCAGACTCTGCTTGGCTGCTGTATGCTGGTTTGTTTTTTTTTGAGTGAAGCTTTTCAGCTTGGAAGTTATTGGGAGAATTATTACAGATTTGTGCCTTTTCTGACAAACGGCCATGACATTGTAATGCTTGCTGGAGGAGAGACTTGAGAGAAATGGTATCCTTTATCAAAGTAGATTCAAGCCCACATCTTTTATCCCTGAGGAAAATGCCTATTAATTATGGTTTAGGGTCTTTGGCCAGCAAAAACAAAAGGGCAGAAAAGAGGGGTTTGTTTTGTTTGTTTGTGGTTTTTTTCACTTGACTATGATGTGCAGGGAGAAGAGGGTATCTTCTCTATCTCTTGACAACAGCTGTGACAGGGAGGACAAAATGCTGGGGTGAGCCACAGCCAGTCCTGCTCTGTGCAAAGGAGGAAGCACTGCCATGCAACACTTGGGCTGCTGTTTTAAAGAAAGTCACAGCTGTGCCAGTGCTGTGGGGAGCCCGGTCCTCTTGTGTACGAGGCATGCCCTGTGTATACCTACTGAAAACAGCCCCTTGTGAGTTTGGGGTGGATAAACTTGTTTTCAATTTGTCAGTCAAGATGCAAGCAGAGAGCTGCTAAATTCTTTGAAACTATAGCAGGGAAAAAATAGTGGATAGCTAGAGAGCCTTCAAGTTTAGTACACTGATGAATTTGAGTGCTTCTAGATGGGATGGCAGATGAAGTTGTATGGAAGAACATTAGGAGTGGAATGAGGCCCTGTTCCAGACAGATCCTCTCTGGGTAGTGCAGCCTCAGGTCTAGCGCATATATCACAGACAGAAGTTCAAACAACACATGCCTTACCAAGAAAAAGAAAACTTCTGGACAGCTGAAGCATCCCAGAAAGATCACTTCAAATGAAGAAGGCTCACTCCATTAACTATTTTCCTTCTTTTGAGCATGTATGGAAAACTGCTAGAATCTTGATTCTGTGTTTTTGTGGGGTTTTTTTGTTTGCTTCTTTGGATGGTTGGGTATGTTTGAGTTTTGTTTTGGGTTTTTTCTGTGGGTTTTTTGCTTTGTTTTGTTTTACACCAGAATCAAGATTCAAACCTCCCTTTGTAGCCATCGTCTTCCATTTATCTGCTTTCCTTTCTCCCTCAGGCTTAATTCTGTTCTGTCTCTCTTTGTGTAGCTGATGTAAATTCATTGAGGCTACGCGCTGGATGTGTTTAGGAGGTTTTTTAGTTTCAATAACTTCTTCCCTAGTTATCTACAGGCAGTTGCAGCATCAGCAAATCTGTTTTGTTCCTGAAGCTGCAGTGGGTTTTCTAGCTGCTGATAAATCTCCTCATCCTGGGTTTAGGAAGTGTATTATTTGTCTATGCTTACACTGCATCTCTTTTCTGCATATATTTAAACTGCTGTAGGCATCCAGCAGGCAAGGAGACTTTTTGTGCACAAAAAGGAAGGGCACGGCATTTATTGCTTTATGAAAAAGGGTGGAGAATGGTCCTAGAGAAAATCTTAGTATAATTAAAGTTAATGCTGTGAATCTTACTATGGAACCTCCTCATAAAAAAAGTAACATGAAAGGCGAAAGCAAGCCCACATACTTGAATCTATGGCAATACTAAGCCGTATGAGCTATAGCTGGTAAAATAGTGGAGTGAACCTTGAGTTATTTAAAGAGGACTCCTCAAGTCTGCTGTGCTGGAGTTGCTTCTAGGAAACAGCACTCTCCTTGACAACTTCTGTGAGATAAACAGCTTATATGCCTTATGTGTGGGAACAAAGTCTTTCCCTGTAAGAGATTGAGAGAAATCAAACCAGTATGAGTCTGCATACCCAAAGCATTCAAGAAGTGATTTTTCTGTAGCTGGCGGATAGCCAGCTGTTGCGGGAACAATGAGCATCAAGAGAATGTATAAAGGAGACGGAAGTCTAAGAATGATAATCAGAATATACATGCTATAATAGTTTATTCAGATCTAGGTTTAAAATTACTTAAATTGCTTTGCCTACCATAAACAGTTGATGACTGTAGTAAGGAGTAACTGACTATATTCTGGTGTAGAACATCCATATGCAAGTTTGTTTGGAAAAAAAAAAGGAGAAAGGATTAAATTATTACTCAGGAAGCAACAGCAATGGGTTTAATTCAAGTCCATGAAATTTTAGGGATGATTTAAAGTGAACTAAATAGATTTTAAAATCCTCAGAGGATGCTGATCTTTACAATTTTCACTTCACGGTGCTTAACTTAGTACCTACCCTTTAAAATTCACCTCCCAACACAAATATCTGGAATGACTTTTTGGGAGTAGTATACATAGGTGACAGTGAATAGTTATATATCTTGATATGCCTGTGAAGGTATGTTTTTGACTGTCATCTGCACCTTAAAGTCTTTTCAGACTCCTTAATTTTTCATAAAGAAACTGGAAACTATATGGATCTTACTTTTGCACGCAGCATTATGATAAAAGAAAACTTTACTGGTGAGGTAAAGGAAAATGAAGCTGGAAAATAAAAAGAGAAATTCAGTTTGGCTATGCAAAAAATGTGAAAAATGATGATAGATGACTATCAAAACACATGCAAGGAGCAAAGCTAAATCAAGGCTATGCATTCCCTAAGTTCACTTATAGGAAATGAAAGTTTCTCTCTAACTTTTCAAATGTGAAACACTAGTAACACTAATAATAAAAAAACCAAACCCTCCAGCTGTCTAGTTATCATAGCCTCCTCTTGGTCCTTGTCCCAGCATCAGAATGAAGTACTGGCCTTGTCAGGTGGACAGGCCAGAAGACTTAATGGAGGTAATGATATACCCAGTCATACCTTTCAATACATTAGTTTTACTCTTTAAAATTGATATTAATGTGACTTCAGTTGTAATAGGTAGGCATGCAGGAGATAGTCGTTAAAACATTGGAAAAAAAAAAAAACCCGAACAGGTAAAACAACCAGCCCATTTTATTATACATGATAGTGAGCTTTCTGTCTTCAGTGTTCTGACCTAACTGCACAAGCATCTTTAATCTTGGGTTTGTATCTTGCCATATTCCACCTGGGCACTTGTGAACTGTGCTGTCTTGCTAGAGTTACAGATCCCACACCTCTTTGCCCAGTCTAACCTGCCATAGTGTGAGGCCAGAGTCTGGGGTTAAACTCTACAAGGAGGTTAGATGTTGAACTGCTTGAAGACCGTAGTTAATTATTACACTAGCTAAGTTTTGGTGGGAGTATGACTTTAACCTCAGAAAGCATAAATGACTTATGGCTTTTCCTGAGTGTTGTCATATGTCTGGAAAGAGTTGGGAACATTTGGAAAAGAAAGCAAAAAATGCATGGAAAAAAGATGGATGAATAATCACTGTCATCAGACAATTGCTAGATTTGTTTTTTAAGAATCTGTTTTTCGTCTTTTTAAACAAGCAGAGTTCTAAGTAAGGATTTGTGTGCTAGATGTGTGTATCAGCTATTTTCAGCTTAAACAGTTCAATATGTTAAAAAGTAGTCTTGTTAATACATAAACTGTGCACTAAGACATTCCTAATATTTATATTAAAGGCTTGCTGAAACTAAAATGGTAATAAAATATAAAATAAGATGCCATGGGTAATTTTATGATTACATAAAGTGTATATCTCGGTGAACATTTTCATGCCTTTCAGAGGCAGGCATGATTATTTCCCTTGAAGAAGAAATAGCTGCTATGATTCAAAACCTTCATATAATAAAAATGTATTGGGAGGTAGGAGAAACAGTTCAAAGGCTTCTTTTTAAGTCTCCATCACAAAGAATCTGTTTTATTGTGATAGCTGCCATCCTGACAGTTAAGTGATGGATTTTGCTATGGGTTTTGAACTGTCCATTAAATATAGCACCTCCATTTTTTGAATGTTTTGAGTAGCCCACTGAGTAGCTACTGGCTGAAAAGTAGGAGTCGCAGTGGGAAGCTGAAGGGGAATGGGCCTCCAGAGCATTTAGTGTGTAATGGATCTACAGCTGTAGTGAAGCAGTGTGCAGAAATAATTCTGATTAGGCTTGGTCAATCAGATGACAAAATGAGCCCTGCCCCTTTATCATTGAGCTCTAAAATTGAGACGTTTCTGCTTAAACTCAGTTAAACACAATAAAATCTGTTCAATCAATTATATTTTACCTAACTTCTTGTTGTAGTATGCTGTCAAAGGCAGAGGGGAGCAAATGGTTAAGCTACTGTACTGGCAAAACAGCCTTTTTCATCTAGGACTTCATGTTAGAAGGAATGATCAAAGCCCTGAAAATAGCAATTTTGAGAATTAAGATTTTTACAAGATGTAAATGTTACTAAATACAAACAGTAGTTTAATATTGTGCCACATTTGTTGCATAGTAAGTAGGCTCTTATTTACAGTTTCGTGTCAGCCGTTGTCATTAGAATTTACATTTGGAAATGTGCAATTAAAGAGCAGTAACTTTGAATGGCAGAGGTTTTGCCTAATCAGCACTATTATTTGATGGAAAATCTTTGCATCAAAAATTAATTGCCTGTAATTGTAACTTCTATTTTTCTGAGCTTTTTAGCCTTCTCGGTTAAGTCCTTCTCGTGTGTCTCCAGAAGCATGGCACATATGTAAAGTGGGAGCTCAGTTAAGACACTCTGGTTCTATTTCAGCAAGTTTAAGAGATCAGGTGGGCGCAGTTGTTACTGAACCACACTGGCAATCTGCTTTGAAGCAGATCCTTAAGTAGAGATTGTACTTTTGTGAAGAAAAGCATTGTTCTAATAAGCCTTGGGAACAGAATAGGTTTCAAAGGAGCAGATGAAGTTATTGTTCTGAGCAAATGCTGGTGCTAACAAATGCTGACAGAATTCTTAGACAGCTACCTATAAAAAGCTGCAAAACCGCTGAAGTTGAACATTTTAACTGTAGCTACCAAAAAAACCCACCCCAAAACAGTGTGGGTATGTAGCAGAACAGAAACTAAAAGTTTTGAGTAAGGTTTCTTTAGGAGTTGAAAAAAGCCCCTGTTCTGTACCAGTGTTGCTTCAAGGTCGTTCTTTGGAAAGCAAAAGTGGACCAGGGGTGTATGTGTTGTGTGAAACTGGTGACTTTAATACTGTGGGCGAGTGCATTCCACTCTTATAAAATATTTTCTTACATTTCTCACTTGGATTAAATTTTCTTTCTTTTAATGGAATTTCACCACTCGGCACAAATTGTATATTTTGCAAGGATCTGCCTCTCAGACACTGTTGACGGAGGCCCCATTGCTAAAGATAAATGGAACTAAAGCTCTGTGTTGAGAAGCAAGTCACAGGTAGTTGCTTAGGAGCAAATTCTCGATATGGTAAGATCTGGATAAAAATCTTCATTGACTTTACTGGCTTCATTGTTTTTGTACTGTGTACAATGAAAAGGAGCTATATAATTTCTTTTTGGTTGATAAAGCAAATTACTCTTAAATGGAAAACCACCCTCATACACTAAGCATCATTTTGCTAAAAAGTTCATGCAGCTAAGCAGATTTAGCTCTGCTTTTAAATAAATACATGGAAATGTTTAACCCCTATTGTATGGCCACAAAGCCTGTGCTGATCACACAGAAGCTTGGGAGGGCTGAGGACAAAGCGACGGGCTGCTGGAAACAGCTCCTCTTGTATCAGCTTCTGCACACAGTCCAGCAACAGCAGAGCTTAACAGCAGAGTTTTGTCAAGATTACAACATGAAGGGGAGCATGATACAAATTCTTACCTCT
Organism: Actenoides hombroni; assembly: GCA_024336885.1. Lineage (NCBI taxonomy): Eukaryota > Metazoa > Chordata > Aves > Coraciiformes > Alcedinidae > Actenoides > Actenoides hombroni. The sequence goes on from WUAM01000323.1 coordinate 11,172,050, forward strand.
CACTAACAAAAAGAAAGGGGGGGGGAAACCCCCCAAACAAAACAACAAAAAGGACAGAGGACTAAGGACTGTATGTACAAGGTAACAGCTGATTTCCCTTTCCTATTCTGATTCTTCTCAACCACTTACACAGTTGAGGTTTGTGTACCATAGTTTGATTTACTGGTGTGAAGTAACCTGAGGAAATAAGGTTTAAACCTCAGAAGAGGAGAATAAACCTATTCTGTGTAACTTACTAAAACATTTAACTTTGGTTAACAGTCTAGGAATTGAATTCGTTGCAACTATACTTTGGATCTATAGAGGAAGGGCGTGACTTTACAACACGTAAAAGATCAAATGAAATTTATATTCTGTTTTGATTATTATGTGTGTAAAACTAACACATTGTTCTTACAGATGTTAATTTAATGTAGTCTGGACTACTTGCCTTAGGAAGTGTCTTCATGAGTATGTGTGTTTAAGAAATTGAGAGCTAAACAGTTATTTTTGGTGTGTATCCAGGATATTCTTTTCCGTTATTACTTTGTCAGAATTATCTGGGGTTGAGCACTACCAGAAGTAACTCGGATATGACAGAAAGATAGATCACTGCCTTCATCAGCCAACAGGGTAGTTTCTCCTTTTCCAAGGGCTTCTCATCACTCCTTCATTCTGAAAGAAGAAATGCCATGAGGGTGAATAATGGAGCTCTGCAGTACTGGATTGCATGAAACTGTGCATAATACACTAAATAAATTCTATATGTCACAAAGCAAATATTTTTCCAGGTCCCTTGGCAATGTTTTATGTTAAGTAACTTTCTGCACCACTATAAAGTGGCAGGACACTGAATTATCTGTATGTGTGTGAACACATGTATTAATTTTATAAGAAAGCTGCATATTTTTTCATTCTGTTGCATTTTAAGGGAACATCAGTAGTATTAAAGTGTCTTAAACTTTTCAATGAATATTTTGAATGCAGCTTGTGTAAAACCATTTCACCAATTACATTATAAAAAAATATTTTTTTTCTGTTTTGCATTTTTTTGTTTGAACTTTTGCATAGTTATGTATTACAATCTATGTATTTTTAATTTTAAATTTTACTTGCCTGAAGTCTATCAGCAGTATGAGTAGAAAAGTTTGTAAGGTGACAATACTATCTAAATTTTAGTTCTTTCATAAAATTTTAAATTGTAAGTACACAGTGAGCATAAGATCAGGTGCAGAAAAGTAAAAGGTGTGCTTTATATTTCCATAGTATTCTAGTGGCCAAACTCGTACACAGAAAATCAGAAGTTGCATGACCCCGGATACATCTAATAAATTTTAAATGGTTTCATTTAATCTATAGTCTTTCTTAAGCTATCTTTTTTTGCCTTCCCCCTTGATCTAGCTTTCTTCCTTTTTACTTACATATTTTTAGTTCTTACTATCTCACTCATGATTTTCCTCTAAGGACACAAATGATCCTTTCACTTTGGAAACCATACATCTGGTTACTAATTTACATTTTTGGACATGAGGTTTTTTTAGCTCGTATGACATATGTGGGACTTTACCTGTCAGCTTCTATACGATCATGCCACCAACCCATTCAAAGTATCCCTTTAATGCACTTAGCATTGTGAATAAGAAAGCAAACTTAAATAAAAATAAAATTCCTAATATGGCTTCTTTACTTCATTATATCAGAGTTGATTTTCAGATGGTCAGGTGTTCTTCTGTACACAATTTACAGAACTCCTCACAAGTGTAATTTCCTTGGAATTTCAAGCTTGTGTTAAGCTCCTTCCTAAGAGGCTATCAGAGAATATAAATAATATCATGGCAAAAGAATCTGATCATGGACTGTAAAGAGGTTAAGTTGCAGATGTAGTATCTCACAAAATTAGTTTCTTATAAAATAGACTGGCCATACTCCTCCAATTTAATCTGAATTTCATCTGTGTACTGTGATGTTTTTACATCACACTAATGCGCTGCTAGTTAGTGGTTTTAGTTCAGAGTATCTGAAATAGTAAGAGCTGTATTGCAGCCCATCAAAGCAGTGATTTTGCAGCCTAATAGTGTGAGCTGGTGGCATTGTACAGAGGCAGGTGGAGTGTGCAACTGAGGATGCAGTGCCTTGCAAGAAAGAACTGCAGGGCTGTTTGGAGTGGAGAGTCAAGACCTATGTAATCTTACCCATACTGCCCTTTGGAAGAGTCCGTGGGCTGGAGCGTACCCCAAAGCGTGCTCTGATTTTGTCTTTGAGACAGGGGATCTTGTGGACTGAAGCAGCCAGGAGGCAGTGCTAATGGCAGGGTAAATGTATATAATAGCAAAATATGTGATCATTGCCATACTTGAGTGTTTTAGTCAGTTAAGAGTTGCATGCATGTAGCAGTTCTGAATGTGAGTTCTGCATTGACTTTGGCTTATCAAAGTTCTGTTGGTTTGCAGGTAGATGTTCCAGCAGAATACAGAGATGTTGGGTAGGAAAGTATTTGAGTGCCAGAATAAAGGTGAAGGCGATGAAGTGAATTACAATGTGAATTTCACTGCTGTGAAATACATTATATATGCCAAACTCCCAAAGTTACAGAGATAATGAATTCTTTCCAGTGTTTTGTCACGTAAGAGCAACAAGTTGATTTGAAAGACCATGGTAGAGAGCAATTTATGAGAAGTGTTGTTTGTTACTGGAAGAGACAACTACAAGAGGGTTCTGGTCAACAGTTAGGGGTTTGCCAATTGGCAGACTAACTTAACAATAAAAAGGCTTTTAAATGTATAGTCAAATAAATTGTACTATTGTGTTATTAATTTGATGTGAAATTAAACTCATATTATTGTATCGCTGTTGTAAATTGAGATTTGTTTTTTCAGTCTCTCCTGGTTTACCTTACAAAATAGTGGTAATTTGCAGTTACAAGTAAATGATGGATTTTAGTTATTTTTCTGCAGATAAAATGTATACTTATATGTACAGTATATAAAATGAGGTGATGCCAATCTGTTGCTATTCACTTCATCTCCAGTTCACTGAAATGAAGACTACATATACTAGCAAGCATAGCTGAGTTTGCAGATGAGCAACATGTACTATAAAATTAACAGCCTGTAAGGAAATCCTCAGTTAAAATTTTTTTTAAAGCTCACTTTCAAAATTCATGATCCTGCTCTGACCTTCCTCACTTGGAAGTTCAACTCCACTCACACACGTTACCATGGAAAAATAAGCAACCTCCTCACCAAAACCGCCAGTCTGTTTAAGGTAGGGGTTTCAAGTAACTAAGAGTAAGAGAAGAGAGGAATGATTCTTGTGAATAAATGAAGGCAGCAACTGAATTCGAAACAAAACCTCTCCTCCTGTTTCATCTTTCATTGTATTATGCTTTCAGTTTGGAAGGAGGGGGTTGTCTGTCCCATCCCTCAGCTAGAATTAAGGGTATTTTCCTAGAAACTGAGAGATCAGGCAGCTCACAAGTTGACTATAAGCCCAGATCGATTTTTCTGGGCAAGTGCTATGACCAAAGGCTTTTCCTGCAGTAGAGGTTTGCTGTTAAGCTGCTGTCACCTTTTCCAACAGCTCGCTTAGAAGCTTGGGCTTTAGTGTCCTACAGAGCACTGAAGTGTTTGGTCCTGAGGAGACAGAGGTACCTGGTGGGCCTTAAGTTAGGTTACTGAACGTTAGGAAGATGTGGTTAGGTTTATCTATTGGCTTGTTCCAGCTTTGCAAGGCACTGAGTGTTTATCACCTATGATACAGCAAATGTGGATAATTATATGGGTAGTCTGCTCTGATGTGATGTGACTGGCTGTATTGTTTTGGAGAGCTAAATGCAAAACATGATTTTGAAGCCTAGGGAGCATCGTTTTCTAATGCTTCATGTTTTGAGGTTTTGGGTTTTTTTAGCCCAACATTTATTTCCTGTTAAAATACCATTTCACATGACTTAACTGGATTTAGTATTGCACCTATATCAAGATATTTCTGATTTATTTGTTGTAGTTTAACAGTGAACTTAATTATTGTCCTCTGCAAATATTTCAAGTTGTATAATATTTTTTCAGGCAAGGCAGTAACATAAAGACCTGTCATCCAGGAGAAAAGAAAGTAGAAAGAGATAAACCATTGTGCTCTGAAGTATTTGTTCAAAGGTAAGATAATTTTTTTCCCTCTAAATTTTAATTTCCTGTATTAACTGGGGAAAAAACCCCACCAAACTACTGATATGAAGTTTCTATCCATTAAGTTTCTATTTTTTAAATTCAGTTTCTATTCAGTACTATCAGCATAGTCATATAGTGTGTTCTGCACTTACCAGCATTTCCAGGTTGGTTTCTATGTGAGCTAAGTTTGTGATAATACAGTTTTTAAAAAGTCACCTCGGCTTTTAACTGAAGGGCTCATATCAAGTATGTTAGCTAGAAAAGCACCCAGAAGTATTTCATAGCTTCACATAATTGAAGGCAGGCTTAATTATGCCTGATGTTCCTTGCTGGAGAGAACGGGGACAAGTCAATTAGTAAAAAAACATGAGTCTGGAAAAATGGACTTAGAAGGAACTTGAACTATTCTGTACCAGAAAACTGGAAGGTTTTTTTTTTCTTCTAGCCTAGATGATTTGATGATAGGGACATTCTGAACTCTTTGCTCTCATGGTTTGGGTCCTAAGGTTAAAATGCCTGTTTTGGAAGTTTTGAAGTAAGCTTTGTTTTTTTTCTTTTTTTCAGTCCTTCTCCAACCCCTCCCTATTCTTCTGTTTGAACTGCATAAATCTTTCAGCATAAGAACAAAGGTAGCCTTACTTGAAGTCAGTAGTAGCTGCTGAATAGTCATCTGTGTTTAATATCTGATTTTTTTTTTTATAATGAAAAATCTGATTTGGGTCTTGAATACAGTATTGTATACAGTGTACTAGAACAGACCTTTTCTATCTTTTATAGGACGTAGGCGTGGATAACTGCACAGTTTTGTCCTTCATTTCTGTGTTCAAGAAGCATCAGAAAGCATCAACAGATTTAAAACAGAGAAGGGAGAAGATGGACACTGAAACTTTTTGACTTCTGAACTGTGCTGATGGTGTTTCTAAAGGTAACATGTAGTGCATCCTCTCCCTGCAATGAAGTTTTGTTTTGTTTTTTTATCCGGAGAACTCTTCTGAAATGGTTCTTGTGTTAGTCACTGAAGAGTTAAATGTAGCTTTGCATAAAGAGGACTGTTACTGTAAGGGTTTTTTTAAACTAGACCGTTTAAAAGAAAAACCACCCAAAAACGTAACCATTGAAGACTCTGAAAGACTTTTTGGATGGTAACCAAGTTAAGGAAGCTCTGAGGTTCTTTGCTTTGCTGCTGGCTTCTCTCACTCACCAGGATCCTGGCACCCTATCACTGTGCCCTCATTGCCTCCATAGCTTCAGTTCTCCTGTCAGAGAATGTCACCATACAATACATACCCTGGGGCTACTTGGATGAGTGACAACCAGCCACTTCTGAAGTGACAAGTGTTTGAATGTCTAATTGGGTCAGTGCACAGGTGCTTGTTTCTCCTAAGTGAGATGTTCTAGCTTTGCTCTATGATGTTCTCCTGGTTCCTCTCACTTTTCCTAAGGCTGTAAAACAAAAGTGTCAATATATTGATGTGAGAGAGCAGGCTCTACAAAAGGATGACTTACCATTAACCCATTTTTGCTTAAATTAGCTGTACAGCTTGAGTACAGAGTGAAGGGAAGGTAAAGAAACTAAAGTTCCATTTAAGTGATGAATGTTTGCTGATACAAGTGGACATTGTAAGAGACAATTTTATTTGACTGGTGAAAACAAATATGTTGTCTTAATCTCTGTTTGATAGTCCTGGAGAGTTGAGTATCATGAAATATATGGGAGAGAAAACTAACTTGTTTTCTTGTCTCTGCACAATGAGGCTTTTCTTAAGTCTAATAAACAACTTGGCTTCATATAATGCAGTCAGGTACAGGCAATTAATGTGCAGGGGAAATATTTTCTCATTGAAGGCTTGGTCTGTGCAGAGAAAACAACTGATGGTAAGTCTATAGTCCATGTTACGGAGATGTAGCTGCTCTCATTTTCTCTCTTTCTCAAAGAACCACAGAATACATGGGGTTGGAAAGGATGTCTGGAGATCACCCAGTCCAACACCTCTCTTGCGTAAAGCAGGGTCAGCTAGAGCAGCTTGCTCTTTGCACAGCTGATTTGAGTGCTTGACCACCCTTATAGTCCGAAGAGTATTTTCTTTTGTTCAGATGAAATTTCATCTGTTTTAATTTGTGCCCGTTGCCTCTTCTGGGGTGTCACGGGGCACCACCGAGAAGTGTTTGTTTACCTCTACCCCCTATCAGGTGTTTATACACATTGATAAAATCTCCCTGAACCTTCTCTTCTCCAGGCTCGAGTCCTGGATCTTTCAGTCTCACCACTTATGTTAGATGCTCCATTCCCTTAATCATCTTTGCGGTTCTTCACTGAACTCACTCTAGGATGCCTATGTTCTGCTTGTACTGGGGAACCCATAAGTGCATGCAGCACTCCAAAGACGTCTTAACCAGTGCTGAGGAGAGGCTGAAGGATTGTCTCCCTTGACTGCTGGCAACATTCTTCCTAATGCGACCCAAGATGCTATTGGCCTTCCTTGCTGTGTGGGTGCACTGCCAGTGCATGGTCTAGTTGGAGTGTATCGGGACCTACAGATGCTTTTCTGCAGAGCTGCCTTCCATCTAGTAATCCCCCATCCTGTAGTGGTGCCTGGGGTTATTCTTCCCCAGCTGCAGCACTTTGTATCTCCTTTTGTTGAGCTTAATGAGATTCTTGTCAGCTTATTACTCAGCTTTTTGAGGTCCCTCTGAATGCCAGTGCAACCAGCTGGTGTATCAGCCACTCCTTCTAGTCTGTATCATCAGCAAACTTGATGAGGGTGCACTCTGTCCTGTCATCCAGGTCAGTAATGAAGTGGTTAAACAGTACAGGCCCCAGCATTCACCCCTGGGGTACACCAGCCGTGACTTTCCTACAGCTGGACTTCATGCTGATCACAAGCCTCTTGAGCCCAGCAGTTGAGCCAGATTTCAGCCCATCTCACTGTCTGTTTGTCTAGTCTGTACTTCATCATTTTTGTCTATGGGGATTTTATAGGAGACAGTGTCAAAAGCCTTGCAAAAGTCAAGATAAACAACATCTGCTGCTCTCCTGTCATCCACCCAGCCAGCCATTAGCTGCTCAGAGTGTCTCAGTCTCAGCAGGTGCTGCTGGCAGGGTTGCTTCATGAAATCAGTGTCTCCCCAGTTCAAGGCTTGTTTAAAACAATATTGTCAGTTTTGCTTTGGCTGACTTGTATGTGTGTTTCTAAAATGATGCTACTTTAATGCTGTATATTTAAAAGTGTGAAGAGTAGTCATTTAAACATTGTCAAGTTTGAAAGTATTCCAAGTGGTGTGAAGTCGGCAACATATAACTATTGCCGACATTGTGTATGTAGCAATTTGTGTATGTTTCTACCTTGTTGTCCTTACTAATAAAACCACCTGCTGACAGAGGTAAAAAATAAAGACAAAAAAAAGGTTTGTCACAGTGTCTTACAGCTGTTTCCTGTAAGATAAAAAGGTTGAAGAAAACTTCTAATTGGTAGGAATCAGAGGAATGATTTATAATAATAAGTAATAGAAGTAAAATTTTTCAAATTTACATCAATTCCTTGTGAAACTCTGATTGTGAAAAATGTATGTCCTCATTCTAACAGGACTGGTGTATCATCTCCTTAAATGTGGGAAACTTGCCAGGAGAAATCATCTAGAAAAGAAAAGTATATTTCAGTAATGTAAAGTTTTTTAACATCAGCAAAGAGATGATGAAAAGGGTTTCTTATTCGAGAATGTAAATCTATTTTTAGTGGATTGGAAAAGGGAAGGCTGTAGGAAGGGAACACTACTAGTTTCTTTTGTGGAAAAACATGAGTTTGTTAACTACATCTTCCAAAGCTTTTATTTAGTTATAATAAACTGGTGTGTTTCATAAAGTCATTTACAGCTGAATAGAGTTTTAAACAAAGGTAGTTTGACTTACTTAGGGATCACAGCCACTCACGTTCCACTAAATCCTGCCCAAACGTAGTAAGCGTGTGGTTTCTAGACTAATTGCAATGTTTGTATAAAATGTTAGGTTTTGCCTATTTTTTCTCATTTTACAATCTCTGATTTCCTCATATGTAAACTAGTTAAATTAAATGGACTTTTGTCTTCATATGTTCCTTTTTAAGCTCTCTTGCAAAGTGTTTTTTCAGTGTGCTAAAAAAGGACAGTGAGTAAGGAAAATATATAATCCTCAGTTATATATAATTTATAATGTTCAGTTATTGATGCATAGTCATTTCACAAGAGCTTTTGGCAATGACTTAGGAGTATCAATTTTATGCTACATGCATTATTGCAAATTTAAGTCAGTTCCTGCAGGAATCTTGAATGCAACCAAAGATACCATAAACAAATATTTTATAACTTCTTACTTTTTAACCTATTATTAAAAGGGGAGGGGAGGTAATGAAAGAAAGGCAAGGAAACTTTAAACCAGTCTTTGTTCTATGTTTTTCTGTCTTTGAAAGCTGAGCTTTCAACTTTCTGGGAGAGAAGCAGTGGTGAAAGACCTTGGGAATATGTTTGAGTGCCATATTTTTGTTCCTTGCTGCTTATGCATTCATTAATACCCTCGCTGACTGTAGAACATAGAAGACAGTAACAACAAATATTAAGACACGGATTTATTCCAACTGATTTTTAGGTGCTTGGATACCTCAGTTGGATTAACAGTGTAGTTGTTTAATGAATGGGAATTGATCCAATTAAAAGGAACACAATTTTTGGTAGTCTATTTTAATTAATTTCATTTGCCTACCTGTATGTCCTCTCAAATGTGTGCAAGCACAGAAGAGTTGGTGTATGTGCTAACAAGGAGCAGGGAAGGTAGTAGTAAGTAGAAATCAGGTGGAATAGGGGGTCAGGGAGCTGTTGCAGATACATTTGGTTGTGGAACTTCAACCAATGAATCACACTGCTCCTTTAAGCTGTTCTTTCTTTCCAGTTCTCTTAATCGTGTTAGAATTATTATCCCTTCTCTGAAAATGTTACTGCACCCATTTTCACTATTGTTGTTCATTTTAAAATATACTAGTTGGTAGCATGACGTGGTCAGCTTTAGGAGAAATATATTTATTACTGTTGCTTTTTGATACCGAAACTATTGAAAAAATGCTAAAACTCTTTGAAAATTAAGTTAACGTACTTTGCTGTTACCATACAGAATTCTTTTATCAGAATAAATATATGCACCACTAAAATAGTTTTTCAGTTAACTATATTTATTTACAAATGTTTTGACCTGTAACGTAACGCTTGGTTACAGGATCACAGAACGGTTGAGGTTGGAAGGGACCTCTGGAGATCGTCTGGTCCAACCACCCTGCTCAGTTAGGGCCACCTCGAGCCAATTGCCCACATCTCTGTCCAGATGGCCAACGAGTATCTCCACAGATGGAGACTCCACAACCTCCCTGGGCAATGTGTGCCAGTTCTCGGTCACCCTCACAGTAAACAAGCGTTCCCTGATGTTCAGAGGGAGCCTCCTGTGTTTCAGTTTGTTTGTGCCTGAGAGATCTTAGTATGCCCAAAGGATCTCAAAGCTTTGCTCTCCAGCAATACATGACTGCACCTTTTCTATCTTTCAAAACTAGCTTGTAGCTCAACATTTTTATTTTAAAACATACTGTCGAGTGTACAAACTGGGAAAGAAAACCACATACCAGATGTTCCTTTTTTTCATACTTTGCCCAGGTCCAACAGTAAGAAAGCCTTCCTGAGCTTGGAAACCCTTCACGGTTCAAAATTTATTTATTGGGAACTTGGGAAGTATTCTTTTTCTGGAGCAGTTTAAACCATTTGAAACATTGGTGAAGTCAGTTGCGTACTTCTAAATTAAACATACAATTAATCAGTCAAGCAGCTCTGTTATGAGTATGTCACTAAACAGAAATAGAAACAAAAGCCAAGGTAAGGCGCTCTCTAACACAAATGCTATTTTCTTTTTTCAGTTAGAAGTTTCCCAGTGGTTGACAATACTTCCTGTAGCTTACCATGCTTTAATTATAAAAAACTACTAGATTCCATCTGGTTTTCCCTCAATTAATACATTGCCACCAGCTTGTGCTTATCTTTGTTTTGCACTGAAACATGGGGGAGGGATAGGAGAGAGTTAATAGAACAGTAAAGGTTACCATAAACTGTTTTTACAGATCTGAAAGAATAAAACAAATGCTGAAATTGACCAATATTAAACAAAACTTGGAAGCTCCAATTGAAGATTTTTTTTTATGAGTGCATATAACTTTCAGTTGTGACTTCAGTCCTCCTGAAGTTCGGAAGACAGTGAGGTTTATATAGTTAATAACTTCCCCCATAAAATAATGATGCCTCAGTGGAAGATTAGATGAAATTTATACACATGCTTTTACTTATTGCAACTGCTCTGTATGGCCAATATATTTAATTTCATCTTTAAAGACTCTTCAATTTATGCAGTTAGTAGAATAATAAAATAATTTCATTTTTGAGGTCACCTGGTGGGCCTGGAAGTCATCCAGTCCAACTGCCTGTTCAAAGCAAGGCAAACTTCAGAATCAAGAGCATATCGTTCAGGGCTTTGTCCCATTCAGCTTCAACAAAAGGTGGAGATTCTACAGCATCCCTGGGCAACTTACGTCCTTAAATAAAAAGTTCTCTAAGGACATCAGCTACTTATTTTTTTTATTGAAGTCTGATTGAACTTCTCCTTGCTGTAACTTATGACCTCTGCCTCTTATCTTTTTGTGCTCTACCTTGAAGAAGCCAGGCATTGTGTTTTCTGCAGCCTTCCTTCCTCTGTGACTTTAGGGATTGGTCTGAGGGATGCACAAAAGCTTCGGCACAACCCTGACTCAATAGTTTATAAAATACTCCAATACTGTTCTTTGGGAAGCTTTATGCTTGCTTGTTTAAAGTCTAATTTTAGTAAATATTTTATGGCATATGTAAACATAAGAAATGGTCAAAGAAACATTGTACTAAAAAAGACTGCAGCATTGTGCCAAGACTTTTTTGTAATGAAATCCCAGAATACCTTTTTTTTTTACTTTGTGGCTCTGTCAGGAGGAAGGCTTGGAAATGCTGAATTTTTTAATAAAATGCTTTGCCAACAGCTCATGCTTATATTTCAGGAGTGTGTAGTAATAAAGATGATGAAGCAAAAATCAAGACTTCATAAAAACTTGTGATCCTATATAACACAAAAGCTTAAAAATTCAGTTAGGAAAAGACCACTGGAATGGATTACAGCAGGATATAAAAGATAACAGTTCATCATGAAGAGGGATAGTTTAAGTCAGTATTTTTTATTACTGTTTATAATAAAAGGAGAAAAGATGATGTTGTCTCTTGAGTTTATTATAAATTTATAGAAGTCAGTAAATGTAATGAACAGACATAATATAACTGGGTGATCTGTACAGATTTATGCATCAATAATATGTAACGGATACAATACAGGCAGCAAATGTGCTGTTTATTATCTGGAGGGCTTCAACCTTCTGGAAGGCTGATGTCCTTTTGCAGAGGAGTATAGATAATTCTTAAATATCTGATTATTTTTTCTAGTGTTTTACAACAGGAGTGTATTATGGCTAAATGCAATGAATATTTAAGTGACTGATACAGTGTAACACTTCATTTTAATTTTGAATTCTTTCAAGTAAATCATACTGTAAAAGTTTAAGACAGTCATTTGTGCATTATTGATTGAGCTACATGTTCATCTATGAAACGATGTTCATGTTATCAGCACTACGGATTGGTAGCACGCGAAGAGGTATCTGGAATGCATGGATTTGTTTCTAAGCTGGGGATTTCCTTGGTTGCTTAAAAATAACTCTAGCAGCAGACCACAGGCTTCTTTTATAATATGTGGGTGCCAGGGTGTGTGTATGTGTTTGTTTTTGTTTGGTTTTTATTTATTTTATTTACTTTTCTTTAATGAAATACTCATTCTTAGTTCTTTGAATATTTAAAAAAGTATATTTTAGGAATCCCATTTTATATCAAGAAATGTAATGTCTATAATTTCTGATGCATGCTATTTTACGTATGAGTTCTGACATAGTATAGTACTTATATTGTGATAGTATAAACCTGTAGATTTTGGATAAACAAGAAGTGGTGATGTGTTCAATGTATGTGGTTCTGCTTTCCATTCAAGGCAAGTCTAACATAGAGATTCTTCTTAATGAACTTTATGCCTACAAGGGAGAGATAGATGCCAGAGGTTTTTCCTGCAAGAAAACTTGCAGTTTATTAAATCACTTCACTGTAAACAGCACACATTTCACTGTGTATATGTATCTGCGGGAAGGAGACAGAGATACAATCTTGAAACCACAAGATTTCTGTTCATATAAGGTGGTTTCTCCCTTCTGGGTACCAGTGGAAGATTGAAAACCTGATCAGTAATGGATCAGAGAACCGCCCTGACTTTCATGTTCTTCCTGTGTCGCTCTTCGTGTCACTGTTCCTTCCTGACTGTCTTTTTCAAACATAAGAGATACTTTTTGCTTTTGTAGGCTTCCCAAGTGCTCTTTGGGTCAACAGGCGCTGTACATGTTTGAGAATTACTTGGTGGGTATCAGCCAGTCCCATTCCTAAAATGAGGCCATTTCTGAGCCATTTTTCAATCCTGTTTGACCATGGATATATAGTTTCAAATCTCATTCATTTCACATCAGCTGTAGTGCATCATCATCATAATAATAATAATAAAAAATAGTACATGCTATGTCAAGAAATTATTGTGAGAGATAGAGATAAATTGATAGATCAAAAGAAAGGCCAAAGATGGTAATGAAGGGGCTAATTTTTTCTGCACAAAGAAATATTTTCTTTTTTTTTTTTTAGAGATATTAACTGAGATTAAAATATAGAAACCATATAGGAAAAACAGTTCTTTAAATTTAACACTTCTTGGAGGATCATTAAAAACCATGACTTCCAAACTTAAGTTGCATTGCTCAGTTTTACACTCAGAAACCTAAGCAGACACTGTACAGAATCACAGGATTAAAAACAGATGTATCGTAATCACAGGACCATCAGGTCATGTAACTATTAAATTAGCGTGAGTCCACTTCTGGGTGGTAGACTGAGTGAGAAATTGGTAACAATTTGAACTTTAAATTAGAAGTTAAAGTACAGTTGAATTACAATGCACTTAATGGGAGAAGCTTCTCAGTGAAGTGGGAAAAGCAGTAGAAAATAAATGGTATGAAGATCCTGAAATAAAATATAGAAATAATAGTTGAGCTAGTGAAGTAGTGTGTCTAGTATAAATTTGTATACAAAAAGCTTAACTTGAATTAAAAATTAAATAATGCATTTAAGGTTAGGCCTTCATGATAACAACAACAAATATATTATTCATACCACACTAGGCATTACCACCATTCAGTGTTAGCTCAACTGATGTCTTCCTGACAGATAAGAGTTACCAGAACTGCACAAGGTACATAGTTTACAGTACTGTGAAATGATGTTGGGCCTTCTAGGTTTTTTTTTACTACAGTTACTTGGCATTTTCTTTAAAACGAAAAAAAACCAACTCTCTTTTAATCTTCGTATTTCCTGTCTTGCAAGAATTTTGAGTCCATTTGTTTTATTATGAAAATTTATTTGAGAACGTTTGAAACAGAATCTAAAATCTTTTCAGCTACTAAAAAAATATAGTAACTTAGTGCTCCTCTCCGCTGCATTTCTTATGTTGTGTCATCATTTGAACCTTGTCAACTTGAAATATATGGTACGTAGTCAATTTGAAGGACCTGCCAAGAATGAAAGAACTGTGTAGGGGGGACTAAGCTGTAGAAGTTTAAGTTTTCTAAAACACATTTTTCAAACATGAAACATTTTCAGACTGCAGTTGTAGCGCTTACGTAGCTAGAGCCACTAATTATCTGAATAACTCTCCCAGTTCTCCAAAGCATTGCCCCAGTGGAACTTTAGATTGTGTTTGGTGGGAACTGCTAACTCCTGTATATGGCTGTATTTAGCTCACTGAACTTCATCCAGTCAAAAATTGATTTTTATGGCTGGAGGCCTGTAGAGCAACTCTGCCATCCTCACTGACTCTAGAAAGATGAATTAAGCATTTCAGGCTGTTCCCTCTGGAGTCTCTCAGGGCTGGTCTACAACTTGAAAGTTTTGTTGGCAATTTACTGGGCAATTAAATTCTCAGGAAGTACTTCAAAGGAAAATGGATGTTTGGCTGGCAGGAATGGATGTTTTTCCAGCCAGGGAAAAAAAAAGAAATGTTGAAAGGAAGACTTAAACCCTGTAGGTGTTTTGTTTTTTTGGTTTTGTTTTTTTTTTTAATAAAACAACCTACTACCATGATATCTTTCTAGTAGTTGAAGCTTGTTCAGACAAGTTTCTCTAGTCCTCTATGAAGTGGTAGCTCTCAGGCCACACAGGTTTTGAAGGTATCAAAACTCCTTCACATCCAGAACAGCAGCAGGATAGTATGCTTCCACCCCTTCTTCTTTCAAGCAGTTGTAAAGGTTAGGAGGTAGATCTGTATCTTGAATGGTGATAGGGACTAATATATAGCAACCATTCTTTCACATTAGTCATATACTTAGAGGACAGACACTATTAGTTGCCCTGGACTGTTTACAGAGCCCTGGAGAATCAGACTATTTCAGTTCATGCAAAGTAAATGGATTAAGTTTCTTACAGTACATTTTAACATTTTTTTCACTGCTCCATGTCTCATTGACTCAGCTAGCACAGCATTTGCTGTTGAAAAGTAATTTGTTCTTTTGGGGCCTTTGGGATTTTTTCTAGAACAATGAGATGATTGAGGAATGTGGAAAAATATAAGTGTTGTAGATGCAGCAGTTTGGATCTTTGGTTAGTGAAACATGCATTAATTCAGTTAGCTTATATGAAATGCTGGAAAGATGCAAAATATTCCTGCAGCCTTCAGATGTTAAAAGCTGTGGGATTTAATGGGAACCCTAAAAGAGTTAATTCTTCTACATTAACAACTGAATCTTGTTTCTTTCCTTACACAGTTCTCTCAAAACAGTATCTGGTGTGAAATACAATTTTCACATGTATGCTGCTATCGGGTTTTAGCTTACTTTATAAGTAAGCTTTTTAAGCTGAATCTTTTGTAAAATCAGTTTGCTCGCTACAGAGGTATGCTTTGTTTAGTCAGTTGAAAATTAACAAGTTTAGAAAAGCTGATGAGGCATTTTGTTTGACTTTTTTTGGTACTGGTGTAGAAAAGTGATTAGTAACTCAGACCTATTAAGGAAACGATCCACACCTGTTCTTTTTAAAAACAAAGTAGTCCTTTCAACATATTTGATGCTTGTTCACTGGTATCCCAAAAGTAAGTTATGAAAAGGATTTGAGAGCTTGATTCTTCATAGTGCTGTTGCAGTAATCAAGCCAAGTAACCTGTATGAAGTTGCAGGAGTACTGGGAAGTAGAAAGTAAAACTGGACAGGGTGTTTGGCCCATGTATTCTATTGAAGCAATCATATTAAAAGCTTACCATAAATGAATGTGTTACACTGACTGAAACAGTCATCACCATCCTTATGTTTTCCCAGCATTACTGCAACATTTAGAATAATGCATTTTAAAACTGAAATGAAATCTATTTACTAATCTAAAGCCATGTCTTGGAGGAGCTGGGAGTAATGGTGAAGTTTAAGAGAATTTAATCAATTGTATTTTAATATAGAATCATAGAATTGTCAGGGTTGGAAGGGACCTTAAAGATCATCTAGTTCCAACCCCCCAGCCATGGGCAGGGACATCTCCCACTAGATCAGGTTGCTCAGAGCCCCATCTTGCTTGACCTTAAAAACTTCCAGGGATGGGGCTTCCACCACCTCTCTGGGCAACCTGTTCCAGTGTCTCACCACCCTCATGATAAAGAACTTCATCCTAATGTCTAATCTGAATCTACCCACCTCTAGTTTTGATCCATTCCCTCTAGTCCCACCACTGCCCGACATCCTAAAAGGTCCCTTGCCAGCTTTCCAGTAGGCCCCCTTAAGATACTGGAAGGCCACAATAAGATCTCCTTTGAGCCTTCTCTTTTCTAGACTGAACAACCCCAACTCTCACAGTCTGTCTGCACAGGAGAGGTGCTCCAGCCCTGTGATCATCCCTGCGACCCTTCTTTGGACATATTGCAGCACGTCCATATCTTTCCTGTAATACGAAGAGCTTTACTTCAGTACTTAAAAAGGGAAGATCCACAAAATAAGCTTCTTAAAACTCTGAATGTTTATAGTGCCATATCAAACTGAATAAAGATGATTTTTCACTGGTTTAACTGTTCATCTTACTTAATGGTCCAAGGAGGATGCTTAGTTTTACTCTTCTCACAAACATGCTGTATCAGGATCCACTCTTTATCAAGTGTGACTGAGCACTCCAAAGGATCAGAAATAGGCTAGTTGCTGCTTTGTAGAAGCTATCAGTGTGTTGGGTTCCTATTAGAGGGCAGCCTTGCACAAGAAGATACCTAGACTTTGGAAGATTGTGTACTGAGAGTACTACTTTGCTGTATATACTCTCTGGAAGCAGTTGCTTATGTTTTCTTGACTGCACTATGAACCAGCTTCAGGAGAATCTTGTGATTATGGCCTTTTGCTAGCTTAGGCCTGAACTGGAAAGAGCTTAGCATACAGGTTTCCTCCTACTCCATAGTTGCATTACCATGCTACTGTGCAAAGCATTGCTGTATCCTTCTTCCATACTAAAAGTCACGGTACGGTCTTATGACTGCACAACAGGTTTTCAGCTCTCTTTTCTGGTTTCATACTGAGATAATACCTTGAACTCTGAGGAGAAATACAGAGTTTGAATTTTTTCAGTAGTTTCTGTTGGCTGTGGTAGGCATTTCCTCTCTGGGATTGTTAGCTGTCCTGAATATTGTGCACAAGCATCTGTATCTTTTTGTGTTCAATGTAATAGGACATGTAGATGCCCAAACCAACAATATGAGTTCTTTTGTAGAGCTAAATGCTTACGACTCTGGTATGCAGTGTTCAGAAGCCTGTGTCTGTTTCTGGTTTTGTTCCAGGGTGTTCAAGTAGGATCTTGTGGCTTGTACATACAGTACTTGATAGTCTCAGGTTACAGTATTAGATAGTTTCAGGTTGTTCATCATCAAGTTATTGAATAATCCTAGAGTTTAATAGCATCCCGCAATGAATGACCTAACCCATCAAGAACAAGGTTTTCTTCCCTGGAAAAATAATCAAATACTACAAACACTGAGTTGCAGATTGTAACAGCAACTGTTCCTGCACCCGTGATTCTTCTTACAGCTTCAGCACATCATCTCTTCTTATAAAGCTTCAGCTCTTCTTCTATGCCTCTTGTTTGGTGGAGGTCTCTGCTATAGGGCTTAGATCTTGCCCTCAGGGCTGCAGGGAACCGTAAAAGAAGAGATGTTGCATAGAGAAGTGATCATTTGAGAGAAAGGTTGCAGAGAACAAAGGCTTAGGACACAAATAGACTGTAAAGGGCAATATGCGGTATACGTGCAATTGAACCTCGACAGGTGTCAACACCTATCTCTGTTTATGAATGGGGTTACCTTCCTTGTCTGTTTAGTACAGTAACTGCCTGTGACATGCTGTGTCTGACAGTCGCTTCTCTGTGGAGCCTGTGAGATGGGGTTTGCGTGGCATCTTTGTTCGCAGGTGCTCTGCACCCTGCTCTCTTTTCACAGACCACAGGAAAGCACATACTTGACCTGGGCCTCTCTCCTGAATTTAAGGCACATTAGTTCAGCATAACCTCTGTTTTGTTTCCAAGAGGCACCCACTTTGTACCATGGTGTTTAGCTCCTTTGGTACTTGTATTCAACCAGGTAATAATAACCTTATTTGATTTGAAGAACATGTTTGGATACAGTTGTGTCTTAATTCAATTTAGTGGCAGAATGCCCATTGACATTACTGAGAGAGGATATCATTTGTTATCACTGGATGTCTTTGAGACTGCATTTGTAGTGGTACATGAGAACTGATGGAATTAGGTTCAGATCATTTAATATAATTTTCTCGTTGATTTTTGTCAAGGTCTCTTCATCTGTAGTAGTCTACCCAGGTAAGAGGATCCATCTATGTGTCTGTTTTTTTAACTTCATTATTTTGAAAGGGGAGTGGCCATGACAGGATGTGAAAAGCTTTTTGCGACACAGTACGTGACATTTCATACAGCAAACACACTTGGACTTATTTGTACATTATCAATAAACAGCAGGTATGAAGTAATTTCTTTTTATTATACCGTAATTCTTCACCAGTCGTTCACAGTGGGAAATGGCTGAAGGAGTACACCCACCATCCTGTGTCAATGTAACTCGCCTTCTAACATGGAGACTTCTCAACTTCACACGTAGACAGATGGGTGTTCTTCAAACAACTGAGCCAGCAAAAGATCTTACAGCCTATCAGCTTGCCTGACTTTTTCCCTGATGACCTTCCCTGGATGGTATAGCCTTCCTATAAGAGCCAGCTAAATCACTTATTTGCTATTTTACCTGTTTAAATCTTATTAATTCCTTTGTTAATTGAGCCAGTTGGAAGAGAATACTTGTCCATAACCTTCCAGAACCTGTAGCGTGCTAGTGATGAAATTAAATTGGGCAGAGACTAATAGCAGTGGACCAGAAGCCAGTGTAACTGGATGAAGAGTTAGGGGTAGTGGCTCTGGTTTTGTCAGAACCTAGCCTAGCATGTATAAGTCTAAGGACAGAGAACTAAAAGATTTTGCCCTACACTTACTAGGCAGAGTAACTTCAGTTTTTAACAAACTGCGCTAAAATCTCAGTGACTCTATAAGGTGACCGGTGAAGTACTAGATTGGGCTGTATGGGTACAATCATCAGAGGGGGAAAAAATGGTTACGGCATCACTTTACATTCTGTTGGGATCAGTATTAGAATAGTAAAATGTAGCAGGTGATTTGAGCCTTTTAATTAAGCACCAGGGATTTGATTCCCTCTGCAAATGGTGAAATCTAAATGATGTGACATGAAAACTCTCCAGTTACACTGTTTTTGCAACTCTTGTAAGTACTTTGTGAGATAGAAAAGCTGTCACGTTTGAAAAAGCGTCTATGAAGCATCAACATTCTCAAGCTTTTATGAAATGATTAAGCTATATAGGATTTGTTGAATTCAAAGCAGAAACATTGTTAAATAATGCATGCTAAAGAATACATAATCTGATATTTATTCCACAGAGGCTTTGGGTTTTGTTTTGGGATTCATGAACTTCTATAGGTCTTCTAAAAATTAGCAGATGTGAGTAATAGCTAAATAATGTCATCTGTCTGGCATCAGGAGCCCTCTTTTGGAGTAGCTAAGTGTCTTTTGATATATGACGTGGTCCGGTAATGTTGTAACGCTTTCTGGATTCACTGAAGAGCAAATGACTGCGTATCAGCAGTTTGTAAAGCCTTTTAACACTGCTGAAAGAACAGATAATGACAGTGTACAGTGCTAGAACAAAACAACAAAGACTGGATATACAAATGCTGATGGCCACTTAGTTTCTGAAATAATTACAGTTCATGTGGCTTTGGCTTTTATAACTTTGGAGTATAAATCCTTTTTGTTGAATTTCTATGAAGTGTTATTCAGCAAAAGCATTTCTGCAAGAAAACTGTCAAATATTTAGCCACAGAAAGCGAAAACATTCCTTTGAAACCTGTCATCCAGTCATGTCAGTATATTTGTTAGTTTTTGAAATGTCACCAAAACAGTTAAGAATTAAAAGGAAAAAGTTGTTTTGAAAGAGGATATAACCTTCTCATGTTAAAACTTTTATATTAGGGTTTTGTAAGTAAATTACTGGCCTAAACTAGTGGCAAAATGACAGAAGAAATTAAATATTCTGCCTGGCAGAATACAAGAAAAATCTACTCTGTGGTTTATTCACAAAATGCTTTTATCTCTGCCTTGTTTTGTAATTCCTTTAAAGCAAATTATGACAGCCTGGCAGAAGGATGGAGGAGCTCTCTGGGAATAGCAGAAAGTCCCTTTCGTGTCTGTCTACTAATCTCAGTCAAGTGGCAAAAGCAAAGGCTTTGCCTTCTCTCACTACCAGAGGAGTGCATTCACCTCTGTTCAAAAAGTATACTTGCTTTCATTAGGAAAGGTTAAATGTTTTTCATTACATTCTGTATTCAGTAAGATCATATGTAAATTAATTGAATTTATCAGTAGAGCATTTTTAAAACTACAACTAGTTTGGTAGAAAACTTCCTGTGAAAATTTTTGTGCAGATCAACATCCTCCTATAATTGTTAGTATCACAGTTGGTACTTCTCTTGCTTTTGAAGTCCCTGACTACCTTTAGAGTACAAAATAAGCGGTGGTTTAGTGCCATTAGATAAAGCTTCTTGATGCTGACAGACTTAGCTACTGCTGTTTGTTGTGACAAAGCTAAGCAGAGCTAAATGTCTTTCCACGCAACCATATTTCCACTTGGAAAACTGCAAACAAGTAAAGGATTCCTCCAGATTTGTAAAAAAGGGCAGTTTGATTATGTGTGCTCCCCCAGATAGGTACAAATACAATCTATTGAAGAGAAGACCATGCTGAGTGGGTGGGAGAAGCTTAAATACAGCCTCGAAAATGTCAGTGCAGGGCCTGGGTGGAAGCAGAGGCAGTGAGCTGCTCACTGGTCAGGGTCCTGTCTGAAAAGGCTGTGAAGCTTTGAGCACAAAAACATCTGATTTATTTTGGGAAGAATGTCACGTTATATAGATGAATGAAATGCTTTTTCGAAACCTCAGTTTGGAATAATCTACACAATGAGATGCCTTTTGGCCAGCATTCATTTTAAAAGTGATATTTCTCTTTATTTCACTGTATTTGCAGTGAAAATTTGAGGATTGTTTTTTTTTCCTAAAAGTATACCAGTAGTCAAAATGAAGTTAGTTGCTAAAACCTCTCAACAAATCTTTATTCCTCTATGAGCTTTTCTTTAACATGGCACATGGTTTGACTGAATATTTAGCAAAAATAGATTTAAAATTCTGATGTAGCTTGTTTAATTTTGATGAATTCTTTTGATGGGTTAATTCTTCCTCTGTCACATTCCGGAGTACTACATTAACCTAATAAATGTCCTGTTAAGTACCTCTTTGTCTGCACCCCTTTCCCATAAATACCTTAAATAGGACTTTTCAGTTTCGTTTTTAATAGCTGCTTTGGCTTTTCGATGACAATGATTTCTATGTAATTGGAAAACTGGTGTGCAAATGGAGAAGCTCTGTTATGCCAGATGTGTTAGAGATGTGAGTGAGCACAGGAACTGCATAGTCAGGCTGCTTTTTTGTTTTGTTTTATTCTCAAGGGGAATGTTCATCAAAGTACCAGGTTCTGATTAAGTTGAGAAATAGAGTTCTAGTTTGTCACAGGGCAGACTAAATACGTTTTCATATGTGTGTTTATGTGTATCTATACACTTGTGTATATATTACTAATTATATTTTCTAAGTAATGATATACCTTAAATATACAATTAATTTTTTATCTTTAGAAGTAAAAGCCTTCGAAAATAGAATTTACACTATTTATAAAATGCACCCTAGTATATATGTGAAATAAAATGTAATAATTATTAGCAGGAGACTGCATACATTAATGTGTGGTGTCATTAATCATATGGTAGTTACCTACACTTTTTGGAATTATTTTATTCCTGATAAGCCAGATGTTATTTGAATAAATTAATGTAAAAGGTTGGTGGATATAAAACTCAAGGAGGGAAATACCAACTTTTTCACTCAAATGAAAGACAAGGTTGGAGAGAATTGTAAGGACTGCCCTTGCAAAAAAGGGAGTATGGCCAGGGAATGGGTAGCCCTATTTCCACCCTCTTATATCCCCCTTCAGCCAGGTTCTATTTTAATTTGTGGAAACTAGCTAGCCGTATAATTCTGTGACTCTACCCAGCAAACCAAAGAAGAAAGATGGTTATTATAGTCTCCATGAACCTCCTTTCTCATACTTACTTGTTTAGGATTTATGGAAGATTAAATACTGAAATGTACCTTTTACTAAGGTACTCTGATGATAAAGAGACTACAGTAATTGTTAGCAAAAAAAGGAGGAAACTGTTTTTCTAACCTGGTCCATAATGCTTTCATAGTAGCAAAGGCTAACTTTGTATGGCTAACTTAATTTCTCCCCAGTAGTCAAGTTAATTCACATTTAATTATATTTGTTTTCTCAACTCAGATTTCCCTAGATGAGTTTTTTGTTGTTTCTTTTTTTGGTAGTGATGCAGGTGTTTTGACCCAAACAGATCAGAAGTGGTTCATTTTATTTAAAACAATACTTTATACTTCTATTCTTTTTAAATCTTTGAGTCTTCCTTACTCTTTCTGTTTTCCACGTGTCCTAGTTTCAGTGAGAACTAGTTCTGCTTAGTGATTTCACTTTTCAGCTCCATTTTTCTAACTGCACTTTCTGAAGTTTAGCAGCCTGTTTTCCCAGGCAGTATCTGCTTCTAGAAGTGACAACACCCCATGTTTAGAGTTACTACCAAGAATTGGTGTGCAGACCAAGGCCACTGCTGGATCTTGTGTACCACACTGGGGGGTGCAGACAGTGAAAGGCTGCACCTGCAGGGAGGAGCGGACAGGACGGGTGACCCCGAACTGACCCGCGAGGGATTCCAACCCATATACGTCATATTCAGTATAAAGCTGAGGGGTCGGGAGGGTTTCACCTTCTCTCGGCCCACTTTGCCAGCTTTGCTCAGCTTGGCTCAGGTCCTCTTCCAGTTTCTTCCTCAGAGCATCTGAGAAGGACTCTGCTCATTTTGCCTTCAATCCTGATCTGTGTGTTCCTGAGTCTGGTATCAGAATCCAGCTGCTCGACACAGCTCCTGTCTTCTGCGGGGCCCAGTCTGGGACATTCCCAGTGCCTGCTCCACAGAATCAGTGGGGACAGTGGTATAATTACCATCAGGGAGCTTGGGTTCGATAATGGTTTTGTATATATTGGTATATATTCCTTTTTTTAATTATTATTTTCATTTTCACTAAAGCTGTTCTAGTTTCGTTTTCTAATCAGTAAGTCTGTCTATCTCTTATTCCTTTTCCCCTTTCCTCTGGGGAGGGAGGGGGGTTAACAGAGAGCATCTCTTCTAGATCTAAGGGGCTACCCTGACCCTAAACCCTGACACGATGACATTCGGTATCTCCTCTAAACAAGTGCAGCGACTTAGGTAAGCTTTCTCTGATCTAACATGTGAGAAAGCATGTGTGTGAAGTTCAGAGCTTGTTAGTAGTGCCAACTCTTGGCTTTGTGTCTGGAAATTCTGGTTTTTCATACTAAACAAAAGGTCTATCTCACTTTTCCCAGCATATACTGATGTGAATACATCTTGTGATGTTAAAAACAGCCAAGATTGTCAGCAGCTGTGGGGGAAAAAGGAATGTGGTTTAATTAAGCAGAAATTTTGTTATCTTGCCTGGCAATGACCCAGCAGCAAGCATTATATCTCAAGATGCATGTAATTTGTTAGACCCAGCCTAATGGTGGGAACCCAATATAAAGATTAAAGAAGAGTAAGAAAAAGTCTTGCTTCATCTTTACCTCCTCCATGGTTTTGTGGAGGATGCTTCCAGGTGACTCCTTTTTACAGCAACCACCTCCTGTTGCAGAATGAATTATGAAGTTAAGGACAAGACGTGATGCACTGTGAAAACTTTTAACATTTTAAAATAAAAAAAATAACATGTGTGACCAGCTCTGTGGCTTTTGTGTTCCTGTCTTGGTTCCAATGTAAGAAAAACAGAACACCTTAAGATGTGAATCTTAAAGAAGACAGACTCTTTTCCTATAACCCTGAATAGCAGAAAAGTATTCCTGTCCCCTACTGACAAGCTCTAACTATGATACCTGCCTGTTTTCTGCTTTTTCCTTCTCGAAGAGGGAGCTTGCAAGGGTTTCCTTGGTCGTTGTTGTTTGGTGACAGCTGCACAGGCAACCAATGTGACATAATGAACTTTCATGAACTTGATGCAATTCCACCTAAAATCAAGTGCAAAAAGTTTTCTCCAGGATCTCGTGACAAAAAACCCCAACCAAACAAAACAAACACCCAACAAGCCCACAAAGCCAAGAAAACCAACAAACAAAACCCAAACCAAGCAAACAAAAAAACAACCAAAAAACCCCACAAACAAACAAAAAAAAACCCCAAAAAAAAAGAAACAAAAAGAGAAGGGGGGGGCAAGAAATCCCTCATCCTTGAGATCTGTCTTTAGGAAAAACATGGGTTTCATACAAGTAGAGATGAAAGTTGATTTGATACTTTACATTTTATTCTGACGTGAAGTGAAGCTACTACTTTCAGTTTAGATGTCTGGACAAATTGAACAAAACTTTGTTGTGGAATACAGTTGCAAATTTATCTTGTAGTTTAGGCTGGAAAATGGACTTACCAGGTCTTTGCAGTGAAACAGCTTGAGTCAAGTTCCTGCTAAAGAAGGAAGGAAGCAGAGTTAGAAGAGGCCTGCCTAATTTTGCTACCTGCTATTATCAGCCAATCTCAGCTATTGTAACTGCCCTCTGTGAGACATTAATTTAGGTTTTTATTGTTCTGACAGTAAGAAAAGCCATAGCTCAAAGCTTTGACTTTAACACAAGACGTATTGTTCTTATTCAGTTTGAGTTGTTTGGGGGTTTGTTTGTTTTTGGTTTTTTTTGTTTTTTTCATGGACTTTATTTCCCATCAGCCTTCTTTTTTTTTTTATAGCTACTCTTTCAGCAGTGTGGAAAACAGCTCTTCCACTGGTGCCCTGCTATCTTAGAGATTTTAGGGAGGAAGAAAAGGCAGCATCTATCTGTCTTTGAGAAAGAAATATGCTTAGGGATGGGGGAAGGAGAGAACTAGAACATTCACAACTGGTTGTCTGAAGTCCTGCCTTGATTTCTTGCTCCTTTTTGTAAGGAGGTTCTCTAATTTTGTAGTGTGTACACACAGTGGCAGCCCTCATAAACATCGTGAAGCTACATGCTGGGTAGAGTTGCCTTTTTGTTTTTGCTCTGTCCATGTGCCTGATGAAGACTTTTCCAGGAGCTGTACTTCAGACTTCAGCTTCTTCCCATACACCATAGGGAAAATTTGGTAAGATGTCAGCATTTCCACAAGTCTTGTTTTGCAGAAGTAGTGCTTTCAAATGTATTCTTCTGAGCAAATCTGAATTGGGAATTGAAGCTGTGGAACCCTAGGGACTAATGCCTGAAGGCAAGTTAAAGGTGAGATTAAAAACCAGGCTGGTTTCAGAGATGTAAGAACAGGAGATCAAAAATTAGTTTCTTCCCTGTGTTGCAGTATTTTCCATATGTCCTTACAGACACAATTAAAATAACATTTGATTAAAATTAATACAACAAAGCGCAGTTGTAAGTGGAATTAAATCTCTGGATAAATTGAAAAACCAGAAAAATTTGATTTTATATTAAATAGTACTTTCTGGTGTTAGTTATATTATGGTTTCTCTGGTGTATAAGCAGTAAGGCAATTTAATGTACCATTAAAAATGCTTGGACAACAGCATCTCTTTCAATTCAAATTAGCATGGCTTAGAAAATAATTTTAGGCTTTAATGTTAATTTATAACAGTTTTGCATTCTTTACATGTTGAGATCCAGAACAGTGTTATGCTTAATAGTGCTGTATCACCTGCAGGTGTTGCTTGAGAGTCAAGTCAGCCATCCTTTGTATTGTCTTTAAAGGACCAATATTTCAAGATGCACAAAGGAGAGAGGTCTGACTGACAGGCTGCCTCAATACGCTGTTATTCTGACTGGATTGACTGCAAATTGCTTCAAAGAGTAAGATACTGTATAAAAACTATAAAACATAGCTAACTATGTGAAGTAATCAAAGCTAATTAGTAATACTGTTTATTTTCACTTTTAAAATGTCTTAGGTTTTATAGTTTCTTGAAGTTTTTCCTTCTGAAACATTAATATTTTGTACTGCATTTGCATGAGAAGTAACATCTAATGTGTCTAACTATGCAAAAATTAGAGCAGGCAGAATTTAGTGAAATAATTTCTAATAATTGTGTTGGGAGAAATTACTCTTTAGCATACCCATGTTATTGGAGAGAAATTTGTTTTTCATTTTTTGTACATTTCTAGAAATTTAGCAAATAGCCTGTCTTAAAAAAAATAAATAATAATTTGGAAATAAAATGAATGCATAATTATAAGCTCAGTGTCTTTTCATAAGAATTCTGTTGTGGGGTGAAATCATGCTGCCTTGTTTCTGCGCCTAGATGTGCTGACATAAAAAGCAGATGTTTCTTTGGATGCTTCATTGTGTGATACCACTATTACATACATATGTATGTTAATAAGCTATTTTTATTTTGCAATGATTACAGAACCACAGAATGGTAGGGGTTGGAAGGGACATCTACCATTCCATGATGATTAAATGTAGTCGTTCTCTAGTGTGGATCAAGTAATAAACAGTGCCAACATACAGTCTGGTGTATAAATTACGTAGTAAAGTGATTTTGCATTATTATCAGCAGAATTTCAGAAAATTTATTTTTAGGGTTTAGGTGGCTTTTTTTGGTATGTATGTGTTTTGGATTTATTTTTTTTGGGGGGGGTGGGGGGTTTGGTTTCTGGTTTTGGTGGTTTGTTGTTTGGTTTTTTTCCTTAGATTTTGTAGTAAGTTTTCCTCTTGCAATGCTATTTTTACTTTGAGAAATCTTTCTTTAATTCAACATTTATTATTAATTTTGTAGGAGGATATCCTATGTGCTTGGAGTAGTATTTACATGAGGAGAAAACAGACTAGTTGAAAAAGTGCATTGAACAGCAAAAAATTTTTCCTTCCATTGGTGCTACTGTGCAGAACTATAGTGAGCTCAATTTAAACAGAAAAAAAACCCACATTATTCCTGCAATGTGTGCTGTTTGCATTTGAGAATTTGATTTAAATGATAAATTAGTTGTAACAAGACAAAAAAAAATAGTAGTAAACATGGCTGCATGAAAGAAACTTCTTTTATCTGCTTGGTGGTAATATGAATGTGAAATTCAAATGAATCTGTGGACAATGTAAATTTTTAAATCTAAGTGTAATGTTTACTTAATAGATATGAAATTCTGGGTGAATTTTTTTTGTTTGTTTCATTAATGAATAATAGCATATGAATACAAAAAAAAAATATAGGGGATGCTATTTCTCAGTTAGGGAACAAACTGGATTAGCTTCCTGGTGAATAAATGAGCTTTTTTTACCCTAAAGGTTTGAAGTAATGATTTGTATAAAAAAGCTCACTCAGGCTCTAGTTATTGGCTTTGTCCTATTGCTGCTTGCTTAAATTGCACCTAAAATTATGTTATTTTAGTGGTGTTAAGTACCTTCTCTGATTCTTTCAAATGGATCATTGAAAATATTCTGAACATATAATGTATATTTCCAATGTGAAGGCAACAGCATGGGAATGTAGGATAGCACATTTCATTTAAAAGATTTCAGTTTGATAGTGGTGTTTTAAAACTCTAAAGTACAAGATTTATTGCGAGAATTATGTTTTTATTTTTGAAACATTAAAATAAAAGGTATGTTCCATTAAAAAGTCATATTAATCTTTTAACATCATAATAGCAGAGACATTTTTCATGCTTAGAAAAATGTGAAATGCATAAAAATAAACCCTTCATTTGTATTTTTGAATTAAATTTTTGGGAGGGGTCTTGGATAATGCAGACACAAGGAAACTGCTAGGGAAGAAAGCTTTAACAGAATCAGCTGGAAAAAAAGATTATAGAATAAATCTTAAGAGTTTCAATCAAGCCAAATGCAGATGAAGCCAGCGGCAGATTTGGCTGAATAACAGCAGTAAAATGATTTAATGCTAAAAACATAAAATTTAGTACATTGTATCTGTTACTTGAAGTTGTCCCCCTAAAATAATGTAACAACCATTTGTCTGTTTAGACAGATGATGTTTAACAGCCAATGGCAATAAAACTGGCTAAAAGTATATCATTTGTTTAAAACAAGAAGGAAAACATAGTAATAAATTGAATGAACATAGTAGTTGAAGATAACTGAAATCCCTCTCTACACTTCAGACTTTCTGAAGATTGCCTTATAATGGACCCGCAGTGGATCCACAATGTGTCTGAAGCTTTCAGGCCTTAGTGCTTTGAGTATTCCCTAATTACGTTGTTTTTTCACTTTTCCCTTGTTTCTTCTTGTGAACTATCTATATTGCTCTTGTAGCCCTTTTTTAAAGCTGAAATCTATGCTGAAATATGAAATAATCTGTCACTGAATTCACTATAGAAGGAGGCAGAGCCATAGCAAATATTCATGTGCAAACCACTAGGCTATTACAGGGTCTGTTTATTCCCCCCCCCCCCCATCTCTTCCAGATTTCCATACTGCTGGAAAACTATTTCTCTATTTTGATGTTAATACCATTTTGAACACTTTCAATTTCTCTACATCTGACGTTACATATATAAATCGTTAACATGTAATTCCAACCTTAATGCCTTTAAACGTGTGCATACTTCCCTTCTTGCTTTTCACCTCCATCTAATGATATGCAAAGATACTATTTCTCTGATATTTTCTCAATGCCATCACAGTGTTTTGCTTCAGCAGTTGCTTGCTCCACTCCTTCCCTCTCTTGTCCCCTCAGCTCCAATCTCAGAGAAGCGCTGCCCAGTCCTCTCTCTGAGCTGATCTGCCACCTAATGGAGGACTGAGATTATCCTGAGTATTCGCAGGCAAGAAGGCATCGCTTCCGGACTGCTCTGTGCCCTACTCATGCACAGTGGGGTAAATTCTGCCACGGTTTCTCCATGTTGTGGCAGTGAGCTCCTGAGTGAGTCACCTTTGTTTTCTCAAGTATCAACCAAATAAGACGGTACTTAATGCTGGAAACTGGCAGTGAGGTTGTCAGTGTGCGCTGCGCTGTTGCATTGATGCAGTGTATGTCCTCTCAGGCCTTGCCCTGTTGTATGCTCCTACGTAAAGCTTCCAGAGTGTCTACAAGAGCCTGTATCTTCAGGGAGTTGGAAGCTCTAGAAGTTAATATTAAAACATTTTTAAAAAAAACAAAAAAAACCCCAACAAAACACACAGACAAAAAAAAAAACCCCACACACAAAAAAAACCCAAAACTAAAAATAAAACCCACACCCAAAACAACCTCACCCCCCCAAAAAAATCAAAGGACAACAACCACAAAAAAAACCCCACCACAAAACCCACACAACAACAACAAACCCAACAACAACAACAACAAACCCTATGAAACTTTAATGCCAACCTTCCCTGGTTTACCTCACCTATGGAGTTGCGGTGGCCAGCTGCAGCAGACAGCTTTTGTGGAGGTGATGAAGCTAGTTAGCAGCACTTTGTGCGTTGTGATGTGTTACTTGAGTGTGAGGGGGAACTAAAGATGCTCATATAGAGAACCAATAAAGTCAGAAAATGTTAAAATTGGTAAGTCCCTTCTGACTGCTGTTAGAACACCAGTCATCCCTGCACATATGATCCTCAGTAGCACACTGACCACAGTGTCCTGGTTATGAAATGTAACATGATACTGGCGATCGCTTTAAACAAATTGTAAGGAGTTGGTTCATTTGCCTAAGTCTCACATGATGCTATTGGGAACAGTGGTAGCATGGATCAGTGTTGTTTAAAGCAGGGACAGACCTGATTTGCACAGCTATAATCATCGTGAAAGTTATCGGCGCTTTTAAAGGCAAAGACAGGGATATTTCTAAAGCATAGAAGTGTTTGTATCAGAGTTCTCAGTTCGTGTCAGTTTTTTAATGGTGGGCAGAGATTGCAAGCTAAAGGATGTAATTGTAACTCCTTTAACATGATTAATTAAAACTAAACCAGAAAACATGTTACATTTTGCCTGTTAAATAGATGTTACGCATAGGTAGCCAGTCCTCAACCCCCATCTCCATAATCTACACAAGGCAGCTAGCTGGAGTTTGTACAGTTTGTTCCCTTAGTACTGTTTACCCTCCTTTGTTCATGTACTTGTTAGGGTTTTATATCTGACAGAATGGCTTAGTTCTCAGTTTCTGGCACTGTCCCTGTTCTCAGTGACCTCCTCCTTAGCATACTATTGTGGCATTTCATGCTAATATTAGTGGTTTCTGCTCTACTTCCCAAAGGGAGGAGTTTCCCTGCTGTTGAATCAGATTCTGCTCTTTTGCATGGTGTGCCTTTTACAAGGGTATCCCTGGGATTGCAGGAATACTTCTGGACAGATAGTGTTTTTTGGGGGTTGTCTGTAGGGATGCAAACAAAGTAATTAATGAGAGTAATACAGAATGTATTACCTTCTCCTTCAAGAGCTCTCCGAAGCCCCTGCTCTGGATTCTGTTGGGTTGTAAAAATACAAAAATGAGGAGGGGAAAAAAAAGAAAGAGATCCCTTTCATCATATCACCTGGGTAAAGAAATTAACATTTCAGGGAACATTTCAGCTGAGCGTTCCTTTTGCATATTTACAAGGAACTAAATGTAGTTGTTGAATTGGGAGTCTTTGCTCATGATGGTGCATTTTCCTTCTGCCCACTCTGCGTTTTTCCTTCTGGTTCTGTTTGCACAGTACAGTATAGCTGTCACAGCAGTCTGATGATTCAGAGAGATTTTTCTCATAAGCGCTGGTTTGCTCAATTGCAAAACATTTCAAAGGGAAAGAGACAGGCTACTTGAATACCTTTGTGTTGTTGAAGTTCAGTCTAAATTAGATCTTCTGAAAGTAGACTTAATGAGGGACTAGATAATTTGCATGCTTCTAGAAATGTCCAAGCATAGCCTGAAGGTCTATCCTAAGGATACCATCATGTGAGTACCTGTTCTTAACATCCAGGTGCTGTAAAAATGTGTTTTCTTAATTTTTGTCTCCCTCTGAATCCGTTCTTACTGAGAAATTTAATAATCAAGTGGAATTCTCTGCTCTTCTTGATCACCATATTTAGTCTTTCACTTCATGCCAAACTATATCTCTCTAAACCTGTGTGAGTTGTGTTTTTACTGCCTCCTGTGTAAACTCTTAGATTTGCAAAGTTGCACTGAATTCAAGCACTCTGACCAAGCTGTTGAAAAACAGCAAAGTATACATACATGCGTAAGAAATGAAGCGTATTTGTTCAGACTGTAGTGACTCTAAAAGATTACTGAAATAAGTGGCACTAAACCATTATTTTTATGCTCTGTTATATCTGTTGCAAGTAAGAAGGTAAAAAAGGTGAAAAAGACTGAATCCAGTCAAGAATTTAGGATACCAAGAAGCTGCTAAACAAGACTGAGACATCTGAGTTTATATTTGCAACCCAAAAATGCTGTTCAGCTGCTGATTTGACTCCAGAGGCATCTAAACTTGCCAGGCTTACTCGGCTTACCTCCCTGTTTGAGGGCTATCCACAGCTTTGCTCTGCCATGTATGTAATCGCCCCAGCCAAAGCAGCTTATAATTTAATCTGAGCAGGATCTAGAAAGTAAGTGCTCCTCTGTTTAAATCCTCAGAAGGGCCAAATCCAGTACAGATCCTCAGGGAATGTGTAGGACAACTGTAAAAGGACAGATCAGCCCTGCTCCAGTCTTTTAAAAATCAACTCTTAAGTGGCTGCTCTCAAGAGAAGATCAGAGTATGTGGATCATGACTGAGTTTGCAGGTTTACCTGCAGCCCTTAATTAAACATTTTAACTCTGTGCTTAGTTGTTTCTTTTACCCTGCATTTTTGGGTACTCTTGGGATGTGTCACTTGTACTTTTAAAGTAGACAATTGAAATAAGACTTTGAGTGGAGTTTAAGGACCTATGTCCTTGCTTTTTTAGCTGTATCCCAGTGCCATAGTGATTTACCCATGAGGTGCGGTTAGCATCAGGGAGGAACAACACTAAAGACTCACAAAAAGGAAGAGTACTTGGAAAAAAGGATTTTTTTTCAAAAAACTCCAGAAACAAGTGAACAAGACAAGATTCAGATTGCCTGTGCCTTATCAGTGTGGAAAGGATCAAAGGTGACCTGGAACCCAGGGGTTTCCTCCTATCTCCCATTCAATGGGACCAAGTGGCCACTGGAGGGATGTCTTACAAAATTACCTGAACAGATAGATCTTCATTTATACCCGCACCCGACAAACATATCTTCATTTATACCCATGCTCCTAATGTCCTGGTTTTTGCTGGGATAGAGTTAATTTCCTTCCCAGTAGTTGGTGTAGTGCTGTGTTTAGGTTGAGAATAACATTGGTAACAGGCTGATGTTTTAGTTGTTGCTAAGGGAGTGGTCAAGGACTCTCTGGCTTCTCATCCTGCACTGCCAGTGAGTAGGCTGGGAGGACAAGAAGTTGGGAGTAGATGCAGCAAGGCCAGCTGACCCCAACTGGCCAAAGGAATATTCCACACCGTATGATGTCACACTTGGTATATAAACTAGGGAGAAAGCTGGGCAGTGGACACTGCTCGGGAACTGTCTGGGCACTTATCAGGGGGTGGTGAGCAATTGCATTGTGCATCACTTGTTTTGTATATTCTTATTCTTCTATTGTTATTTTTTTTCTTCTTTCCTGTTCTGTCCTATTAAACTATCTTCATCTCAACTCCCAGATTCTGGGTTTTTTTTTTTCTCATTCTCTCCCCAGTCCCACTGTTGGGAGGGAATTGAGCGAATGGCTGTGTGCTGTTGAGCTGCCTGCTGGGTTAAGCCACAACACCTAATAGAATGCTCTGAGAGGATCGCTTTGGTGTTGACTGTTCTTAGGTAGATAATGATCATTCATGCCCTTGTAGGACCCTACTCAGTCCCGGCTGGACCAGAGGAGTCAACCTTGTGCAAGGCTGCATCATCTGGGTGGGTGCCAGTGACCTGGTACAAGTGCAGTTCAGTAGCAATGCAAAATGGGTGGATAATGAAGCTGTTCTACATTGGTAGTTCAGTGCTTGATACTGAAGTTACACTGGAAGCAGTTGGGTGTCATTGTGCTGGTGCCGTGCAGATGCGCAGTCAGTCCTAATGCTTGCGTCAAAGAGCTTCTGTTCTCCTGGCAGATGTGTTGGCTGTTTCTGTGAAGGAGACTGACAGACAAATATTTTGTTTACTTTTATAGGACTGAGTCTCAAGAATAGAAACAGAATTAGAACTGATTTGTGAGCTACTTCATAATCTTTTTCTTCTCTTGATGTTGATTTCTTACCGCAAGTAACATGATGAATTAGAACAAAGTGTGATGCATCATATTAGGATGGAGAGCTTTTTTAGTAATAGTCACCATTAATATATGTTAAATAATATTTGTTGATGATACATATTTTTAGTCATCAGGTCTAGGTGTAATGGGTTTATCTGTGAGTTCTAGAAGAGCTGGTGGAGGAGATTTCTGGTTCACAGGTTTTCATTTTTAATAAGTTCCTTAAGACTGGAAGAAAGCTGGTGTTCTGCCCAGATTCAGAGTAGACAAGCAGATTGAGCAGGGTAAATATAGCCTGATATAAATCACAGTGAACATATGGAAAAAGCTGATTGGGGATTCAGCTGATAGGGAATTAAAGGCCACAAGTACAATTAATTCTTTTCAACATAGTTCTATGGAAAGTAGGGCTTGTAAAACAAATGACTGACAAAAGCTTGATTTTAGTCTTTTAATACTAGATAAAATTACAACTTTGATTAGATGATGCTGTTTGTGTAATAGACTTTGAAAAACATGTGACTTACTGCTATGTGAAACCAATTAATAAAAACATAAATTGAACTATATAATGAAACAGGCCAGACTTTAATGACTAACAAACCAGCTAGCAGGTCTTAATAAAGGATTGTCGATAAAGGAGTTTCAAGCGCTAAGTAGTTTTAGACCAGTGTCAGTGCTTAAGTAGTCTCAGAGCCAAAAGAATAATGCCCTGTCTAGGGGTAGTCTAGAAGCATGACCAGGCTGATGATTTTCTGCTGTGTATAGAACTGCCAAGAACATTTAGACTGAGGCACACAGCTTTGCCATCTGCATTTGTCAAAAAAAAAAAGCTTAGACGTTGCTGAAATACATAGATATTTAACACTCATAAGTACCTGCAGCCTCCGAATTAGTGCTGAGAAGTTCTTTGTTGAATTCAGGAGTTCTGTCTCCATAGTTTATTCTTGATCCAGCCTTCTTTACATGGATGTCCCCATAGCACATGTGATATAGCCAAAACCTAAGCTTCATAAACAGGACATCAGAGAAGACAATTTAGTACTCCCTGATGACTTTTAATGATATATCTGCAATAGACTGTGACAAGTGAATGATTTTGGAGGAAGGCAGTGTGGTGTTTTCCAGAGATCTAGAGGACTAGAAATAGTTCTAATTTAGAGTATTTTGGAAAGTTTTAAAAATATTTTCTTCTTATGTACACCTGTATTCAGCTACCCCTGAGCTACGTGTCCTGTGGTAAACAGATTAAGACCATCTACTTGTAAATAGACCATACCTTGGACAATTTACATCTAATACGTAAGAGATGGATGGGAAAACCAAACCAGTAGGGGTTGACTGGACTACATGATTATTCAAGAGCAGAATTTTGAATAGGACTCAAGTCTGTCAGCACATTCATGAGTGTTTAAGCTGTTAAGTCATGACACCTCCTTAAAACCAGCTAAAATAAAGGCAATATCTAAATAGCATTATTGTTTCTATTAGTACTCTATCTATTCCACTTAGGTAGTATAACACTAAATGTATTGTTACGTCTTTCTATTTGAAAGATTATAAATTAAATTTTTGTTTCCAGAGTTTTTAATGTTCATAGTACTATAAATTCTAGATAAGCTAAAAAAGAAGTGTGAAATTTTAAACCAGATGTTCAAAAATACTTTATCTTATTGATACTTGCATGTTTAGCATAGTTTTATAAAATATGTAAGTCCTGTAACAATCTGTCATTAAGTGATAAGGGTATTGCAGTTGTCCTCAAAAGCAAAATTTTGTGCTTTGTATCTGTTAAAAATATAAAATATGTGTATTATCAACACTTCTTTATGTACAGCTCATTAAATCCATTTGCCTCATTTGAAATTGCTTTTCATGTTTCTATGGAGCTTTATAGAAGATTGCTTTGAAACAAATTTCCTTGAAAACTGTTTATTTTTCCTGTATTCAAATTATATCTGTCTTTCACTGGGAGAAAAAGTACAGGTGTTAGACAAATGAAGCAGAGGAATTTTTTTGCTCAGTAGTAATTTTCCTCTCATTTGCAGTGTCTAAGTTATTCCCCATTAATGTAGTCATTACTATATAGAAGGGAATGCTTGTTTTCCTAATGTGCATGAAATATTCCAGTTGTTCTTTCTTCCAATTTTATACCCCTTTCACATATCTATCTATATATATAGCAAGTCACATTCGTAGGGACCTTTTTGTCTTAATGTAATTGAATAGAAATGCGCAATCAGTTGATGCATCAAAACTCAGTGGAATAACTATACATCTAGAAAAATACTTTAACTTTGCACTCAGCTGAATTTCACTAAATACACTCCCTTATGCCTCATACATCCAATTAAAGAAGTACTGCAGATACACTTACAAGGAAATCAAATATGCAGTGTGATTATGTTGAAGGTAAATAAAAGAAAAGGGTGTTCCCTCTGTCAGCTGGAGCCCTAATTGATTAAACTTTGACATGTCCATGAAAAGTGTGTCTGTCTGTATTAATATCTCAATTGGAAATTAGTAATACTCAGTACTAGTATACTACCATACTGTGTGCATTCTGAAGCGAACAAGTAGCAAGTGATAGCACAAGAGGTAATGGGCTCAAGTTGCACCAGAGGAACTTTAGGTTGGATATTAGGAAAAATTTCTGCACCGAAACAGTTGTCAAGCACTGTCACAGGCTGCCCAGAGAAGTGGTGGAGTCACCATCTCTGGAGGTATTTAAAAGACATGTCGACATGGCACTTAGGGGACATGGTTTAGTGGTGGACTTGGCAGTGTTTGACTCAATGATCTTAAAGGTCCTTTCCAATCTAAATGATTCTATGATTCTGTGATTAATTTGGTCTTAAGCTCTTGAAATCAAGGAGAAGGTCCCTGTCCCGTTCGATTTATAGTATGAAAAGGAATCTTGATTTTGGCTCCTAAATGATCCCTTCTACAAGCATGCTGTTTTTCCTAGCTCCTTCACTGTTTTTGAAGTATCTGGTTTTGTTGTTTATGGCCAAAAGTGTTCAGACATGTGAGTCACAGCAAAGAGATCACTGGCACCAAACTGTGTTTTGTGATGCTGCCAGATATTCTGTATTGGGCTCACTGGTGCTTTCTTTCTTCCAGTTGTGTCTTTCTGTAGCTCATCTGTAAAAGTAGTAATACCTATTTTTGAAAAAGGGTGTGGGGGGAGTGAATATCTCTCACTTGATACTTGTTCTTTTTTTTTTTTTTACATAAAAACATTTTGAAATCTGATATTGTCGTTTATGATACAGTGTTACTATACTTTGCTTATGCATTCATATTTACCTTGACTCCTGTTTGCTACACTATAGCTTCAACCTGTAGTCTGTATTTTCACTCACAATCAGCATTGCAGCAAGAAGCACAGAAGACATAAAAAGTGATACTTTATTATGTTCATAACAGGTATGTAGGTGTAGAGAATCATATTTTGTAATAATCAGTGGATAGACTCCTGAATAAGTTGTCAAAATATGTGTTTTCCTGTGAAAAGAGTAGGACAAAGTGTCTGAGCTACAAGAGATCTTAAATAAATTATCTGGAGGAAAAGGCAATCTGTTGTATAAATATTTCCAGTTTTGAAATTGAAGCATTTACACTGATCTGCACTTAGAGGCCTGGCCTTATTTTGTAGTGGATAATATTATGTCAAAGCAATGTTTAGTTCTTCTCATCAGCTGTTGTATACATATTAAATTATGTCAGATTTGATCCTGAATATATTCAACACGAGCACCCAGTTTTGCTGACAAACCAAAAATCATTTTTGGTTAAATATGTTCTATCACAGAGTTAGGGTATGTTGCTTTTCTGAAGAGTGACAAAATCAGTGGGCTAAGCTCAGCTTTGTAATTCCTGCTGCCTGTTAATGCCTTTATTATATATAAACATCCCAGCAGTAGACTCAGTAGATATCCTACTGGAAAGTTGCAGTAGCGGAGGTAGACAATGTGAGGCATTTTCTCAAGGGTATTATTTTCACAATAATTTTAATTGGATATAGCTATTTCACCAGGCATGTGTATTCATTTGTACTTGTTCAAAGGCAATGCAATTTAATTGTAAAATACTCTCAAATCACTGCAGTGGTCATTTTACATGGTGAAAGAACAAGACAATAAAGTAGATAACCAGGTTCTCAGAGTTTTGTAAGGAGTATTGAAATTATGCTGGTGAAGGAACAATAAAAGTCAAGGTTCAATGGTAGCATACTCCAGAGTATCCTGTAGATCTTGGGTCAAACACATTGTACAGTGTCAGGGAGGCACCCCCAAAGCAAACAGCAGCCACTATCCAAAATGGGGTTTATTGCAACCAAAGTTGCCCAGCACTCCTCACCAAATACAAGTTTTGGAATTAACTACTACACAACTCATTCCTAAACCTTAAGGAGAGATGAACCAAAATGAGCACATGCTCACTCATCAAGGGGAAACCCCCCACCACCACCAGAGAGCCCAAGGTATCACTCACCCAAAGGTGACTGGGGGGGGGGACGACGACTCACTCAATCCATGGAAGGCTCCTTGGATGGAATGCCCAAGGGGAGGGTTTGGCTGCCAGACCTGCTGCTCTGCGAAGAACCAACTCCTCTGGCTCGTAGTCAGGACCCAATTTATACCCTACTCAAGGGTGCACTGGGGTTATTCTGATTAGTTGAGGGGACCAGCCCAAACAAAACACAAACAAACGCGGACCCAGTTAAGCACCAGGAGATGCAGCTTAATGGCAGAGGCACCAAACTGGTCCAGCACACCCTGTTTGTTTTGTCTGTTTTGTCTGTTGGGGGCGGCTGCACCTGCCATGTACAGTCAGGGTACCTTGTTAATTACAGTGATGCTGTAATGAGGAGATGACCTGAAGTTCAGGAGAACAGTGCGTAAGAACTTAGTTTAACTGGAGAAGAGTAGACTGCTGTAGTAGATGGAACAAAATCGTCTCTTCTGGAGAACATTTCATAGTGGGAAACACACTGGAGTACCCTCAGGCTCTCTCAAGAGAAACCCTTCTCCTTCCCTTTATTGTCTGTGGTGGAAGCACAGGAAAAATATATGTGCCAAAAGTAGGGTGAAGAAACACTTCTCTTCTCCAGCTAAACCCTCAGCATTTCAAGGATCTTATTTAAAATGAAGGAAATTTCAGTTTATTTTTTCTAAGAAAATCTGAGTACTTGTCATGCTTCCCTGTTGTATGCCCTAACCATTTTCTGGATGTTTTGGATTTAGGCTTGCCACCTTGTCTGCTTCTGCAGTTCCAGTTTGTGTAAGTAATTTTGCAAAGACTGGAACTCAGGTGTTCTTTCTTCTGATCAGTTTTATAATCTTTCTAATCTGCCATGACAAATACTTGGTTGTTTCGTTAGGGCGTGCAGTACTGTAGATAGTTTTGAATG
The DNA here is from genome assembly GCA_024336885.1 of Actenoides hombroni. Lineage (NCBI taxonomy): Eukaryota > Metazoa > Chordata > Aves > Coraciiformes > Alcedinidae > Actenoides > Actenoides hombroni. Next base: position 11,210,786 of record WUAM01000323.1, read on the forward strand.
TGAATGAGAAATTTGCCTTCTTATGTGATTCCCCTGTCAACAGTTCCTAGGAGCTCCAAGGAGCAGTATGGCTCCAGGAGTTTAATCTGCTGGGATATTTTGATCTTGAAACAAACTGTTTGTGTTATAGAGAGTGACAGAATCAGGGAGTTTGTGCTACGTTGGGATGAGAGGTTGAGCTCTACACCTCAGTTCTGCTTTCCAGTTCCTGTCTCTGCTCGGAAGACTATACAAAGACCATCTACAGCAACAATATAAAAAGGAGACATCATTTCTTCTGTGACTTGAAGATTAAGGGAAAGTGTTAGCATAGACTGATTTACGTAACTTCAGGAACCACAAATCACTCTTTATTTAACATATGTAAGGCAACTGCTTCTTTGCAACTTGTGTCTACTTGTGGACTTCATAGTATTGTGCTTCACATCTGCAAGCATAGCTGAGGAAGTGTTCTCTTCAAGGTAAATTAATGGTGGTCACTGTGAACTTTCTGATCAGTCTGGCATCTGGGAAATACTTTCTCAGCAGATGTCCATTTACTGAGAATGCATTGTGTAAGCACCACTTGGATTTCTAAGGCTGATTCGTTCAGCTATTTGTTGGTCATCAGTGATGATGATGGTGCTTGCAGGCAGCTAGTTTTTTCTCCTTCAAGATTCTCCTCAGTTAGAGTTTGGTAACTCTTAACTTGGTAAGTTACAGTAAAAATAAGGAGGGAGTCAGAATCATTCTGGCATCCCTAATATGATCTCTCATGCTTGGTTCAGAGGGAAAATCTATCACATTTCAAAGAACAGATTTCCCTTAAATTCTGACATCTCTTCATATAGGAAAGGAGGAGAAGAGAGTTTTAATAACTCTGCTGCCAGTTAGTTAGATTTTGGTTTCAGGCTAGAAATGACAAAGTTTTTTGATGCTATGTATTTTGGGCAGAATCGGAAATCCAGGAACAGGAGCCTGGGTTCCTATATTATTACATAAGCTGGCAGTTCTCTGTGGCAGTCCATGAAGTCTTCTGTATTCAGTCTACAGCTATTAGAAAGAGTTCCAAAGCAGGGAGAAGCTAAGATACCTAGCTCAAAGCAGCAGAAAGATTTCTGTTTACTTAGCAAAGTTGTGGCCAGACATGTTTTCATTGCAGTAGATGCCTGAAATAACTCTTTCCAAGAATAGTGCAGAGTGTTTGGAAGAGAGACTAGGTGGCATTCAGAGCTTTAATCTCCTAAATCTACTTCAGAGGACTATTATCTTTAGTAGATACAGATTTTTAACTAGTTGGACTGATGCTTTATCCTTTGGAAAGGCATTTGTATTTCCATTCAACAAGGTTGCAGCAGTTGTTCACTAGCTTCCTTGGGAAAGTGTTATGATCTAGTCCTAAGAACTTCTGGATCTCTGCTTGGATTTCATTAGAGCACATGATGTAACTGTTATCCCTAGATAGAGTATGTAGACTTCTGATTTCTCATATTATTAAACTGTGATCATTTGACTCTCCATAGTATCTATATATTGTTATTCTTTTATTTTTTATTTACTGAGCTTCCTGTTTATATTTACAGAGCTATTCCAAGCTACCTAATCTGATGAAGTTGAACTTCATTCCTCAAGTGTGATTTACTGAATATAGCGTAAAACCATGATGAAAAAGAAGAGCATATCTGCAAGCAAAGCTTCTTTGGTCCTCTTTCTGTGCCAAATGATTTCTGCATTGGATGTACCTCTTGACTGTAAGTATTAACCTCCTAAATAAATGCAGAATAATGGAAGACTATTTAAATTTCTGTATAGGAAGATGGAGCTAAACATGGGGTATGTTTGTCACTTCAGTCAGGGCATTATGAATATTTACACTAACTTACTGAAGATTTAAAAAAACTGTGCATATAATACGACTTGTTCACTTGAGAACATAGGATTCTCACAAATGCACTTTGGTGTGACTTTATTGAAGATTTTATTTGATGAAAATGAAGAAGGGTAGAGAAGCCCAGTTAAATGCTAATTATTTGTGAAATAAAGATCATATTGCTGAAAATCCCAGGACAATTCCTGGTTGCTGTAAGCAATCACCCTTATCTTTATATTAGAGGTTTTCAGCAACTGATAAGAGATCTAGTAAAATATTCAAATTCTTAAAATTCAGACAGTAGAATGACCTTGCATTTTGATCCAGAAGAGTAATCCAGACTCTTGAATTTCCTAGGCAGTGCCTGAAGACAATTCACTGCATAACATTAAGTTAAAAGCATGATTGCTGAGCAGTGAACTCTAGCGTTAACCAATGAGGAAACATCTAGAAGAGTGGAATTCCCAACATCTGAAATTCTTGTCTAATACAAGACTGTGTTATTAGGGAACCTTGAAGGTAGCAGTACATGCTGAAAAGGAAGCCATGGTAGCTGCTTGTTTTTTATATCCCTAATAGCTAATTTCATGAAATTATTCATGCTTCAGGTTGTTATTTTCTTCTTAACATAAGTATGCTCACATTTTCAGAATTCAGTGAACCATGTTTCACATCACAGTGACTATTCATTTGTTAAACTAATTACCAGAGAAGAGAACATTAGGGCTGGTGTTAAATTGATAGATTAATACATGAGTAAATTTGCCTGATTCTAATCTGCATGGCTTTCTTTACCCCCTATGTTTTTGATACCTTCCTACCTTCCATAAATGCATGTTTTTCTTTAATAATCTTTGACATATATTGCAACTGCTTTGGTGTTTTTTTCCCCATGCATATTTGGAGACCAATGACCTGTATTTCTGTAACAAGATCAATATATCTGAATCACATCAGATTTGTTGTGCTGTGAATGCCTTTAGAGCAGTAAACTGTGGCTTAAAAAGGGCTTTAAAACTTTGATGAATGGATGTCTTATTTTCTATACTTAATTTTCTCCCTAAATATTTTTGCAGGCTAGAAGTAGTGTTTTAAACCCATCTTGTAGTTCAGAAACTATATAAATTGTGCACCACTCTAATATCTTTTGTATAGAGCAACAGTTCAGGTTATAATAACCAGAAATGCATGAATAGACAAAAATGAGTAGCCCTTTTAGATGTATCATGTTAACACTATATTAACTTGTTCTCTACTACATAATGTTTAATAACTTTGTTTTATCTGATAAAGTCACATACTTGAATTTTCAGCCAAAAATCATATTAACCAAAATTACGTCTGTGATGATGTAGTTGCTTTAATAAATAATAATGATTGAATGGACTCTCAGCACCACAAGGGAAGGACTTGTATTTTCTGTGGGTCTACCCTACATACCTACCACACAGACCTGGTAGTGAGAACATGCTTGACTAGTTGAACCATTAAATTTCACCCAGATTAGTAGTTCCTATGCTTGTCAGTGTCTCAAAGTAGGTCAGGGGTGACTGACAATGTAGCTGACCAAAAGCAATTTGACTTGCGCTAAAACGTTATTGGTGAGGAGACATGCATACAAAATACTTGAAGGAATAAAGATGTGACAACTAAGATGATTTTTTGTTTCTGTTGTTTAGTTATTGTTCAAACCAAAAAGGATTGCATGTCTGTTGAGTAGAATTAGGTGCTTTCGTCTTTGTAAGAGTAATTTTAGCCTGAAGCATTCTCTTTGTTCTTCCATATGATCATATGGGTGGATTGATTTTGACTGCAGCATGAGGGCAGTGCACTCCATTAATTCTGATTTGCTCTCTCCTCAGTATCAGCATTTTGTGTCCTTGCAAGGCCCAAATCACATACCACGGTTGCCCTTAAAAAGTCAACATTTCAGAAAAGATTCTCATAACATGAACTTTGAGATGAATGTAGTAATATCTGACAGAATGGAAATCGTGGCTAGAATTTCAGGCATGGCTGCATGGGTTACAGTGCTAAATGTTTTCAAGGTTTTCTTTTTAATGGTGACCAATGTACTTGTTAGAGATACTTACCTTCCCTCTCAAAAATGCTAATTTTCTTTTAACTAACAAATGTTTCTCTTTAATCTCCATTTGTCCATTCTACTGCTGATTCTGATGGGGGAATAAAAGCAAAACTTCTAGAAGAATGTAAGTTCCTGTCCACAAAAACTAGGCTGTGTGCTGCTGAAAATTAATACTGATTGTGTTGCAAATTGAGTCTGCAGTCCAAAAATGTGTGATTCTTATGTTTTATTGATAATTTGGTTTGCTGTAGCTAGATGTCTTGAGCATGCAGTGTTCAGAAAATACTACTCTACATTAATAAGTGTTCTGATATTTTTGAACAAGTTAATTGTGTTATTTTTGGTTGTGTGCTATCTGAACGTTAAAATCTTTATTAAATATCAGCATAAGGAATGGGTTTTTTACTACTTTCAGGAGTAAATAAATTAGATAAAAAATAAATTAATCTGAATATATGTACTTATATACTATTTTACATGTCAGAGTTGGAGATACTTTTCTATCCTTATGAAACAGTGGATACAGTTATTTAAGTAGACCTCAACATCTATGGGGTCTCCTAACTTGGCTCTAGTAACATGGTTAATTTGGTAAGTTTTAAGTGCAGTGCACAGCTCCGGAGTAGAGACTTCAGGTCTTGGATGTGCATCAGATCGAATATCCTGTACGTTGGGCAGTGCTCGTGTCATGTCCCTTTTCAGAGTGTGTTTCCTCTTTTCAAGTAAACATCTGACTGTTCTTACCCTGACAACTGCCTGTGAGAGGGAAAAGGACTGTCTCCAAAGTGCCTCTCTAGAGAAGTACACTAAAAATTATCATCATGTAAGAATGCTGCCTTTCCATTTTAAGCACTCTCCTCTCTGTAGTGAGGAAGAAGAGCAAAACCCAGTTCTGTGTGGCCTGTTGTTCTGCTTAGCTGCTGTCTCACTATGATTCCGTGATCAGATTTTTATTTTTTCCCCCACTCCTGGCGATTTCTTGTGGGTAAGGCTTTACGGACGGCTGCCTCTTCCTGTGCAACAGAGTATTTAAGTCTTTTCTACCATCATACATTAAAACATAAAAAATAACAGTTTTACAATTTTAACTGGCCAGAGTGAGGCAAGAGAAAGAGTTAATGATTGAAATGTTTTGCTAAAGTGGCTAGAAATTTCCCCAAAGTATTAGCAAAGTGTATTGCTGGACAGACAATTTAGACAAGGATGTTCAAAGGCATGTTTTAAAGTGGTTGCTTTAGATGACACTAAGGTATTAACTGGTGAATAATGTTGAGGAAGAAAACTTTAGTATGTTAATATTGTAAACAGGATTTTTTTTAAATGTGACAATGAGTATAGATAAAGATAACAGACTATAAAGTACTTTAAATAGCTAAGCACCAACTAATTTTGTCAGGGGAATAATTTCTGGTTTGTGCTACTCATTCTAGAGTACTTGATAAATTGTAAATGTTAAGTATTTGTTTTCCCTGGGGCGATTCACGAGATTCACAATCACAAGATTCACAATTTTTGTGTGTTTTTTAAAGAGAATCAATACTAGACTTGTCCTACATTTGACTCTATTTGGAAAATAGTTACTATTTTTGTCATTTTTTACAGAGTGTTTTATTTGTAACACATTTTTTTACTCCTGAAAAGTAGCTCCTAAAAAGCATGCTTTGTAGAGTAATTCAACGTGCTGAGTGCATAAATCTGTGAAAAGTTTACACCCATTTGGAAATATATAAAAAGTTTAGAGATACAAAGCAATGCTTTTTTATTTCCTTCTGTGTGGTAAAAACCATTTTGTGTGGCTATATGTCTCAACTCTTCACTCAGGATTTGTTAGACTTGGAATTCAAGTGTCGTCTACTTTTGTGAAAATCTACTGAAATCTGATATGTAGAAATGATATTCATTAAAGTTTTTGTCCAAGATCTTCATCCACTGTAAATCAGCATAGCTCAGTTGGAAGGGAGTGTAGCTACACTGATTTACAAGAGTAGAGGGCATCAGCCTCCTCATACAAAGGATACTTTAATCCTACTCTTCTGTTGATCATTTGGTTGCTAATTGCGGTTCTGCTTTCTCTGCTTATAAAACCATCTTGCTAATACTTAGAAAATATTGTTAAATTCCTCTCTGTTTCTTATATTCCATAACGAAGTGTCACAACCTCCTACGATAACACATCAGTCTCCAAAAGATTACATTGTTGACCCTCGAGAGAATATTGTAATACAGTGTGAAGCAAAAGGAAAACCACCTCCTAGGTTAGTATCATTTCGTTTTGCTTTTGTTGGCCTAACAGCGTAGGAAAACAGTGTAGAAAATAATGTAACTTTTGTAAACTAACAAGTATATGTTTATGTATGTGTTTGCACACGCAGAAACGTGCACGTGCTCCTACCTTTGTAATTCAAACAGCTACTAGATAGTGGCATGAATTTGACTCTTCTTGACGTTTAAACTTTTCTACAGTCATCAAGCAACTGTAGTATTTTTACTCTTCAAAGTTGTAGCAGTAAAATCATACTGAATTATTACAATGCTCATGGGAAGCAGTAAGAGACATGCCATAATATCAACTGGATCACATTCCAGATTTCGGCATAGTGTCTAAGAAGAATGGATATTGAATAAATTCAGAGTAACGTTAATAAATTTAAATGTAATGTTTTGTAAATCATTCTGGTTACGAGACTTATCTTGAAATACGTAAGCATTTTGTTGGAAGCTATCAGTTTTAATGATCGCTAGCCTTGATTTACCAAGTATATTTAATAGCCTTAACTTTTGGGTTTGGAAGAAATGGTAACACTGATTAGAGATCAAATTCTTCATCATCTTTCATTTTAAGGCTCTGTTTCAGTATCAGAAATCTTTGAAAGCTGCTAATTTCAAGATACTGGGCACCTGCACTGGAAACAGCAGTAGCTGTGATGCATTCTGGCATTGCTAGTAACTGCCTCTGGTTTCAGAGACTGTGCAGAGATATGTGCAGCTCTCTGCTCAGTAGTGTTACGATACAACTTGCTAGCAAGGTCAGTCTGTAATTGTTTGTTCAGGCACAGAGATCCTTAAATATTCTTCTACTGAATAACCTGGGTTTTCTCTATATTATTCCTTCTGGTTGCCTTTCTGTCATAGTCATTATCATACTGGGCAGCAGAATGGAGAAGATGGAGATTATTTGTGATACCGTCACCCTCTCTAGTGTTCTGTTAATGGTAGGAGTGCCTTAAAGCTGCTGTATTTACCAGCATTCTAATTTAGCAGGCACAATGCCATTCTCAAGAGTCTGGGTGTTGACCTGGAGGATCAGATGATTATTATGTGCTTTAGGACAACAGTGCTGCATCTGCAAATATTTCTCTTGAATGCCTTTTTTTGGGTTGGATTTACCAGCGAGAACAAGAGCCCCATCCGTGAGAGTGATGTAGCTGAGTAGTGTGCAAAGGCTTTCTGCTGTACAGCCTTATCTTCCCCTTCAGTCCTTTGTCTCACTTTGCTCCCATGCCCCACAGGAAGTAAGAGGATATAATGAAGAGTTTTCTAATTTGTTTCATAAGCTTGTGCTTAGTTTTGCTTATTTCTAAAGATATGACATCCAAATAATTTGTTTCAGTAGTTCATCTGGTCCATCAGGCTTGATGACGTGCTTGAGCTACTTCTAAGCTCTGAAGTTGAAGATGAACTTTCTCAGCCCAGAGTGTGAATTGTTTGTTAAAACAGGCTTACTTAACACTGATGAGAGCAGCTGGTATAAAGGTTTATGGATATGCTGCTACCTCTAACTTGAGTAGCAAATTTTCTGGCTTTCATGTAAAATCCAGGGTTTTGTACCACACTTGACTCCTCTCATTTGAAGCAAAATTACAGTTCTCTGTATCCTTCAGTGTTATTGATAGCAAGGATTACAGAAACCCCATAATCTACAGCTTCACCCTCAAGGTTGTAAGAAACAGGTTCACTATTGGTTCACTGTGCATGCAAGTTCTCACAGAAACACTGCAGTGTGGGGCAGTGCTGCTGGTCAGGTCCAGTTCTTCTGCTCTTCCCCACCACAAAGTGCAAATAGCATGTCCAGTCCTGCCTTCTTTCTGCAGAAGGTCAGTGCATGACTTGTGTCACTCAGAATTGGAGCTTTTCCAATACTGTAGAAGTTACTACTTTTAGGAAGCATTCTAATCAGTAAGCATATATAGTGTTTGTATGTAGCTGAAATGTAACAAGTACAAAAAAAGCTGTTCACAACGTTTGAACCTGTGAGTGCTCATCCCTTCGCAGGAGTTGGTCTAGCTCTTTGTAACTATACTTTTGACCATTAAAAAAGAATAAGAAAGAAACTGGTGTTTTCACAATCTGCGACTTTTATACTACTCTCTTTGCTTTTTCTCATATTTTTAATGAGTTCTAATAGTCTTCTTTTTAGTGTGTATTTTTCAAAACATCATTTACTTTGAATAACACCAGTATAGATCTGCTAGATTAATTATGAGCTATCAGGCTGGAAAATTTCATTTAAAGAATCATGGTTGTTTGCATTATTGAAGTGGTGAAAAGGAATCAACCTCACCACACAGAGTCTTTAATTCACTAGCACAATGTTAAAATGGCCAAACCAATTAAAAGAAATGGTCTCCTGCTGGGACCTGAGATGACATGTTTCAGCCCAGAGCAAGTTTTTAAAGGCAGGTTTATAAACCCTTTCAACAATAGGTTTTATAATGGAAATGCTAATGCAGCTTTAGCAATATCAGTTCTCACAGATGTTGCTGTAATATCTTTAGTAGAAAGAAAATCATTTCTTTTCCTTATACAATTGACTTCAGAATCTTTTAATGGAATATTTTTTTTTTAAATATTGACTTTGAAATGGCTCCAGTTAACAAGTTCAGCCAAGACTTTTATCTAAAAGTATTGCCATGTTTCTTTTATTAAAATGTGATCTATTACTTTATTAGTTAATGTAATTTGGGAACAAACCTTATTTAACTCCTAAAGAAAAAAATACAATGTATTATTAGAAATTAGTATTCTCTTATTTCTCTCCATCCAATCTACAAAAGGCAACTGAAAAAGAAACTTTTCTATTTATTTTTATCATTTTAGCTTCTCCTGGACACGCAATGGAACTCATTTTGATATAGATAAAGATGCACTGGTGACAATGAAACCAAATTCGGGCACCCTTGTCATAAATATTATGAATGGTGGGAAGGCAGAAGCATATGAAGGAGTATACCAGTGTACAGCAAGGAATGAACGTGGAGCAGCCATTTCCAACAATATTGTTATAAGGCCTTCTAGTAAGTAAAGCTGCTCATGTCCATAAAATGTGAAACTCTTCAGTTTGCTTATTTTCTTACGATTTTTTTTCTTGTCTTAAAAATTTAATCATCGAAGTGATCATGTTAGAAAGTATTATATGGTTTCTAATATTCAGATTTAATAATGTATTGCATGTTCTCTCCAATATTGCTTAGCATATTTAATAAGCAAAATGATGTCCTGGTTATTTTGGGTACATCTGGATGACCTGTCATGTTTAAAATTGGGTTGTACATATGATGCTACAATTAGAATGAAGTGTTTAAATCCTTAATGTGCATCATTGAGGAGGATAATTTTTATTATTTCTCTGATGCATAGTTTTTATAATAGCTTTGATACAGAACAGGCTGAGATGAAAAAGAAAAAAAATTTGATTAATGGTAAGCTGTTTCTACAGCTTACGTGATTTTTATCTCAGACCAGTTTTTCAAGCTTCTCAGCTTAAAATGTGCTGTTCTCACATGCTTTAATAAAACTGTGTGTGTATAATACTGTCCTAGGAAGGTCTACTGTTTTTTTGAACTTAGTGCATTTTTTTTTTTTTCAGTATTGTAGTTAAAGCTTTCCACATTGCTGTTAGAAAGCCTTTAGTGAGTAGCCAAAATAATGTGAATCAGTTGATTATACTTTCAGCAAATCATTGCTGTACAAAATGTTTTCAGGAAAACTTTATCTCCCAAGAAAACATAAAAAAGTACAAAAAGTAAAGCTTTAAAGTGATAGCACTTAATACTCTGATGCATGTAGTTCTTTTTTTTTTTTTCTACAATATTATGTGCATTTCTTCCTTAAATTCTCAAATCATTGTCAATCTACAGTTTGTATATGTGTTAAAATGACTTGCTTTAGGATCTCCTTTGTGGACGAAAGAAAAACTAGAACCAAATCAGGTTCAAGAAGGTGATTCTCTAGTACTGCACTGCAGACCTCCCGTTGGCTTACCACCACCTATAATATTTTGGATGGATAACGGTGAGTTTGGGGTTTATGCAGAATCTGTTTACTTTTTGCAGTTTTTCTGCATATTTGATCATTGCTTACCAAGACCACAGATTAAGAGTTTCCGTCTTAAGTTCCAATGCAAAGAATTTCTGTTTCTGTAGAAACAAAGAAGCAAGCAGACACATTAGCAAACATAGGCAGCTGAAGACCTTAATGCAAATTGTAGATTTAATGCACTGGGGATGAATGTAAAGACAAAGGAGCTCAAGAGGAAAATTTAGACAGTTCCATATATTTACAAATCCAGAAATGGTGTAACAGAGTGAATGTGGACTCTGCAGATCATAATGATGGATGTTGTATTATTATTGAGATAAATGTGTTCTTGTTTTCCTTTAGCTTTCCAAAGGCTGCCTCAAAGTGAAAGAGTTTCTCAAGGTCTAAATGGAGACCTTTTTTTTTCTAATGTACAACCAGAAGACACCCGGGAGGACTATATCTGCTATGCAAGATTTAATCATACACAAACTATACAGCAGAAACAACCCATTTCTGTAAAAGTCTTTTCAAGTAGGTATTACATTGACTCATTATATACTTATAGTATTTATTCAGAATTCTCAAGTTATTTGCCAAAGTTAAGTAATGTTATTCTAGGGAATTTTGTCATTTTAATGCTGAATACAAAATTGCATTACTGTATAACCTTAAAATGTAATCCCCGGTTTTTCTGACGTACAACTGTTTTTTAAAGCATTTATTCCCTTTATAAGGCTTTGTCTTTTGAAAAACTGTTTTGGAAGATTTGAAATATTGAAAAAGTACGGTGTAAAAATAATAGTTTTCAGATGGTTTTCATGTCTAAGAATATCAAGTTATTATGATTATTTTAACTGTTGAAACAAATTAATCAATCATTTGATTAACTCGCCGTGGCCATATCATCACCTTTTGATTCCCAGTACTTTGATTTATCCCTCTTGTACGCATTCTTCATGATATTCTGTTTATTTCAGTGGATTCATTGAATGACACTATAGCTGCTAATCTGAGTGACACTGATATTTATGGTGGTGAGTTACACTGGTCCCCACTGATACTCCCTGTTTCACAGTAGCATTTAGTTAACTAACTTCACCTCCATGGCTACTTAACCTTTTGCTCCCTTTTCAGTTTCTAATGAAGGTATCTATTAGTGCTGGTGATAATACATACTTGAGAAAGGAACTGCACAGTGTGATCCTTCCAAATATTTCATGTTTCAATGTTGTTGTAACACACGGCTCATACGAAATATGAACTCATATAATAAATGAGTCCTTTCACACTGAGTCAGATTTTAAAGCTTGTCTATTTTGTTGCTTCTATACTGTGTTGTTTTTTTTAATATTTTTCCTCCAATTTACCTAGTAGTTTGATATGTTCATTATCACTAGGACTATTCAATATCACATGCTGCGTAATAAATAACAATTAAACATTTAACAGATGCACTTCACATTTAATAGCTTATTGAATTTACCATTCATTTTTAACACATTTCTAAGTGTAAAACTGGAATGAATAAAATCTAAACACTTTAGTAATATCTGCATAAGTAACTTTGTAGGGGAAAGATGAGTTTTGTTTGTCTGGTGTTCAGCTGATCTCCATATTAATCCGTGTTGAATGGTCTTTTGTATATTGTGACTTAAATCCTCCTGAATAGGTGTATGTGTTTTTAGCATGGCTGACTTTGGAGCAACACTGATACTGTGACACTCAAGGTTCTAGACTCTCCACTCAACATTGTGTGAGCTAGAAAATACATGATATTTATTCTGTTTTCCTTTTCCTTGTCAAAGGAGGCTTTGCACATATTATACCGTAACTTAGGGGTATCTCAAATAAAACAAGGGTATGGAATACTTCAATTCTCTGCATAAAACTAAGATGCCATTCAGGAACAAAAGGAATATGTACCTGAACACAGAATAATATATTAGCTATAGTTAGTGAGGAAAACACCATTTGATTGGCTCACAACTCAGAAATACCAGAGGTCATTCTTCTGAATTCTTATACACTTGTAAAATGAGTCAGCAGTCCTTAACAGTGCTGAAACTGGGTAGATTAGTTACTGCTTCTGACTATGAACTGCATTCTTGGCTCTGGACTGCCCTTTTCTCCTGACTGAAGTTATTCATGTACTAGTTTTTGAGGAATTCATAGCACATACTGTATTGAAAGTAAGTGTTCTTTTTATGTTATTCTATCAAGTAAATCCTATACCCTAATAAACAACTTTATTATGTTTCTGCTCGCATTTTTAAAAAATGCAGTACTTTACTGTAATGATTCAGACTGCTACTGCACTTCAGAGTAATGAAATCCTATATTTTAAAATTGCTATAAAAGAACACAGTATTTACAGAAAGCACTCTATTATTACAGAAAAGACTCTTATTCTGAATTCCATGAAGGCACATCAAATATGAAAATACTTAAAAACCCAACAGAGTATAATGCCAGAAATGGTTCTTATATTTATAGCTGTCTAAGTTAAATATATAGTGAGAGGAGAATAGAAGGCTTATCTTCTGAAAAGATGCTTCACATTATCTAGAAGATATTGACCAAAGTCTATTGAAAAGTGGAGAGTCCCTTTTATCCCCTTGGTTTATATTTCTGAATACAGTGTTTTGATGGAAGCTCAGAAATATTTGGTAACTTTCAATCTTGTGCTATGACTCAGTGACCTCTTATTCCCTGTAAGAGTTCTGCTGAAATGAATAGGGGCTGCTTAGAATTAAGGCTCAGCATGCATCCATCAGGCTGCATAGTTGCCTATGTAAAAACTATGTATCAATTGCTGCCATCTTTAATAACAACGTTTTTCATTTATGTGTTCAGAATTAGAGCATTTAACAGGTTAAGGTATGTTCTGTCTGTCAAAAACCTAATTTGTTGATCTGTGTATTTGTGTAACACTGTGATTTTTAATGAAATGGCCGTTGTAGAGCAAAATCTCTGTCCAAAATGTGGGAATGGATGTATGCATTTCATCAGTATTTAAGTAATTTTATTGAAACATTTAAATTTTAATTGCTTTATTTTTTCTTGTTCCAGCAAAGCCAGTTACAGAGAGGCAGCCAGTTCTTCTAACGCCAACAGGTAGCACAAGTACCAAAGTGGAACTCAGAGGAAATGTGCTTTTGCTGGAATGCATTGCAGCAGGATTGTAAGTTTACTTTTTAGATGGTGTTTTTCTAAATAGAAGTACAGAAACAGAGGGTAATATTTCAGAGATGCTTAAAATGTTACTACTATATAAGCTTAGGTATTTCAAAGAAACAGAGAATAAAGGTGGAAAAAGCTCTTTTAAGGAAGTCCACCATTTACTTGGGCATCAACTGATTTTTAAAACTGACTGTGATCACAGCTATGGCCTCTGCCTTCTCATATGCCCAAAGCCTACACACAGGATTCACATTATACTGTTGTTTTTTCAAAGGACACAAGCAAGAAATGCCACTCAGACACAAATGTGCAGAATTGCCATCAGGAATCAAGCCTCTTCCCCCCCCCCCCTCCCCAAATTTACTATCA
>WUAM01000323.1:11224669-11240360 GCA_024336885.1 Actenoides hombroni
GATTAACATTATACTGTTGTTTTTTCAAAGGAAACAAGCAAAAAATGCCCCCCAGACCCAAATGGGCAGAATTGCCATCAGGAAACAAGCCCCTTCCCCCCCCCCCCCCCCCAAATTTACTATCATTAGGCTCTCAAATAATATAAAAATAGATAAGAATCTGTTGGTCTGATCTGGAAAAGCTGCTTACATACGCTAGCAATTACTTAGTAAATCAGCTAGGTGGGAGTTTTTAGAACATACCTTCAGCTCCTTACATCCAATTTCTCATTGTAATTGAGTTTAATTGGTACTTGTTTCTTTGATGTAATGCAAGTTCGCTTCTGCTGGTGATTATGCAAGTAGAAAATAAAGGGCAATTTAACTTCATGAATTTGTGTGACCTTAAAACAGTTTCATTCTCAGGAAGAAATCAGAAAATAGATTGGTTAGTGCAGAAGTGGAAAATGTTTAGTACCTATTTCAGGAATGGTAAGAAAGTTCACAGTGCACAAAAGCACGTAATGCAGAGTGCTCTGAGGTAGCCATGAGGAAAGCCATTAATTGCAAATGATGCAGCACAGCATCATGCACATGCATTCACTTACGTAAGCTCCATAGGGCACACTCAAGCACAGCTTGATACAAGCATCAGTGCAGTGTTTCTGTCTCAGCTGTGGATTACTTGGGTATCTGCATCAGCACCACCAGCAAGGGCCCACTTATGAGAGGGAGTTACATCAGCTCAAGTAATCTGAATCTGCAATACAGTTACATGTTTTTTGAGAAGCCTGCAATAACAGTATTCAGTGATCCAAATGCCAGTAAAATGTCTGGATAAAAACAGGGAAAAGTAGTATATTATTCATTATATGGCTTTCTGTCTTTAGCCATTATGTAGCTTTTAAAAATAATAATTCACTGAGGGAATCTTACATAGATGATCACAAAGGGCCAAATTCAGATTTTACTTAAAACAACTATTCCTACTTAGCTAGCTTTGCTAGGTGTCTCTGTTATAAAATGTGATATTACAGATGTGACTGCTAAGGGAATATTTTTCTTGAGTCTTTACTATTTGAGAGAGGACATTCTACTCAGTAAGCACATCTTGTAATTTTAAAAGTATGTCTCCATATCTGGACAACTTTCGACTTCAGTGGAGAACATGGGGCATATCCAAGATATAGACATGATGCAGTGACAAGGAGCCATACTTGACTCAGCACTGACTTATTTTCTTCATTTCTCATCAAAAATATTTCTGTCTCCTTGCAACCCTACTGTAAGATTTATGACATTCATGTAGCAGCAGGATACTGCTTGCATGAAGAACAATTATAAACTTGTCATTAGCTAGAAGCTATCTTTTAAAGCATCATGAGCACAAATTTAACAGTATAAGAGAAATAAGGTTTGAAATACACTTGTATTCATTTATTAACCATCAAGGTTTTTATATTAATCCGCGCACAAATGTATTCTGTAATTATTAAGCCTGCGAACAGATGGCCATTGACAGTGTTAGTGAGGCTTGTCATTTTCTAGAAACAAATGCTGGCATATTCTGCACATTTGTTGGATGTGCCCCAGAATCTGGGTAAAGGCTCCCAAAATAATTATTCATAAAATGTATGCTGAAAAACTTAATGTATTGAACTCTCATCTTCCTTTTCTCTAGTCCATAAATTCGATCTCTGCTTTTGCTTCTCCTTCTCCAGACCCACACCAGTAATCCGCTGGATTAAAGAGGGTGGAGAACTGCCAGCCAACAGAACATTTTTGGAAAACTTTAAGAAAACCCTCAAGATTATAGATGTTTCTGAAGCTGACTCTGGGAACTACAAATGTATAGCAAGAAACACATTAGGTTCTGCTCATCATGTCATTTCAGTAACTGTGAAAGGTAATATTAAGATAATCCTTAATGTAATATTGTCAGTGTCCAGAATGCAAGATTGAAGTAAACTTTCTAGGGTAAAATACAGCTGACAGGATGAATGATAATGGTTTAAAAAAAAAAAAAAAAGCAACCTGAGGAAATGATCATTAAGCAACTGAATGTACTACTGGAAGGACTTCATTATATTAAATCTTTTTCTTTTTTTAATACGTTATTTTGTAAAGCATCAAGCTAAATTGAGATTATACTGTAATATTAATAAAATAATTTCTTAGTTTCTACTGCTGCTGCATTTAATTTAGACCTTTGTTTATCTATCTGTCATTATAATTCTGCTTTCTTGTTTTAGTATCTTACTGCTCTGCTCATCTCTTCATCTCCTTATAGTCTCCATTTTTTCTGCTCTCCACTCATATGGCCCAGATTCTTTCTCTTCTCTGTTTTATCATCTTATGGTCTTACATTCTTCTTTCTTTTTCTCTCTTAATTCACGCTTCTGGTTTTCTGTCTTCTTCATGATATTTACCCAAGATGATATCTTACTAGTTCTAAAAACACTTACATGTTTGTCCAAATAGGAATTGTAAATATATTTTGAATACCATGAAACAAAAAAACCTGTAGTGACAGCTAATTAATCACTGAAATAATCAACTGTAGTGCTTACTTTGCATGCTAAATAGCATTTATTTTGTGGTTAACCTGCATCATTTTGTGATGACATCTAACCTTTTTAAGAGCAACAGTTTCCTGTTTGCATTTGTCCATCAGTCCAAAATATGAAATTTAATTCCAAGATGTGATAACATATGACATTTGTGTTTATTTATTGTAAAAGAGATGGAAACCGAGACAAGTATCTTTTGGTAAGGACAGTGCTCCATCTATTTTGACCTCTGTGTGTTTTCAGCTGTCTCAGGTAAACATCTGGTCCCACTGCAATCACCCGTTGACTTCGGTGAGACCACGGATTTTGCCGTTTCTATATTTCACCCTTGATGTGAATGAAATCTTCTTATGTAATCAAATCCAAAATCATTTCTAACAGCCAAACTGCTGTAAGCAAGGATATCTGAAATGAATCAAAAAACACTCTAGTCTCTGCAGATCCCATATCCAGATAACTTTTGCTTTCTTTAGGAAAGATGAATTAGATTCAAAGCAGACAGCCCTAAATGGAACAAAGAAACATGTGTTTCTTAGCACTGAATTGTAACGCAGCAGGTAGCCTATAACGCAGTTTAGCAAAAGTATCATCTACCTGTTAATCATTGAGTATCAAGTGTATATATATTAAAAAAAAATAACAGTACAAGTATAAGTCCATATCTAGACATACGTTGCTTGAATTATCTTCTGGTTACCACGATTGTGTCTTATCATTTTCTCTGTGTGATTTTAGAATACAATTGCTGTGTTTCTCTTCCTAACCCCAGCTGCCCCATACTGGATAACAGCACCCAGAAACTTGGTCTTATCTCCTGGGGAAGATGGGACATTAATCTGCAGAGCTAACGGCAACCCAAAGCCTAATATAAGCTGGTTAGCAAATGGCGTTCCCATAGCAAGTAAGTTTCTTAGTTACCTTATGGGAGGGTAAGAGAATATGAGCAATATCATGGTGGGGTTTTTTTCAAATATAAATGAAGACTGTGTATTAGAGTAGTTTTTGCCCTACAGTTAATACTAAATTATAAATGAAGTGATAAAAATACTGTGGTTCATAAAAGCAGAACAGCAAAATATGCCTCTAATGTGCTCGAGGACACTAAAATCTTATGTGACCATACTCCCAGTTATTCTGTGTGGTGTTCTGCTGGTACTATCCTTGTGGAGATGGGGCTGTAGTAGCATAACTGTGTAACGCCCCTTTACAGGGATATTGTTGGGGTGTAATTTTTACCCTTGTGTTGCCATGGCAGTCGTGTTTGCTAGATCTCCCCTTTGCTGTCCCGCTGCAACATTGATTTTGTCAAGGAATTGTAAAGGTGACATAAAAAGTCAAGTCCTCACATCCGTGGATGTTCAGAGCCCTTTTGCAGGATTTGCAGCTTACAGCATGTTTGAGCCTTCCAGGCTTCAGCACGAAAAAGTAGCAACAGCAAAGCTGACTGAATGCATCAGCAAGAGCCTGGCAAACAGCTTGTGCCAAATAGGTGTCAAAGAAAAGGAACCCCTAAGGCAGGGAAACAGCTGTTTTTGTGTGCATGGGTAAGAAAAGCAACCTTGAACTGGTGATTCAGTCACTTAATTGTTGCAGTGTTATGACTGGCAACACTGTACGACAGACACAAGATAAGCTGCTATGAATAGCACAACTTTACTTGGGAGGAACTTGCTGGAGGACACTGAAATGTGTTGTCAGTTGGTTTGCACTTGACATAGCCGGTACTGGAAAGTCACACTTGGTCCTTCTGCTTTTATCCTTCCCCTTTCATAAAATGATATTATAAAACCAGTCAGTCTACCCTGTTGACTTTTGAGAAAGAACGTCCTCTAAAATCTGTGCTGACCTGTTGAAAGTGTAAGTGTCCCTTTCAGGAGTTAAGACTGTTGATGAAGTAAATGTCATGAAGTTTAGGACATGGAGAAGGATTCTCTACAGTAAGAATCTAGAAAATAGCAATAGATAAATGAGAACCCTCATCAAATATATTCAAATATTTGGGATACAGGAAAGATTAAAGTGAACTGGAATGAAAAATATGCAACTTTGGGGGGAAAGTGAGGGTATGTATGGAAACAGAAATATTGAGCAAAGAACCTGTTTCAGGAATCCTAATTAAATGCAAGCTGAGATCTCTAGCCTGAGATTTAAAATTAGAAGTTTCCACTGGTTAAGTAAGTTGTGTAAGCTGACATTAATCACATCATCGAACAATGGTATTGCAGGAAAACACTAATGTAATTTTGTATTGTATATGTTGTACATAAATATATCATAATACATGCCTTATAATCAAAGTTGGGTACCTTTCCTGCTCTTCTATTTCTTGGTTTTTGGTGTTCTCATCTTTCTTACTTTTTTCTATATAGTTAACATTAATTTCTTGTTTGTTTGTTTTGAGGAGATTTTTATCCTGTCCTGATAGTTTCACTCTTCAGGCCTCCTGGCAAGTAAAATCTTTTTCACCTGGCTATGAGATTCACCTTTGCCTCCCATTGCATCCTACTCAAAAACTGTAGGACATGCCTTTCAAATGACAGACGAGTACATATTCCAGAAAAACAATGACATGTTTTGTATTCTTGCAGGATAGCATTAAAACATTAAGAAACAGAGAGTTTTCAGAAGCAGCTGCAGGGTGCCACTGAATTTCCCAAGTACAAGGGCAGCATATGTTGGCTGGCTGGCCTTGAGGAATCAGTACACAGAGTTTTATTGAAGGGAACTCAGTAAAAATTAGGAGATTTTAATTAAATTACCCACTCAATCTCAGTAGAAAAAAAAAAAAACAAAACAAAACCACAGGAAATAAATAACTGGGTAGCTCAGCCTTATGTTAAAGGTCACTTTCACTACTGAGAAAACTGAAGTTTTATCCACCTGAAATAATTAAGTGCAAGTTTATTGGATGCTCCAGTGCATTGGGTCTGTCAGGACGTCTAAGAGAGAGAAGTGTTGTGATCACAGAAAGTGCAGTTCTGAAGATTCTTGTGATTTTGTATTATTCCGAGTTATCAAAAGCCGATCTGGAAACCACCAAGTACAGTGTGCCTTTTTGTTCACTTGTTACTAAATTACAGAACTGAGCCCCTCTTCTTCCAACTGAATGATTAGTAAATTGCTGTAAAAGGAAACTAAAGCAGCTGTTTCAGCTTCAGGGCAGTACTGAGAGAGCTAACCCATGGCAGTGTTTCAAAGAAAAAGAGCTACATTTGAATTTCAAAGCCCTGCTGTCATCTTATACCCCGCAATGTGCCTCCTGTGGCCCAGTAATCTGTTTGCAATACTTTAATTTTCTATTGGAAAGCACAACTGGGAGATGCTTAATTCTTCCGGTTTTGTTTTTCCATAATAGAGTCAGACAAGGAAGAGGGAATGTTGAAGAAAGAATCATTCGTCCATACCTCAGTCAAAGGGAAAGGCTTAAATACCAATAAGGAAAGGGGAAGAGTAGAGAAAAATGTAGTGTGTCTTAATCGCCTCTGGAAAAAAAAAAAGCAACTCTATTTGACATCATGAGTAAAAAGATATTCTTGAATGAATATTTTAGGTTTCTTTGAAATACTTTCATTTCTTTCTTTTAACAGTAATGCTTAAAAGAAAAATTCCAGCGTGTCTGTTTAGAAAGCTGCTTCAGACATGCTGGAGTGATAAGCACCTACCCTCCTAGTGTTTACTCACAGGAGTAATTTGAACTCAAATGCACAGTCCCGTTGAGGTCAATTAGAATTACTTTGGCAAGTAGCAATTGAAAGTTCAGGCGGTGACTCTGCCATGCCTTGTGCTTCAATTAACACTCAAGATCTGCATTATTTATACCGCTGCATAATCCGTTGTGTTTTACTGCTTTGATATTCGCCATGGTTTTACAAAAGGGAAGCCATGCATGAAGTATCTCAACTTTTAAGAAAGTAACAATCCAGATTAATTGGGAAGGGGAAGCACTTGCATAATTGGACTTCAGAAAGGCACAGCAAATAAATACCGCACAAAAGACTAATTTATTGGTTCAGTGGTTTATAGTTCATGATGAGCTATTAAATATTAAATACACACACTTAGATTTATACAAAGTAGTGCACTGAAAGGCACTGTTTATGTTCTTTCAGCATGTTCTTCACTTGTTTATATTGCATTTCACATTGAATATTAGGTTTTAGTTAGTCTTCGTTAGTAGTCACATTGAATTTAAGGCAGAAACATTAGCCCTTAGATTTCCTTCATGAAAAGCCTTGATAATCCCTGGCTCAGAGATTTGTCATCCATCGTGTTCTCTGTTCGTACACGCACAAGCTGTTCACCACAGCCATGTAGGGAGAAATCTGCTAGACTCTGATGCCCGAAGGAGTTCAGTCTCAAAGAGGAGAGGACTGACAGGGCAGCCATCTATCCACTGCCTCTGCTGTCATTTGTGTTGGAACTGTACATTTGGCCTAGAAACTGCAGCAGATAGGAAAACCTTTGATCAAGGTTTTTATTCTGCACAACATAGTCAAAGGACAGTTGTGGCTAGTGCAGGTAATAACTTTCTGTCCCTTTGAAGGTAATATTACTATCAAAATTAGAAACTTGGAAATGACAATTTCAGTGATGACAGGAGAATATTTTGCTGAGGAGCAAGTGAGATTGGTAAGAAAAGGAAAATGGCATCTTCTTCCATGTCTCATCTCTTCCAGAATTAAGTCTTTGTCACTTCATTGTAAGGGATAGAGTAAGGCGTAGGTAGATTACTTAAGTTTCTTGTTTTTCTTGCTTATGTTCAGTCTTGGTTTGACCCTATAGATTCTAAAGTGTCTGATGCTCTATACTGCCCACTCTTAAAGTGTGGCTTCCAGCCTGCCCCACAACCCCTCCAAAAAAAAAAAAAGGGGGGGGGGGCAGGAAGAGAAAAGGCTTCTAGTCACATAACATTCTCTAAGTACATATTATGATATTTAGGCAGTATGATCCGAGGGGTGAGAGAACAGGTATGTCTTGCATAATAGCCCCTGATGTGGGCTTTCAAATGTTATGAGGAAAGTTGGCTACAGCTAGAGGAATGTTAATTGGATGCTTATTCATTGACTGTGTGGTTCATGATCTACAGAAAAGCAGGAGGTCCCTCCATAAGGGACATATCTTTTTAAGCCACCTCAATGACTACACACTGGATGTTCTATCACATTCTCCTGTTGTCATAGCTAATCTATCTGAAAGCAGATATCCAAAATTTTCGAAATAATTCTTTAAAAACCCCATTCAGTTATTCAGTTATAGTTAGTTTTAACCACAAAAAGACTCTTCTGGTTTTGAAAGTGGTTACTATATTAATAACTCATGAATGTGAGTTTTTGGAAGAAAAAGCAGGTCAAGAAGAGTGGTAGGATACTTCTCTCAGAAGTTACTCTAATACAAATGTTCCTGTGATCCCATCAGAACTTGAAAAGCATACATGAGCAACACTGTACAAGGATCATGTGTTTACATTCATATCAGAAAAAATGCACGTAACCTTCTGGTTTTGCTTTCTTCATATATTCCCACAGTAACAGGGTCTTCAAAGCTCTCTCTGAAGTTAGAGTTGTTGAACATCATGGCTTAAGGGCCAATCAGTACTGATCTCATGCTCCCATTTACATTCACTATTATTTGAACACAAATTTAAGGACAGAATTATAGCAATAGTAGAACTACAACAACAAATGTTCAGTATAAAAATCCGTCACAGGAGGAGTCAGAGATCACTCAGATCTGATCTAGCAGTTAGTTTATCGAGTTCTAATCTGTAAATTTGCTTATGTAAAATATTTAATGGCTGGATTGGTGTTGAATGCTCTACTCTTTACTACACTTAAAGTTAGTATGGGATACAAAGATTATTGCGTAAGCTTTCTGTAAGCATTTTAAATGTTACGTACATGCAAAAAAATGTCTTTTATCAATGTCTGGTGTCAGGTGGGAATCTCGCAGCCTCAAGGGGTAATCTTGAGATGCATCCCTTATCTAGGGGAGATCACTGCTGTGCATCCAGGTGCTATGGAGGGAGAGCTCAATAGGCCATGGTAGCTGCGGAGATTTATAGTGTAAGGTGGTTGATTTCTAGTTAGATTTTCTACTCTGTTAATGCCATTTTGGCCACTTATCAGCCAAGTCGCCAGCTCCTTTGGGTTTGGTGCTGAGTCCTCACTGATAGCCTTACACAATAGGATTAACTTTGATTAGGCCTACTGGCTGAGTGTCTGCCTGAACCAAAGTTCAGTTAGCTCAAACAGGAGGAGTGAATCCATCGCAAAATCTCAATCGCATAATAGGCTCAGCTTCCCTGAGAAAATAATATTCTGCTCTTGATGCAAAATGATAGCTCAGCTTTACAAAAGAAATGGGGGACTAAGCACTATACACTTAAACAACAGACTTTGTCATTGCATTCTTTTTCCAACAATCTTATATACACTGTGAATGTACAGCAGGACTGATTTATAACTTTGATTTGCTGAAGATGCAGGTATCTAAAGACAGTAATGAATAGTTCTGCTCTTCTCTAAAGGGAAATTGTTCTCTGCTTTGAATGTGGTTTTCTGCGACATTTTACTGATCTAAGTACATTAATCCGGTGACTGAAATACTTGAACACATCTTGACAAAGTCTTTTTTTTTTTTTTCCTTCCAGCTTAAAGCATAATAGAGTGTTTTAACTGCTTCTGTTCAGAGAACACATTACATTGTCTTCTATTTTTATTTCTTATTTTAATCCAGGAAAAAAGCAACAATGGTGCCACAGTGTGGTTATTTAAACATACTAACAAAAATAATTGTTTGGGGTATCTTAAGTTTATTAAACAGATGGAACTATGCATTCAGATGAACAGAAGCTATTCAGGGGGTTGATGACTAACTGTGACAAAAGTATCTGATGGAGACTATATATTCTCTCTATAGGAATATGCTGTATGTGGCTCCAGAGTCCAGAAGCTGTCTTATTACACAAAGCAATGGAAAAATTAGGTGAAACCAGTCAGTTGGGTCTTTGTCCAGAAAAGACATAAACATGTTCATAAGCTGAGATGTGATGTTATTGGGAGTAAATGTTTGCTGTTACAGGGCATATGTTTAGCTGCCTGTCTGTTACAGCAGCAGAACTCCTGTCGCAAATCCTCGTTATTTGTTATCCTGGTTTTACAAACACATTTTAAGTATTATTTAATTCTTTGTTATTTTGCTTATCAGTGCTAAATTCAGATTTGTCAAACAGGTCAGAAGCTTTTTCTTTTTTTTCATGCAGCTATCCAGTAATGTGTCCAGAATCCTCATAAAGGCAAACCAGCAGTGCTTGAGTGGCCATGCCATCACCCTCTTTCCCCAGAAAAAGAAAAAAGGAAATGGAAAGGTCTGAAGTGCTTACCTCAGTCTTTCCTATCAGGATTGACCTTCAGGGATCCCAGGTCCCAGAGACCAGGGGGGAAAGCTGGAATGAGATGTACTTTTGGTGGAAGAGGATCAGGCCAGGGAGTACTTAAGCAAACTGGACGTACCTACATCCATGGGCCCTGGTGGGACTCACCCACAAGTGCTGAGGGAGCTGTTAGATGTCATTGCATCTTGATAATCATTGATTGATCATGGTAACTGGGAGAAGTGCCTGAAGACTGGAATAAAGCAAATGTTATTCCTGTCTTCCAGAAGAGCAAGAAGGAGAACCCAGGGAACTACAATCTGGTCAGTCTCACCTTGATCCCTGGGAAGGTGGTGAAGCATCTAATTCTGGAAATATTTCCAGTCTTATTAAGGACAAGAAAACCATCAGGAGTGTTTGTCATGGCTTCACCAAGGGGAAGTTATGCTTGACCAACTTCATCCATTTCTGTGATGAAGTGACTGGCCTGGAGATAAAGAGAAAAGGCATGGATATTTTCTATCTGGACCTCAATGAGGCCCTTGACACTGTCTCCCATAAGATTGTCATAGACAAGCTGTAGATGTATGGGCTGGATAAGCAGACAGTGAGGTGGATTAAAAAATGGCTGAATGGCCAGGCCCAGAGAGTGATGCTGAGTGGCACAGTGTCTAGTTGGAGGCCAGTAGCTAGTGGTGTACGCCAGGGGTTGATCCTGTTTAACATCTTCATTAATGACTGGGATGATGGGGCAAAGTGTACCCTCAGCAAGTTTGCTCATGACACAAAACTGGGAGGTGTGGCTGATGCACTAGAGGGTCATGCTACCATCCAGAAGGATCTCGACAGGCTGGAGAAGTTGGCTGATAAGAACCTCGTGAAGTTCAACAAGGAGAAGTGCAAAGTCCTGTACCTGCAGAGGAACAGTACATGCTGGGGGACACCCAGCTGGATAGTAGCTTAGCAGAAAAGGACTTGAGCATCCTGGTGGACACCAAGTTGACTATAAGTCAGCAATGTGCCCTTGTGGGAAAGAAGCTAATGTTATCCTGGGCTACATTAGACAAAAGTATTGGCAGCAGGTCAAGGAAAGTGATCCTTCTACCATCTGGACACTGTCCTGGGCATCTGGCTATAGGTGGCCCTGCTTGAACAGGAGGTTGGACCAGATGACCTGCAGAGGTCTCTTCCAGCCTCAATGATTTTCTGTGTGTGAGTGCAGCAGCATGTGCTTAAGATCATTAAAGCAGAGGGATGATACAGCATCTAACTTCTAGGGCCTGGTCCTGCAAAACAGAGTGTAGTACATGGGGTACATGTAGTACCTGTAGGTTCTGTTGGAGTTTCATGGGAGGATGAGGCATTTCAGAAGGCAGGCTGCTGAACAGATGCCAGTCTCAACAGGGTACTTTCTAAAATCAGTGCTCTTCAGCATGCAGGTGGCTAAAAAAGTTTGATTTTTTCCCTGTTGGGACCCACAGCTTGAAGCATTCTGTGGGTCTTTCTGTGAACAGGTACCTACCACCTTTCCTTCAGATAACTGAAAAGGGATATGTCTTTTTTTCCTTAAATACCAGCAGTGTGAAGGGAAGATGCTATCCATCTTTTTATAGGATAATTTAGTGATTAGATCATTCTTTTAAGATCCAGTTCCTTATGACTGGCAGCCATAGGAATGAACTAATGGCTTCCATATCTCTGAAGGGGCCCTACCATCAGCCCGGGAGGTATTACATATGGGAGTCTTGTGTGAGGAGGGGAATCTGTGTACCTATGAAAGATCTGTGTACAGAAAATGCTGCAGGATTCAGAGGACGTGAGTGGAGGGAAGCCCAGAGCCTGGGGCAGGAAATAGCCTTGATTGGAAAAGCCGTGGGCAGATCTCCTACCT
Source organism: Actenoides hombroni (assembly GCA_024336885.1). NCBI lineage: Eukaryota > Metazoa > Chordata > Aves > Coraciiformes > Alcedinidae > Actenoides > Actenoides hombroni. The sequence goes on from WUAM01000323.1 coordinate 11,236,482, forward strand.
CCTGGGATGGCGGTTGTGTGCCTTTTCCATTTAAAGGTGATTTGTATGCAGAAACAGACCACTTCTTACAGCTGACTGGCCTGCCTGCTGGGCTGCTCACCTCCTCCGTCTGTTTTCAGCCCATGAATCTTTTAATGAAAATGGCATTTACATAAACTAGGAAGCAATGTGAAATGTGGAACACAATAGGAAGTAAAGCAGAGGAGGAGAAAAATAAGTGCCAGCAATCTTGAAGTCCAGAGAATAAACATTTAAAATTCCACTAGTACCCTTTTATTCCTTTCTGAAATTCTTGAATTCATGATAGTGATTTGAACTCAGAGTGCCTGAAGATAAGAGTTAAAAATGGAGTTGATAACTGGTCTTGAGGCATCTGTTTGGAAAATGATATAATTACTTTACATGCAAAACTGCCTTAGAGCTCACCCAGGGTGTAAGAATGGCCACAGAACTGTGGTCCCCTTCATCTGGTTTCTCTTCTGCTAGGTAATTCAGTAATAGATACTTACTTCAGTAGATCTAAGAAAATGTAGGAGAAATATCTCTGTTTTCTTTACAGATGAGTACTGAGTCTGAATCAAAAGGTTTTGTCACTTGCAGAAAATTGATGTTAATTTAGATAACTGATCTTTTCTATGAATCCAAAGGACTGAGAAATTATTTTATATGAAAACGTCTTCCACAAATATACATATTTGCTCAAGCTCCAATAAAAAATAAGGGTGTCAATTTTGATAATGCAACTAAACTATGATGCATTTATTGAAGTATATATGCATTTATTTTTCATATTACTGTATCAATAGTTTTACCATCAAGATCTGTTCTTATTTCATGTCTTCTTAAAATACTGAACTATAGTGTGTGCATTTTTATGTAGTGCAGTGTTATAAGCCATTTTTTTTCTCCAGTGTACCTCTCTAACTTCATCCAGTTGTATCATAACTGACAGCTATTATTTTTCAATAATATCTTAGCATTATATTTTTGGTTGTAGTCTTGATTATTCTGGGATACAAGAACTATTTGACAGCTCAGGCTACTACAGAACACTTGAGGAAATGGCATTGTATTAACTCTTACATAAGGCAAAGAGTGCCACCTACTGAATTACTGTCACTGCTCTTGTGAAGACTGTTTCTGTATTTCAGGCTAAGAGAATTGATTATGCCTTACTCTGAGTTTTCAACTGAGTAAGGCTTGATTTAGTATTTGGAGAATTATTTTAGGTGTAACAATCGATTTGAGAAGCTGAAACCTTTAAGTCATAGAGGACTGTATTATTCTAATGGCATTTTCTTTTGATAATTCCTTATTTTTCTAGTTATCATCCATATTTGCCTGAATCTTTTCATATCAGTATTTTTCATCTGTATTGCATGCAAAAATATTTCAGCTTCACTTCTTTGAAAAACACAATTAAAAAAATAATCAAAAAATGGAAACTCTACCATCCTGAGTTAAATATTTGTAGAATTGGAAGAACTTCCATAATCATATTGAAATTCACTTCTTAATCAGAGAGAAGTCACCCAGGAAAGCAGAAGAAAGGGCATATTGGTCTTTCAAGTTATTTCTTCTTTTCAGAAGTATGAAACGTACAACAACATTTTAGGAAAAGCAATTTAATTTTTTTCCTTTCCACCAACAGTTGCTCCAGAAGATCCTAGCAGAAAGGTAGATGGTGATACCATTATTTTCTCACATGTACAAGAAAGGTCAAGTGCTGTCTATCAGTGCAATGCTTCTAATGAATATGGATACCTACTAGCAAATGCATTTGTGAATGTTCTGGGTAAGAAATAGATTTTATATTTTAAAATTTTCTTGGGTATTCATTTGTCTCCTCCTAATACACAGATTGTTCACCCAAGCCTTGCTTCAATTCTTCAGTGGGAATGGACGTATTTCCTGAGCCCTGTAAAAGGCAAGGATACACAAACCTTGCTTTTTGTAGGATATGCCTGAATGTCACTATTCCTAAGCAAGAAAGGTAGTTGTGAAAGCTGGAGAAAACTTGGAAGAAATTTTATCTCTTTGTTTGTTCATGTAAATCAAGCAAATGGGAGTGTAAGAAGTAAGGCAGGAATTAATATTCCTTAAGTTAATATGTTTCAGTACACTTCCACTAACTGTGGATGATTTGGATCTGCTAAATTCTCTAAATTGCTGTTGCAAGAGGGCAGGATTATGTCTTGAAGGCCTCCCAATAATGTGTTAGGAGTTGCAAGATACTGTGGACTCTCTAATGCTTCTCACTGAATTTAACAAAGCTAGTAGCACAATCCTAGGCAGAATGGCCTCTAAAGACTGTCCTGCAAGAACTGGCAGATCTTTTGATAGAGATACTGTCTTTTAAATGAAAGATGATGCAGATATTTCAGCAAAAATAAATCTCAGCTTCTTTCTCCCTGTAGGTTTGTTTGCAATTATGTACTTAAGTCTGTTCTCAGGAGTTTCTCTTCTTTGAGTATATTCTGATTTAAATTTTTCAATTGACATAATTGCCTTTGGTGTCCATCCCTGTTACTTGTAAACATAGAAGAAGCATTTGTTTTTCACAAGATAATTCTTCTACATTAACATTTCCTCAGGCTATTTGCAGTAGAATATATTTGGACCTAGACTGAGACCAGAAAGCACTTCAGAGAAGTATGTCAACATATAATTCTTTAGGCGTCTTTGGTGTCTTAATATTTTGTGTTTGCATCATTGTATCTATGTCCAGATATCTTTGTCTTTTCAGCTGAACCACCAAGAATTCTAACTCCTGCTAATAAACTGTATCAAGTCATCGCAGATAGTCCTGCATTGCTAGACTGTGCTTATTTTGGTTCACCTAAGCCTGAAATTGAATGGTAAGCTATAGTTGTTGTGCTTAGGTTATGTAAAAAGAGCCAGTTATATCTATGGAAACAAACATTTGAAGCTTTAAAACTGTTTTTACTCTACAATCTTAAAATAGTGTATTTTGATTACAAAATGCTAATCCAGTATTACATATGTTTAATGTAACCGCAGTTAAGTTATCTCTCCAGAGTCAAGTTTAAATTTCATCATGTGATTCTGTTTGTATTTTCTGATGTGGCAGTCCCAAGTTTGCATTTTCTAATAATAAAATACAGCAGAATTTACTTACGATGTTGGATAATTATATTGCTTTTTATATAAAGGTTTAAGGGAGTGAAAGGTAGCATCTTGCGTGGAAATGAATACGTTTTCCATGATAATGGAACCCTGGAAATCCCCGTGGCTCAAAAGGATAGTACTGGTACATACACATGTGTAGCAAGGAACGAGTTAGGAAAGATACAAAATGAGGTGCAGTTGGAAGTTAAAGGTAAGAAATGAATCATTCTTTCATCACAGGTTGGTATGGAATTTCAGATTTTCTAAATATCTAATAGTGATTTTAAATTTCAGATCCAACAATGATAATTAAGCAGCCAGAATACAAAGTGGTTCAGAGATATGGCCACGTTTCATTTGAGTGTATAATAAAACACGATTCTACCTTATTACCAACAGTTATATGGTTGAAGGACAACAATGAACTGCCAGATGACGAAAGGTATGGACAGAACAGTTTTATTTTTAATTTTCTAGTTTCTTTTGTATGCTCCTTTTCCTGAAAGGAACATACTGACCTATTGACATTTTCCAAAGGAGAAATAGATGGGATGGATGGATAGATAGATGGGATGGATGGATGGATAGATAGATGGGATGGATGGATGGATAGATAGATGGGATGGATGGATGGATGGATAGATGGGATGGATGGATGGATGGATGGATAGATGGGATGGATGGATGGATGGATGGATAGATGGGATGGATGGATGGATGGATAGATGGGATGGATGGATGGATGGATGG
>WUAM01000323.1:11240460-11264451 GCA_024336885.1 Actenoides hombroni
TAGATGGGATGGATGGATGGATGGATAGATAGATGGGATGGATGGATGGATGGATAGATAGATGGGATGGATGGATGGATGGATAGATAGATGGGATGGATGGATGTCATCACTATCCCATATTTGGTGGCTAAAGGACTTAACTAGTGTGGTGAAAATACTAAGGTAGAATTCAAAATAAGATGAGATGTAAAAAATTGTAATTGCACACATTGACCATGTATATCAATTGTAGGAAGAAGATAATTGTCGTAAGAAGCAAAATGGATAATGGAAGACTATTTTGCTCTAGATTAAAGATAATTAAAACTTGTTTGAGTATATTTAGAAATAAAAGCACGTTAAGATAGGCAGTTACTGTGGGAAGATGGTCAAGAACAAACATAGTCCCACAGCTTCCACTGCTGTCTAGCTATGTGCCGAGATACACAAGTGTATGGGGTTTAATGATGTCTTATGCAAGTTTCTTATAACAGTACCAGTTATTGAAAATTCAGTGGCTGAATCTATTGTATTTACAGGTTTCTAGTTGGTAAAGACAACTTGACCATTATGAATGTAACTGATAAAGATGATGGAACATACACTTGCATAGTTAATACCACTCTGGACAGTGTTTCAGCAAGTGCTGTGCTTACTGTTGTTGGTAAGAATACTCTCAAACTTTGTGATAGCAGAACTGTATTTAATTACTGTTAAGTATGAAAACAGTATTAGATTTAAAAAGAAAAGCACAAATGTGGTTTTGCTTTCAAAGACAGGGCAAAAGAAATGTCACCTATTTATAAATGTGTTTCAGATTTTTAAAGATACAGTTTTACCCTAAAATTTACCCTTGCATCAGCTACTTCAAAAAGGGTCCAATAGCTACAGGACACGTTCAGTTTCATGCTGTGTAGGTTTTTATTTGGATCACATCTGAGCTAACACCATAGGTTACATATTGTAGAGTATTTGAATATAAACATATTATCACAGGAATCTCTTCTGCAGCTAAATTATACTTCAGAGAGACTAAGCATGGTATGACTTTTCAAGAATTTTCTTTTAAAATTAGTTCTCTCTGTTAAGTTTCTATTATTGAAGATCGTTGTAAAATACATTACTGCCCTAAAATTGCTTTTTCTCCCAATTTGTAAGAATGTTTTAAGTAGACATCCTAAATGGTTGTTACTTGAGTTCCTGCAGAGATTCAGCCAAGTATGCTTGTGTTTTAAAATTGTGTTGTGATCAGATGCCTATCCAGGAATGACACAAGCCAAATGTCTAGTACTTATTTAAAAGTTTTTGTAAGATAGATTGCTATATTTATAGTCTTGATCTGTCTTCATTTTAAAAAAATCAATAAAATATCCAAGAATACTTTGAGAACTTTTAAATGAAAAAATAATGTGTTATTTAAAATTAACCATTTGCTATTAATAAGTTAACTTTTCTTTGTCTCTAATAATTACAGTCTTTACCTACAGTATTCTGTTTCTTTGGCTACTAACTGATTAAATCCTTTATATTAATGTTCTTTTCAGCTGCTCCCCCAACTCCAGCTATCATTTACGGTAAACTAATATGAAGTTCTCTTACTACATCATCTGCCAGATGTATTTCTCATTTGCCTATTGCAAAGTGAAACATCTTTTCTTTTCTTTCTGGTTTTTGTGGGTATTTTTTCCTTTCCCCTTTTTCCTATGTGTGTGTGTGATTTCATCCCATTTTACCAACTGCTTCATTAATGGAGTACGGGACTTTGGAATTTTACAGTGCAGGCTGCTCTGTATTTTAGGGCATAAATTATTTTTAATAAACATTGGTTACAGTGTGATAGTTTTTCTCACTGTAATGCAAGTTAGTTACATAATTGTATAATAAATGAAAGATCTAAAAAGTAAATTCACCCGTTCAGTGAAAGTTATTTCACTATGAGAGAACTTACACCAGTCAAATTAAGGTGTGTTTTTACATTCTTTTTGATGACAGCTTGGTAGGCCTGGTATACTGTGTTTCACAGTTCTTGTCTTCATTTTACTTCATTTATAAAATGGGTAGTACCATGTTGACCAGTTTGGTTTATGACTCATGAAATTGCTACTAAGGATTTGAAAATGAAAGCTGAAATTTCCCCAAAATACCTGTCAGTCAGGTGCAGTTTTAATTTTGACAAAATATAGCCTTTAGCATTTTTTCTAAATTTGGGGTTTAAAATACAATACAATATGCCTAAAACAATTTTAAGTATGATTGTTTTAAGCACATCTGTTCCACTTCCAGGAAAAATGCTTATGTATTCTTGAATTAACCTACTCATCAGTCATGATTTTTATGTAACAAATCATATAATGACTTATTTTCAGCAATTTGGAATGGACAATTACATCTTTATGCATTGTAAGGATGTACATTAACAGCTTGCATAGTATTTCATGATTTTTTTAAAATTACAGAAAAAAAACAACTTAGTAACTTACAATAAGTTTCTATTTGAACTATAGTTGTTTTGAATTCACATGCAAAATATTTCTAGTGATTCTAGAACAGCTTCTTTGATGTGAATGCTTCTTTATTTTCCATAGAATCATAGAATGTTAGGGGTTGAAAGGTTGAAAGGGACCACTAGAAATCACTGAGTCCAACCCCCCTGCCAGAGAAGGATCACCCAGGGCATGCCACACAGGAACAGATCCAGGCTGGTTTTGAAAATCTCCAGAGAAGGAGACTCCGCAGCCTCTCTGGGTAGCCCGTTCCAGTGCTCTGTCACCCTCACAGTAAAGAAGCTTCTCCTCATGTTGAGGCGGAACCTTCTATGCTCAAGTTTATACCTATTATTCCTTGTCCTGTTAATGGGCACTACAGAAAAGAGATTGTCTCCTTCCATTTGACACCCACCCCTCAGATATTTATAGATATTAATAAGATCCATGTTCATTAAATATTTCTAGTTAAAACAGGTAATCACTCATAACCATTCAAAGATAAACTAAACATGCATTTCATAATTGTTTGCATCTCCTTACATCCCATTATACCACAGTGCAATCAGATGTAGATGAAATCAAATATAGATTCTTGTTAATGTATAGAAGTTTCCAGATACATCAGTTCTCCATTTTTATCTCTGTTTTGTAACAACTGCATGCTAATGGTCTTTAAGTCATGCTTACGTGAGTAGAACTGCCCTGTTTTATTTGTGGAATTCTTTTGATTGGAATGTAAGGATTTTTTTTCAAAGATAGAACTATATATTTTTGTGTGATTATTTACTTTATGTTCATTTCATTTACAGCTCGGCCAAATCCACCTTTTGACTTGGAATTGACAGGTCAGCTAGAAAGAAGTGTTGAACTCTCTTGGATACCAGGAGATGAAAATAACAGTCCCATTACAAGTATGTTTGTTTGTATCTATTGCATTACATGAACTGTTCTCAGATTCCAAAGAGTTCTGAGATAAATTTTGTGTGCGGCATTGAAAAATGGTAAATTATTTCTCTACAGTTGCCATTTATTGACGTAACAAGAATACACTGAATGTCCTCTACTGTTACAGCCAAGTAGAAGGTTTTTATTTACTTCCCTAAAGAGATGGGTTTCTGATTCAAAACCCTGCACTAGTTGACGTAGACATTGATACCAACATGAGTTCTGTCTGACAAGGTCCAGTCTTATGAATACATAGACACTAGACTTGTTTATTAGGTGAATGCTTCTGAAGGAGAGAGTTACTAGCCTTACGTTAACTCTTTTGTAGTTACAGTGAGTTTGAAACAGCATCAGTACCAGTATCTGTAATGATTATCCATCACTACTGACACAGAAGCTTATTCTTCATTAAAATATAAGGCAGATAGGTTTTTCTATTTTTTTTCTAGGCCAGCCAGTTGAAGGAATGAAGCATGTCCATATGACAGAGAAAAGAAACATCCATAAACTTCTGAGACATGAAATTGATCTTAAATGCTATTATTCCTCCCAGTAGAACATGATAGAAGATACTCTTGGTTACATTGACCAGAGAGGATGGAGGGATTATTTAGGAGGAAGGAAGAAGGATGTTACTGCTTGTTGTCCAAAAAAATAGGACCAGAAAGATTTGTTGGGGCAACTTTTCCATTATGAGCAACTTAATGTAATGCTTTAATCATTTGTGCAGTGTATTTTTAGTTAATAACTGCCACAAGTTACCAAGACCAGTGTACACGTTATATTTGGAATGAATGAGTTAGGCTGATTTATTGAGTGTTGCTCTCCATGGTCTGATGCTGGTGAGTACCAACAGTGAACACAAACCATAAGAATCACGTATCTGGAAAGGAAATTTTGTAAAAACAGATTTTCACAAATTTCAGAACACATCAAAGATTTTGATTGCATTTCAATGAAACACCAGGGGATTTTGATGAGGTTTTACACTTTCAGACTTCTCTAAAGTATATCAGCTAGTAATATACTTACAAAAATGTAGTATATAGAAGTTTAATGTAAACAGTTGAATTTTATTTAAGTTACAGCTTGTTCATCTATTCTTGTATCAGTGTTTTATTTCTTTTCCAGACCAGAACACACAAGTCTTGCCTTTCAATAGGAATGAGATTACACCATTTCAAAAGAGATGGTACTAGGTGGTGTTGGCTCATGTCACAGTTTTTCTAGAAGCAAGATATTTCATGCACTCTGATATTGGATATTGAACTTTTCTGACTAAATGATGCTGGGTTTAATTATGATACAATTTATCTCAGTGCATGGTCCCCTGAGAGCCTGCAAAAGCATTTGCTCCATAAGTAAGCCTATTATTGCTGCTGCTGTCACTTCAAAGTGCAGATCAAGGTTAGCACTTCATTATGAGTGATCCCTTTGCACAAACAATATGACTGACATGCTAGAATCTCTCTGAAAACTCAAATAGATTTTTTTTTTTTCCTTGAAGTCTCATATGTACTACAAGAGTTGCAGACAGAATGGTAGGTACTAGGGAAGCAAAAAGCAGTAATGAAAACTTTGAGGTTTGTTTGTTTAGTTTGGGGTTTTTTTTGTGTGTTTTCTTTTATTGGTTGTTTTTTGTTTGTTTGTTTATATATATATTGTATGTATTATTCTGACCTTTTCAACAAAGACTTTGGTTCAGAAGACATTCCATCTCAAGATCTTTATCTCTGAGCACGCAACACCCAGTTATAACTCGGGTAGTAATTTGGGGTCCATTCTCCCTCTTTCTTACTACTCAGGTCAGGATGATATCTGCAAGCTTTAAGTCCCAAAGGGTATGAGTAGTGCTATTTATCTATTTTATTTCTTGAATATCTTGACTTCTTAAACTGTTGTGCATTATTTCTATGTGGTACTGTAAGTATTCTTATAAAAACAATTTCTAGATGCCCCTCAGAATTTCTTTAGTAGTGCATGCAGGATGTTTGTGTTGTATTCTGGTTTCTCATCCCACCTATACTTGAGATGGGGAGAATTTTTGTCACACAACACAAAAAAATTTGATGCTCATGTAAATTTCATATATCTAAATAAGGTTCCATGGAATGTACTCAGACTACACATTCTTCTTCCCTTTGTTTACTATGTCTTCACAATTCCTCTTAAGTCTTTCAAAATCTGTATCATACCTAAGGATAGGACATTTTTTTCACTGTTTCACAGCTGAAAAAAATGTCCTTTTGTCTTTGATAATGAATATGATTTTCTTTCTGAGTTCTAAAAGACCTATTTATCCCTGAGGTTATATACTCTGTAGGGTCTCAATGGTAATCATCATAATGTTCACAGAGAGCTCTCAAGAAATTTAGCTTATGAACATACATTCCATGACAATTTGAAGATCCTGAAAAGTGCTCTCACAAACCTTCCTCAAGTGTTGGTTCTTGACTTTAAATAGCTTTTTGCTAAGCCAGTCTCATTGGGGAAAATGGAATACTAAGCGCATTTTAATATTGTACAGGTACTACTTATTGTCAGCTTGATACAACTGAGATCAATGTATTTGTCAGCCAAATATTAGTTTTACATAAGAATTTCTATCTTGTTCAGGTTCCTTGCTGTGATAGTTCACGGGTTCCTATTACATTAAAATCCAGTCCCTGAGAAGAGGGTTCTTGTAATAACTTTGTTACCTGACATGTAGTTGCATTAGTGAGAATACCAAACAATAAGAGTGTTTCTATTGTGTTTTTATCTAGGCACTATTTTTGAGATCACATTATAGATCTGTATTCTGGTTTATATACTTATATTTGAATTTCCATGATTTTTAGAAGTGTTGATTGGATCACTCCCTTCTGATTAGCTCATTCAGAAATGCCTACAGTGAGCTCGGAAGGTGTTGCAAGTTTTGACATAAAGTTGGATTCAATTTCTGTTTTCAGACTTTGTAATTGAGTACGAAGATGGGCTGCATGAACCAGGGGTATGGCATTACCAGACGGAAGTTCCTGGAACACAGACAACAGTACAGTTGAAGTTGTCTCCGTATGTCAACTACTCATTCCGTGTGATAGCTGTCAATGAGATTGGCAGAAGTCAGCCAAGTGAACCATCTGAGCAGTACCTGACAAAATCTGCAAGTAAATATCTATTTGTGCTTACCCATGATTGATTTATGCTATGAATGGCATTGAATTGGCTTCAAATGCAATCAGCAGTCAATCTTGTTCACGTGTAAAATATTTTATTTTTAGACCCCGATGAAAATCCTTCTAATGTACAAGGGATAGGCTCAGAACCTGATAATTTGGTAATAACATGGGAGGTAAGCTTGGGTTTTTGAGGTTCCATTTGTTTGTTTTCTTGTCTATGATTAGTGCTTTTTTTTTTAAGAAATAATGATGATCTAACTGTGAACGTAGTATGAGAATACCCAATGCGTTGCTTGCTTAAAATGATCTAGAGAAAGTGTAAAATACAAACATTCTCCCATCTTCATTTTCAGGAAAAAATTGCATGTGTTATGAAAGAAAAAATAAAATGAAATTATGTTGCCATATTTTCCTTGAGTGATTTCTCAAGATAAGCCATGAATTTTGTAATACAGGATGTTTTGCTGCCAATTTAAGAAAACTTAAATATGTAAATTGAGGTTTATCTCAAGTAGTGTCTTTTTTTTTTAGAATGAATTCTAATGTGAATTCTAATCCTAATTCTACCCTCAACTTTTATGAGAAACTAAATTACTGTGTACTCTTCCACCAAAAAAATTTTATGAAACAGTTTTCTTTGTCACACCCTTACCATCATGACAGGCTCTCAAGGAGAGCTCCCATCCCAGACAAGAAACAATGTCTCAGAAACACTGTTTATAGGGAGTTGATGTTAGTCTGGTTTTCCATCTTCCATTTCTTTAGAAATACTTGAAAGCCAAGTACGTATACAGAAATCATAATGTATGGTTGCATGAGAATTTCCCAGATCACCATTTGATGCAGTTTTTACTAATGAATGAAAAGCAACTGAGCTGACCTCCTGTAAAAGCTAAAGCTTGGAAATTTCAGCAGTGCTTTTCTGGCACAGAATACAGTGGTAAATTTTCAGTAAAATTCTGGAGAAGGACCAGGATATTTCCTTTGCAACTTTGGATTTTTCAGATGCTTCAGAATATTCTAAAAAATATTTCTTTTCATTTCAGTCTTTAAAAGGTTTTCAGTCTAATGGACCAGGGCTTCAGTATAAAGTCAGCTGGCGTCAGAAAGACGTTGATGATGAATGGACATCTGTTATAGTGGCAAATGTATCTAAATACATTGTGTCTGGTACACCAACTTTTGTTCCCTATGAAATAAAAGTACAAGCTTTAAATGACCTGGGATATGCACCAGAGCCATCAGAGGTGATTGGACATTCAGGGGAAGACTGTAAGTTTTGTAGTTTGACTCAGTTGTACTGATTAAAAACAACTAAATGTGTAACCTAAATAGGTATTTAAAATGCTAAAATATTGAAGAAGGGGGGTGGTAGTTATTTTTTAATTAAAGTCATTAGGAGATAATAAGTCTTCATAATACTCTGTAGTATTAATCCTGAGGTCAGCTTTTTAACATAGGAACATTTTTATCTACTCTTTGAGTGCAATACAAAGAGTCATTCTGAAAAAGTATGTTCTTGTGGTTTGTCATTCTAACTTGGTACTTGTTGCATCCTTTCCACACAGTGCCAATGGTTGCTCCAGGCAATGTGCAGGTTCATGTTATTAACAGCACATTAGCGAAGGTGAATTGGGACACAGTTCCACTAAAAACTGTCCGAGGACACCTTCAAGGCTACAAAGTAAGTACAGTCAAAACAATTCCATTTCTCATTTATTAAAATAGATCATTCTTCTTCTATGAGATTGTATCCAGATTGAAATAATTGGTGTCTTGCTTTTCAGTGAGCTCACGAGTTTTGCTGACAAGAGCAACACCATTGATACGATTCATTTAAGATTCATCAATGTTCCAGCCTTGTAGCACTAGCCTCATGTGACATTGTCCTTGAAGAAAAATAGGATATGTTTGAAATTCAGTTTGTACACGTTCTATCGATTAAAAAAAAAATTATGGAAGTTTTACAGATCTTATTCCAAAAGGACGTTGAAAGAATGAGGAAAAATACTTTCTGTAGGATTCTTTTATAGGTTTAATGCTAAGATTACTCATCTTCTGCCAAAATATGATTAATCACATTTTTCATTCTGAGTAACTGGCCACTTGCTAGCTTATGCTGGATGCTGTGTCTTTTTGGACGCCAGGAAAAATCTCACTTTAGAAGTTCAGTTTAAGGAGTTAGGAAATGGCAAAAAATTTGGAGTGTACATATAATTCAAGGAAGCTTAGTGTAAGATAATGTGCTGGCTTTGTTGGTAACTGGAAGGCTGTGGAAGAGAAAAGGAAGACAAAAGGCAGACAAAAAACTGCAATTAATAGAGAATGGGAGACAGAAGGACTTCAAGGTTAGAAACTGGGGGAACTGGAGTCCCTTGAGGACAGGGAAAATCTGGTGACAAAAGTTGCTTCAGAGGTTGCACTGGAAGCCCATCAGACCAATTTGAACTCCTTCTGTTTAAGTGAAAGGAGGAAAAAGAAATATTTGAAAAATGGAGAGTAAAGAATATTTTGAGGAGAAAAAATGTACATCATACATCTGAACTGGAGGGCTAGCATTCAAGAGTACTGAAACTGAACTTCAGTGCATTACAGCTGGTTACCACATGAATGAGAGAGTTCCTGGTATGTGGGTATCGCTTACTTGGCACAAGATACCACCATCCAGGGAGACTTAAACTAGTTCTGTATGGGTTAAGCATAAGTATTTGTACTTAGTGTGGTGCTTTGCCATGGATGATAAACTCATGTGAGAAACAGGCTGTCAAATGTTTGTCTTAGATGACAGTTTCATATCAACCCAGTATTTCACATACAAATGTACAACCAAAAGAAAATATCCATTATGTGAGTTAATTCTTACTATTAACTGTCACAGCAACACTAATAATCCAAGTCATCAAATTCCTGTTAAAGTTTGTTAATAATATAAAAAAAAAATAGAAAATATAATATATAAAAAAGAGTAATGCATAGACACAATGTCATATTGTTGTCATATCCTGAGTTTAGACAGAGATTTCTTTTTACTCAGATTTGGAGTCTCTGACATTTATTTTCTGTCCTGTATTTACTAATGGGTTGCACACTTTCCTCTCCAGTTGGTCTACGGGGTTAGTGATGCCATAATTACTTCTGTTTAGTGTGTTAGTCTTCCTCTGTATACAGTATGGTTTATTTTTTTTCTTACATGGGGAGGAGAACCACACATTTACACAAAGCTAAAGCTAAAATAAGTTAGTCAGTAATCATAAAACTAGCTGAAGACCACAGGACTGACAACAGACCTGTCCACTGACTAGTTTTGCTATTATGGCTAGGATAGATATGTCAATAGTATATCTGGAAGAAGTTATACAAGCAGCAAAAGTTAATTAAATATTTTTTGCAGATACAGCTAAATCAAGCTAGATAGGTTTAAAACTAAATAAGGCATAACAAGTCTTAAGGCCTGGTACATATCATTGTTATAAATCTTTGTCTGAATGCAAGCTGAAAACTTTTCTTGCAAGCAGAGTATTCTTGAAGTGTCTCAGTTCTTGACATAGATTACAGCACATATGACTTTTTTTTTTAACACAGCAGCAAAATCCTACTAGGAAACTCAGGCTCTCCTAATTAATAAATTATTTCGGACAGTAGCCCAATGTGCAGTGTTGCATTGGGGATATATTTCTTAATAAAGAGAGGGGTATTTCTGTGAAGACTCGGGTCATGAAGACAAATGTATGAACAAAGCAGGAAGACATCTAACTAGCTGCAGTTTACAGCACATCACTCATATTTTGCTCTTGCGTCAATCTAGATATTACTCAATATACTGTGGTACTATAAAGCATTTCAAACCTCGGAAGAAATTCTAAAAAGAATTCTTTTCACTGTTACTGCTGCCATTTTTTTTCCAGTTATTCTTACAAATTCAGTGGTTATTCAATACAGTGTGTGAAAAATGGGATGCAGTCTCCTAAGTGTCATATTCCTCTTCCAAATCACTGCTTGTCAAGCCCAGCTTATTAAAGCTCTCTTTTCATTTCAGCCTGGCTAACAACAAGTGATGACTGAACTATAATAATGCGCTTTGTGAAACATTACTGGCTAGCAATTCTTAAAATACCATGAACTATAGCTTATGAATTTCAATACCAATAGTACCAACACTTCAAGCTTCTATTAGCTTGTAAATGGCTTTCTATACTAGGTAGGATAAGAACTACAGGATGACAGCTGGTGATGTTGAAAACTATTAACTCAATCCATGTAAAACACAGTGGCATTTAAAAGTGATTAAAGTGAAATAGTATGTTGTTAGCAATAGAAAAAATGGTGTTAGTGTAACATTGCTTCACAAGCTATCTACTTGAGCTTTGTAAGTCTTAACAGTTCCTTCTTTTGAATTCATGTGTGAAATCCCAGCTTCCTTAATTAAAGAGGTGTTTTGCAGTCAGGCTAAATGGAACTAGGATTTTACCCATCTAGATTGCTTTATCAGTTGTATTGTGCGATCATACCTGCATGAATATTATAATGTGAAAAATGAACAATGACGTATTTGTAGGTGACAGTCCTAGGAGTAACACAAGCTTTTGTAGAGGCAGTTGTTAACATCTGTCCAAATATCATGGTAGAGAGATTAGTGCAGTAAAGGGAGTGCAGCCAAGGTAATTATTTCTAAGGCTCATCTGTAGTTTCTTAGAAACTCATTCAGCAAAATGGACACCAGAATCAGCTTTGTGGTCTGATCTAATTGTCACATCAGTAGTCTTCCTGTCCCTAGGTGGAGATCATTCCCTGACTGTAACCTGAGAGTCCTTTCAAAACTTTTGTGTTTTTCCAGCCCAGACAAATCTTCTGGTTTCTTTCCCACTCAGAAAAACCTATTTGGCTTCCACATCACAGAGTAGTATGGTTGGGTGTGTGACTTAAAAGTGCAGGTCTGCTTTGGAAGCTGTGTAGACATCTTGCTGAAAGAATGGATGGTATGAATGAGTCCTACCTCTCAAATGGACCTGCTAACATGAGAACTGTCACATACTGATGCAGTTCCAAACCAGAACTTGGGTCAAACTGGCTTTGAGCATTAGCAGAATGCTAATAGCAAGTAGTAGTCTTCACCCAGTTGTGTAGATATGCCTGTTTCTGGACAAGATCCGTTCCTGGAGCAGGAAAGATATATGCTGTGTCTCACCCGAGCTTACTAAAATGTGGTTATTCCTACCTATAATTCATGGATACTCACAGAAAAGCTTAGAGTTTGTAAAATCAGAACACCTAAACACTCACTGTAGATTTTCTTTTGTCTTTAGGTTTACTACTGGAAAGTGCAGAGTCTATCCAGAAGGAGTAGGCGGCATGTAGAAAAAAAGATCTTGACTTTCAGGGGAAACAAGACTTTTGGAATGTTGCCAGGGCTGGAGCCCTATAGTTCTTACAAGCTGAATGTTAGAGTTGTTAATGGTAAAGGAGAAGGACCAGCAAGCCCAGACAAAGTATTTAAGACCCCTGAAGGAGGTATGAAATGAGAAAGCTAGAGAATAAATTTAAATGTGGTCTATTCAGAAACAGAACACTAAGGATTTAGTTGCTGAATTTGCATCTTGGACATCATAAATAATAATCTAACTCAATGCAGTAATATTCTTAATACTTAACAATTCATGAGCTGTTTTAAGTTAATCTACTTTGTATTTACTGTGTATTCTTCTTAAAAGTTCCTAGCCCACCCTCCTTTTTGAAGATTACTAACCCGACATTGGACTCTTTGACTCTGGAGTGGGGTTTACCTACCCATCCAAATGGTGTTTTGACATCATATATACTGAAGTTTCAGCCAAGTAAGTTAATTATGGCTATGTAAGTCTAACTTAGTTAATATATCTACCAAATATCAATCCATATATTAAGAAAATATTATTTTAAATTTATAGTGCACAAAAAATACGAATGCACTGTAGATGTCAAGTTTAAAATTGATTAATGTATTTTGACAGTACAAATGACTGTATTTCAAAAACTTTACTTGCTCAAGAAAAAGGTTAGCATTTTTTCATTACTTTCATTTCTTCAAACCATGCTTCACAGAAAAATGGAGGTGAAGTCCTACGTGTAATTGACAGCCAAGTTAGTAGCAAGATGCTATCGTTAAAAAATCCTCTGTTCTAACTGCAGAAAATTAGATCAAATTACACCAAATTATATTGTCTGCTTTTTCAGTTTTCATGGTATGTTAATTTTAAAACGAAAAATTCATAAAAGTGCCATTTACTCAGAGCTATAAATAACTGCCTTAGGATCCCCATGACACTATTTGTGTCAGCAGTGTCACTGGAAATTGAAGTTTTGTGTGCATAGACCAGATTAAGGAAGTTTGTTTTATTCCACTTACCAACTTCCACTGTTCCTTGGCATTAGATACAAGTCACTTCAGTATTTTTTTTCCTAAGCATACTGAATTTATTATGAGACATCTAGTTTAGAGTTTCAGAATTTTTTAATGATCAGTATTTCATGTGTGTGTAAGTTCAGATGATTTGTTGTGCACTCAGTTGCCTCAGATTTAGATATTTACGAGAATGGATCTTGAACTTAAAAAAACCTGTAGGTATTTCCTATCTTCCTGTTGAGTTTTAGTCAGTTGCATAGATCCTTTTTACACAATGGTGACTTTCTTTTGAAACTGTAGATTATCTTTCATGTAGCCTGAAATGAGCAATGCAGCAAACAAACAAATATATACAAACAAAAAAGCCTGTTTTAACATAATGATAATGTAGGCAATCTTCTTAACTAACACTTTTTTTTTTTTCCTTGTAACAACAGTTAACAACACACATGAATTGGGTCCCTTGGTAGAGATAAGAATTCCTGCCAACGAGAGCAGCTTGATATTAAAAAACCTAAATTACAGCACACGGTACAAGTTTTACTTTAACGCACAAACTTCAGTTGGATCTGGAAGTCAGATAACTGAGGAAGCAGTAACAATTATGGATGAAGGTAAGATGGGTATGTATAAAGAAAATCTGCGTTTAAAAACCACTACAAATTGTATTAAAAGTCTTGTTACTCCTTCCTTCCATTAAGGAAATAGCCACTAGTGATTTTTTTTTTTTCCTAGAGCTTTCTTAACTGTATTATACGCTAATAAAGGATTTTAAATGGCTTATAAGCAAGCATCTGCAAAGGATTTCTACTGTAGTGGAAGCTCCAAAAGTTGTGCCAAACCTCTCCTTTTCATACAGACTTACAAGTTCTAAGATTTTAGCTTTTCTGGGCTTCAGAGTTTCATGTAACTTTGCATTGTAAGTGGTTGTCCTCCATGTATTCTGCTTCATTGACTTGCTCTGGTCTCAGAGAACAATACTGAAACAAGGCAGCTTTACGGCTAGAGGAAGTGATTTCTTATTTGAAGTATGCAACAGCTTCTGTGAGGTCTAAACTTTTTTTTCACAGAGCTGGCCAAAACTGTAACTTCAAAAAAAAGCTACAGAAATAAATTAGTCGTCTATGGCCCCAAGTAACTGGTGACATTGTATAGTATTTGGGTGACATTGTATAATATTTAAAAATTCTTAAGTATATTGTTCAATCCTGTCACTACTGAGTTTCACATGAATAGCTATTCTAGATCCCTGATTTTGGCAGTTCTTTTGTTGAAAATGTTATTTATTTAAGTAGGAAAGCTTAATAAAATAGGAATCATTTAAAGCAAAGGAGAAATTTGTGGGAAAGTATTTTATGATTTTGCACATCAATATTAAAAGTCTTTTTTGATATCATCTTTTCACATATCATTATGCTTAGTAAAATTATAGTTTATTGGAATTGATGTACATGAGTCAGTATGCAATGCAATTTCTCTAATAGTGTGTTAAGGTTGCAGATGAACCACATTTATTTTAAATCATGAATCTTAACAAGCATGAACAACAAAATTTTGTAAATGCATGCATATTAATTTTTGTCTTGTAATAGTCTCTCAGTGTTCAACATACGTGGATCGTTTCTGATTTATTTGAATTAATACATTTTATCTAGTCTGCATGCTTTTCTTGTTTATAATGAAATTATATATGTATGTTCCCTTTGGTGTTGTATCTAATTATATAGTGTTCCTATTCTTGTTTTCCTTCATTAAAGCTGGTATTCTCCGTCCTGCTGTAGGTGCAGGCAAAGGTAAAAAGAATCTGCATGATTTGTTAATGTATGGATTTTGCAGTGTTGCAAATGGGGAAATTGCAGTGGTAAGGACAGAAAATCTTGGGCTACACATTGCTGTACAAAGTATTATCAGTGCTGGAAGAAAACGTTTTGGGGGTTTATTGTGGTTGGGTTGGGTTTGGTTTCTTTTTCTTTTGTTTTGTTTCTTTAAAAGGCATCCAGAATGCTTATTAGTACCTTTTGTCTGTTTATTTTGCCTCAGAGTTCCAGGGGAATTCATTAGCTTTGGTTCAGCAAAGTCTAATTATTTCTGAACATTTAACAGTATGTCACTGTTATAAATATTCAGGATCCAGGTGCACTAGTACTGATTAGCTGCAGTACTAAAAACAGCCCTTTTGCAAAGTAGATTTTTTTACTACCTGTGCCATATGCATTTTTTGTTTTAGAAAAGTAGGTATGTTCTTGTTCTCACTGGTGATTAATGGTACCCATTTGATCACATTCCTTTCATTTGCGAGCCAACTGTGCCTAGGAAACAGATGACTGACAATACCATCAGTTCGAGTATCAGATTGAATATATAGACAAATAGCTTCCTGCTCTCTTATTAGGTTCAGAGATCTTGTGAGTCCTTGAGGATGTTTCAGTGAGTGGAACCTATTATCATCCTTATTCTTGAATTCAGTAATGTTTAGTTATTTATGATGCAGTTCTTCTGTCAAACAAGGTGTTCTTCACATTTTTCCACATAGTTCTTATGAATTTTGATACTTTTACTGTCAGAAGCAAAGATTGTCCAGAGGACTGGTAGGTAGCTGTAAGTCAGAAAGGTGTCTCTATACAGATGTGTCATTTTATCACAGAGGTGTCATTAACACTATTGAGTATCTGTGCTTCAGATTCTCAGACCATAAACATCCCAAATCAAAATCTTTACATGAAATTCCTACCATTTTTACATTTTTCCTTGGAAGAGGCAGCATAAATATTTTTACATATATTTTCTTTCTACTTGATGACCAAGTGTTTTGAAAGATAATAGCCATAAAAAATAAATGAATTCACTCAGTCTGGTATAAATCAGACTCTCTCTATATATGTATGATATGCATGCATTTGTGCATATATATTATATATTTTTATATGAATATATGTGTATTCTAGTAGCTGATACATTTCTTGTAAGTGTGTGGAGTTGTGAATTTATTTTAATGACAAGTCTTTCTTACTGTTTTTTAGTCTAGTTGTAGCTGAGAAGTCAACACAGATTGGAACAATCAAATTGGCTTGTAGTCCTGGACATTAACAGCAGAAATGTAAATTAAGTTCTCATTATTTATAGCCGACTATAAAAACTCATGCAAGGAAAACTGGATTCTCTGTGTGTAACTTGAGGTCTAATTATAGCTGTATCACAGCCTGTGGCTAGCAGAAAGCATCTTATTTGTAAGATCAGCTGGAGCAGCTCACATTTCAGAGCTGTCATCTCAGATTCTCTGAAAACTAAGCAGATGTCTTTGGTTCCATGCCGTTTATGGTTTCAAAGTTTTCACATGTTCCTGTAGCATCTAGCTCTTACAATTGCAAAGAAAACTTTCAAACTGCAAACAGGATGGAACTAAAGCCGTGACATCTGTTAGGACATCTGAGTTGCTGGAGGTCTGAGATGAATGTTATCAATGGTTACTTACATTAATGTGATTAACTGTTTTGCTACTGATCAGGGACTGTGAGGAAGGAAAAGGAGGATCATATTGCCAAGATCAAGTGCCAGATTATTTGGTCCTGTGAGTGGGTGGATTTGGAAAATAAAAATACTCAGCCCACTCGAGAAGAAGCCATACCCAGCAGTGAATTTTTACTCCTCCATTAAGTGCAAGAGGGCCTATAGGTGTATACAGTTCTTTCTAATGTAGACCCAAAGCCAAACGAAGGAGAAATTGAAATTTAGATAGCCTCAGCTTTTTTTTTATATCCATCAAAACAGTCTGATTTTCATTTTAAAGGGCAGGAATTACAAGGTAAATGTAATTATCCTCTCTTTCAATTTGAGCACATTCATCTGGGAAGTTCAGATGACAATATGTCCCAGATTCAGCCAGCCTAAATTTCATTGAAATTACTGTACTTGGTTTTTTCTGCTGGCTAGCAGCCCCTGGAGACCTGCAGCTTGACCAGTCAGAAACATCAGACACAAGGTCCTGGAGTAATTCAGATCATCTAAACCTGGGCGAGCTCTGCAATTTGGGAGATACTTCAATTCTCAGAGTAAAACTATATATTGAAGTGTAGAGGGAAATATTGCTACGGTAAATCTAAGGACCTTAGGAGTGTCTCGGTATTTTTATTGTAGTTCTGAAATACATTCCCTGTCACTTGGCACCTTGTGTCTGTCACCATCTTTTTAGACAGGTTTGGGACCTTCATTGTCTTTTATTGCTTTAAAAATAATGAAAGTAACCCCAGTCTGCTTACTGCTGCACTTGACGCTTTTAATATTGTCCCAGTTGAGTTTGTCTTGTAATAATGAGTGTACTGGTGTTAAGTAAATGTATCCAGTATATTCAAGACCAGTAACTAGAGAAACAAGTTTTAGGCATTTTTTTTCCCATAAGGTAAAATAACATTTTAGATGAAAACATGAAATATGATGTCAAGGCTGAAGGATTTAGATGAAAGACTAATTTTTGGTTTTTTCTGTAACTTTATGAAGGAATCATTTTGGGGTTTTTTCTGTAACTTGAGTAGAACTTACCTCTATTCAAATGGTGGGAGGGGAGGGGAGAAGGAGAAAATTATTGTGTCCTGTAATATAGGTGTCATCCTAATCAAAAAGTTCTTTAGACAAACAGTGCCTTTGTATCAAATAGCAGAAATGCAACAGATCTCGCCAAATGACAAAAAATTGAAGGGTTTTTTTTCTTCTCTAAAGGAAACTGCACAGTGGATATCTTTGTCATTCTCTCACAATCCCACAGGAGTAGTGAGACACATTATTTTATTACATGGGCAAGCTGTTCTGTTATATACTCCTATTTGACTTGCATTACCTTTTTTTTCTTTCTAATACTGTGATATTATGAATGACTTAATTTTGATCAATTTATGTCACTTCAAAGATAAAATAATAGGTTTTCTTCTTTCCAACCTGTATTCTACATTGGTCTGAAAACTGTATTTGTAAAACATAATGTTTTATACCCAGTATTCGATAAGCAGTATCCATTAATACTGCTATTTATGTATTGACATCTAAAGACAGACATGAAGTAACAGACCTGTCAGAAAAACTGAGGAGTAAGAACCTGATTACATATAAAATAATTACAGTAGCAACTGGAAAGTGACTCTGGTGATCACTGGAGTCAAGTCTTTAGTACACTTTTCCATTAGAAGTTTTAAATAACTGGTCTGTAGAGGAAGGAAGAGAATAAAAATTTGATCCATGATAGAAATGAAAAGTTGCTGATTAAAATAAACAGTCACAGGACCTTGTTCCTGTGTTGTAAGCTGAAGTGTGGGGAGTGCTGGCATGACATAGAGTCTCGTTTCAAAAACCGTCTTTTTTCACTTTTCAGTTTCTTTCTGATTTAGTCAACATTTTTATTTCAAAGCAAGGTGCTGTAGTCTGCATGCATGCAGACACTGGTAGCTCGCAGTCCTGAACTGCACTTAAAATGGTTGTGAGGTCACAGTTACCTTTAATTGAAGCTTATGCCACATGGTGTCCAGTCTGGTTTGCCTTCCTCATGTGAACTTCACATCTCAAGTATTATTGACAGAAATAGTTCCACTGCAAGAGGAAGAACAAGTATTCTAACCTCTGGGTTTGAAACTATTATTTCTGACTGAGTGTCCAATATGTAGCTCTTCACTGTAGGTTAGAAATTGTTCTCAGCTTAGTTCATATCTCTGATCTCTTCACAGAAGATAGGATCAGCTCAGTTTTCTTTGTTCCATACGAAATGCTGTTCTTTAAATCATTTTCCCTGCCCACCATCTGTTTTCCCCCCCTCTTTGAATGATTTCACATAATGTCCCCATATTTTTTGCTGACAAGTTCAAGGTGCTTTTACTTTTCAAGTTGATTCTAGTACTTTTGTAAGGCTCCTTCAGCCACTCTTTCCCTGTGGACTTCTTCCTGATATATCTGTGATTCTTTCAGTACAGCCTACTATGCAGAACCACTCTTTTGTCCTCCTTTAAGTCTGCTGGGAACAATGATCATGCTTTGCATGCTAGACTAGACAAAATGATGAAGATCATTTGTTTGCAATGAAAAATCCTGCAGATACCTTTCACTTCACAGACGTCACACAAAATCCATGCCATGCTACATGCTTATCACTGAAACAATTTCTTAAATTGCTTCTTTGTCTTCTCTATTTTGAACTATAGAAATGCTCTTGCAATGGCCTCAATAATCTTAGAAGTGACTAATGCTGTTCTATCAACTGCCAGAAATGGAATTCAGTCCTACTTTTTCCTTTATGTATGCATTTCAACTAATGTCTATTATATATTGCTTTGGGGGTTTTTTTCCCATTCGACACCAGTCTTCAAATGTATGTTTGTCACTTAACCTGCTGGTTTTTCCTGGAGATTAGGTAAATCCCATGAGAATTCCTAAGGTTCAGTCAGTTTGGTGATTATTTAATTTATTGTTCTGCTGAAATAAATCTCAAGAGTAACTATTCTGTTGTTAAAACACATTCACATCTCATGTCATGTCTTACTAAATTCTGTTGAAGCTGTAGCCCAAGTGTAACTGTGTTATTTGAAGGAACTATGTTCCTGAAAGGGTGGAAGGTTAAATACAACTCTACAAAACACTCTTCTAAAAAGGCACTAGAATTAATTTGAAAAGAAAGGAAAATGTTACTTTGAGCTTAGGCCTCTTTCTCAGCTGTAGGCAAACACTTCTGTACCGTATCTCGCAACAGGATTGAAACCACACTCAGGAGTGCCAGCTAAATTTTGTATTGTAGAGTGAATAGAAGAGCTCTGATTTACTGGAGGTAGCCGAATAAGTTACAGTTTTATACAGACCGACTCTTATTAACAATCCATCCCCATCAGTATCAGAGCGATGCTTTTGTCAGCACTGCTGCACAGCATCGTGCATGGTCACAGGTCAGGAGAGCACGGTGCGCTGCTACTGAAAACTCCTGCTCCCTGAGACAAAGCTTTTTGCCCCCCCTTGTGCCAGCTGGAGCTTGCACATGCTGAGAATTTCTGCCAGCTGACAATGACACATTTTGCATTTGTGAACAGTGCCGGGAAACATATTGAAGAACTAAGAGGTTAATTATAATTAGAGGTGTGCTGATTGAGAAGACAAGAGTCTGGGTAGATTGGAGACAAGCTTTAAATGCTGTAACCACTTCAATTCTATGCTATCATCACCTTAGGTTCCGTCAGCCATTTTTTATCTTCTTACATATGTATTGATTTTACAGATATGGTACATCTAATAGTCTTTCCAGGTCTGTTGGAAAATTATATTAAGCATTAGTGAAAAAGAGGAAGAATTACAAAAATAATGATTATGAAAATAAATGTACAACTGAACAAATTTCTTGTAGCACTGTATTAAAAAGGAAAAAAAAAAACCAGACCAAAAAAAAACCCAAACAGAACTTAAATCTGACCAAATACTACATATGGATAAGTCTATACAAATAACTTTTGGTAAGAATCAAATAAAAGTTCATTTGATAAATGTAAGCTTATGTCAGTCACCTGAGAGGATTTAGAAACCAAAACACCAAGGAAATGAAGGTAATTTTCAGAACTGACTTAATTGTTAGTTGTATACAAACAGAAAGAAATTTACCTGATACCAGGTCTTTAACCTAGTGGGCAACACTTTAGTCAAAGCAGGAACTGGAAATTGGAGATAGGAGGAAAAAAAAAAAAAACTAAACCACAAGATAAAATGGAGGTTTTACAGGGAAGGTGATTGTCTAATTTGCTTAGTGTTACAGAAGCCGTCTTGTCATCTGGAGTCTTTCAGACAAATTGAGATATACCTTCAGCCCCAAGTGGCTGGACATGAGGAGGGAGAAGTTAGGTATAATTCTGTGGCATCTGTTTGCAAGAGTTTGAAAAAGATTATTGCCAATAGTTTCTTCTGTATTTAACATTGTTGATAAATATCAGTCATACAGCTGTGCTGCTAATTAGACATCTTCTGTGAAAGAGCAAAATCCAGGAAAATACGGGTTTGAGAAAACACAATTTAATGAAACAAAACAAAGACCTATTTAGAATACAAACCAGTTGTTTTCTTGGCACAAAACAAATGATTAGCTGCTGATTGTAACAAACACCTGTTCTGCTGTACAAATGAGGAAGGAAGTTTATATATCCTGCATACAGTCTCAGACTCTGCGCCTTTCTAAATTTAGAGCCTGCTATTCTTTCCTCTTGCTACCTTCATGTGACACAGAAAAGCAGAATCTGGCATTACCCTAGTGTATATGGTTACAGCCTCATTTTCCATAGACAGCTCTGGCTTTGGGATTTCTTAGACATCTACTTGTTGACTTAGTAACCTAGATGGCTGTTTTTAAATCTCGTAGGTTTTATTTGGTGGTGTTTTAGCCCAGTGATAAATATATTCTATAATTTAAATACTATATTGTTTTTTATTTTTTGTCGGTCAAAATACAAAGACATCAAATGTGAGAATAATTAGTTTAATACAGATTGAATAGTTGAATAAGTACTACTGGACTAGAGTTAAGAAGAAAAATTTAATGCAAGTATGGGGATAATATGTGAAAACTGTAATAATGAGAACACATTTTCAGGAGAATTGACAGAATTTGCATTATTTAGGTATTTTTAAAAGATACTTAGAAAGTATAATTTTTCTAGATGTGGTATTCATATTATTTAGACTGTGCTAGCGGCTTGTTTGCAGATTTATTTATTCTACTATGCCAAGCTAAGCCATTTTCTCTTTGAGTTTTAATTTGGAATTTCTTCCAGTCAGCCATATGGACAAAGTCATGCTGTTTTGAGGAGAAAATAATTAAATTACATAGATATAATATGTGTCGCTCCTCTTGCCTTGAGAACAGGCTTTTGCCCATTTAATTTTCTGGTGTAGGTGAAGCCATTGGAATTCTGCCAATTGTCTTTCCTGAGACTATGTTTTTACCTCTGATATTTCACAGTCCTTTGGGAAGTATTTCTGATGTCTCTAACAGAAAAGGTATTTTTAGTAGGATAGAGAAGTCAGTACGAAACCAAGTGAGGCATTTTCATTAAACACTAACTTTGTGCCTTTGGCGAGCATCTTCTTTGTATCTGCACTGTTACAGTATTAAAATCTATGTTGTTGTTAATACTGGGCGAACAAAAATGCTGAAATAGATGTCTATTTGTAACAAGTCTAACTGCAGAACAAAGAATTAAGGTATGAGCAAAGTGGCAGCTAATTACAGGATGCTGAAGAGAGCAGCACTTCTTTTCACAGATGTGGGCATTGCATGTCTCTGTGAAAAGTGCTGTTTAACGAGGATGTCGACAGTCAGATTCAGTGCCTTAAAATGAGCAGCGTCTTGCATTCTAGTGATTTGTATCCTTCACACCAGAGTATTTTGATACTGACTTTCCAGTATCTTGATGTGTAATGTTCTAATGCCTAGAGGTGCCATGAAGCCATAACATTAATGAAACTGATTGCAGAAATGTTCTGTGAAAGTAAAAGGTGTCAGTACACACACACTTGAGTTTGTTTTCAAATACACCTGTATCACTTAGCTGTTCTATATTTTAAGAAGTAAAACTGATTGAATCTTGCATGAACTTAGTGTGTGCATGTCTTACTCATTTTAACAGGTAAGGTTTTACTGTATTATTTCAATGTTATTTTTTGATGCAAAGTGTTTTTACTCTTTATTTTTTTCTTTCCTACTACCTCTGATGGTGAAGGATATTCAGAAATCCTTTTTGCAACCTCCCCAGTCATGCACACTGTCCGTCCAACATTCTATAAGGGTATTGTCTTCTGTTTTTTATCATTATCATTGCAATAGAGACAAAATCCTATAAGGGCTTGCAGTTGAGCCATTTGCAGTCCATTCAGTGACACATGGCATAAAGGGAGGTGTGTACCACCTTTGTAACTCCCATCTCTCCTACCATTTCCCATTACTCTGACAATGTTCTCACTTTCCAGCTGTCTGCATTTTACTTCTAGATGAATAGAAATGTTTTCCAGAATTTTAGCAGTTAGGTACTTTTAAGTATTTGGCAGTTTTTGTGATACAGGGCATGCTCAGTAGACTACATAGATTTTACTTGAGAATTTCATAGTGTAGTAACCACCTAGGATTCAATTGTTAAATACGCTACTGTAGTCACTAATTTCCAGTAATGGAAACAATGTACTATATTTTCCCTGTATACGGTCTAAATTAACATAGTAACTTCTTAGAATTTTTTAATTTTTTTTTTAATGTATGAAGTCACAATTTCGTATTCTGCTTTGTTTTTCTATTGTGTATTCAGTGCAACCACTTTATCCAAGGATCAGAAATGTTACAACAGCTGCCGCTGAGACCTATGCCAATATCAGTTGGGAATATGAGGGACCAGATCATGCGAACTTTTATGTTGAATATGGTGTAGCAGGCAGTAAGAAGTCATTTCATTAAGTTTTTCTAAAATATTCAGATATATTTTCAAATATTTTTATAGTAAATGTGGTCCTAAATTGACCCAGTATTAACAATAGCTCTTAAATGTCTAGAGGCATTATTTTTTAATTTGATCAGTAATATCCAATTATTTTCGTTTTAATAAACATCAATGTATAGCACGTATTTGATGCTTAGACAGAGTACCAACCTTTGTTCCTTTGTATTATTTTCTAAATTCTTTTGAAGGTGAACTTCAAAAAAATGTAGTTTGCATTAAGTTGTTTATCATGCAGTGATTACATGTGTAAAAATATGATTACCTGCATTAAAACAGGATGTAAGTTTTCCTAAATACACCCAATTCAGGGGAAAAAAATCAATTAAATAAGAGAGCAAATCAAAGCAGTATTCTTTGTTAAATTAAACCTTAAAATAAGACACCAATCAATTTATATACTTTTGTTGGCATAAAACCAGGTTTTAATCTTTGCTAATTCCAGTAATAATTGAAACACAGTTGGCTAATAAAAACAAGATACTTCTATTCAAATGGTGTATCCTTCTAAAGCTATGAGTAAAGATGATCAATATGAAAATTGGAAA
>WUAM01000323.1:11267391-11285166 GCA_024336885.1 Actenoides hombroni
ATTTTTATGCAAAAATACCTTATTTTGCATAGAAGAGTCAGTTTCTAAAATACTCTTAAGCAAAGGCTGGGAAATCTCCTAACTGCAACTCCATAATAACCAGGCACATTAACTCATTAATTTATTTAAATGAAAATCAAGTAATATCTTTGCCCAGTAAGACCAAAAAGAGGCAGCGAAATAAAAAATTAATTTTAGCCTAGTACTTCTAAACTGGAATACACATTGCTCTTCCAGGTGGAGTTGAGGGTAGATACTGTCTGCAAACATCAGAGGTACTTTGAGTTTTCATACAGTCCGTGGAAAACCTTGAGGAACCTGGGACCATTGAGAGATGATGTTTTCAAGCTGTCTGTCTCAGCCTCTGTCTTAATTAATGAATAACATTGAGACATCGGCTTGAATTCTGGCCTGTAATTGAATATTATTACATTTTATTGTCAGTGCACTTGCCAGCCAGTTGAGACCAGGGCGGTCTCTTGTTAGCTGTCTGCCAAGCAAGGCTCAGGTGTTGTTCAAGGGATACTACCAGCACAGGACTGTTCCCACCTGTTCTCCAACATGTTTTGTATGGAGAAGTGTTTTTGCTGTATCGCCTGAAAAGACAGTCAGTGCGCCATTGAAAATAGCTTCTCTCTGATGTATTTTTATGAGCTTTCCCTTAAAAGCACATCATCTCGAAGGAGAGGTGGAAATGCTTATGGGGCTCTGGGACTTCCACATTTCTGTGTGTAAAGCTATTCATGCATTTTGTCCTCTACTTCAGTGGAAGCAAGTCTATGGACCTTCCCTAGCAGATGTAGATGAAACATTGTCCCATGAGAGCAGATGTACTCACAGCATTCGAACAAAGAGATTCAGATATAATCTGGTTTTAGTGGTCTCAAATATAATCTGGTCCTTTAGGCTCTGGGTCTGGAAGAGAATGTGAAGAATGAACAAGATAGGTTGGATGGATGCCCATCTTTCTCCACTTTGTGTCATCTTCCGTCTGTAGCACACATCCCTAATTCCTCTCACCCTTCCCACTTTCTCCCAACAGCAAATCCTAAGGCCAGTTGCCTACAGTGTGTTTCCAAACAGGGGAGTAGAAAATAAGCTTCATCAGGAAAATCTTCCTACTATGTTGGAGACCAGTATAAGGGATCCAGACCCCACAGACAATTGCACAGACAATTCCTGTGCTTATTAGTGACTGTAGCAATTCCTGTGTAGTTTGCATATAATTTACATTATCTTCAAACTAGAGCCAGCATTTGGAGAGAAAACATGCCAAGGAAAGGTTTCCCAAATGTATTGTGTGAAGTCCTCACTAATGCTAAATCATGGCAGTCACAATAAATTTTAGGCTGAAGTATGGGCTTGAGGAGAGAAAGAAAACATGATGCTTAATAAGGCTTTAAAGGATGCTTCATTCTTGATTTTTAGTTGAAAGTGAGTGTTAGGACCTTGAACGATGACGTCTGTTTTCCCCATTTCAGACCAATGGACGTGCACTAGCTAATGAGTATTGGCTTTTAATTTGTTTTGAGAACGCAGTCGACATCTTTGTGTGAATCATAATTTGCAATTTCATTTCGGTAGTTTAATTTATGTGAAATGGTTCAGAATAGTTTTGAGGTTTGCAGAAAGCAACGTACTGTGTGCGCAGATTTTGCAAAGTAGTTTCTAAACTGAAATGTTGGCAGAATTGTTACATACTCAAAAGTAACTTCTATGCACATGCACTGGAAAACTTCTTGAATAATGAAAATATTCACAAAATACAGAATCACTGTTTTTCTTAATACTGATTTTCACAGTGAATATTATGCCTTAATTAATGAACAATGTATACTGACTGTTATTTATCTGAATTGTCATAGCATTTAAGTACAGCAAAACATCTCATTTTTCTTCTTCTCTTCTCCAGCAATGGCAAGTCGGCAGGTAGACATCGCTACTCAAGGATGGTTCATCGGTCTTATGTGTGCTGTTGCCCTTCTGATCTTGATTTTACTGATTGTTTGCTTCATAAGGAGGAATAAGGGTGGCAAATATCCAGGTATGATATATAACAGAATAAAAATCATCTACCAGTAACCCATTAAGATATATCTCATTTTTACTGGAGAAATCACATTTGCTGCTGGTTTACTTTTATGTTCCATATATAGTAAATCTGTCATCATTTGGTAGGCTTGTCAGGAGCAATCTGCCTGTTGGTAGAAAACCTCAATCCATTTCAACATAAGAAAAGTATATCCTTCATTCCTGGAGGGTCATATTAATACATTACCTTTCTAGAGAGGTTTGAGCTTTCTTTGAGATGTCCTCATGCCAGTACTGCACATTCCACTTTCTGAAGTTTATTGCAGATGTGTTTTATCAAAACTGTGATTCCTCAGGGGGTGCATATTATAAAAGGCATATATGTATGTGTGCATATGTGTATCTTATATATATCTTTCCCCAGTCTTATATTTCTGTTTATGTAGTAGCTTCATAGACCAAAGCTCTCTTGAGAAGGGTAGTGACAACCAGTATGCCTAGTACTGCCTGATAGGATCTCAGAACAGCTGTTGGGGTGTGAGTGGCTATGAAAGAAATTTAACTGGACATGAAAGGGTAATTAATTCCTTTTTCTTCTAGCTACAACAGAAAGCACATTTAAAGTACTAAGTTTCATGTAAAATCTTGATTTCATGAAAAAAATTCTGTTCTATACTCCAAAGGTTTGGAAATTACGTATTATATACTATTTTTCATTATTAGTAGTATTATTATATATCCATAGTATTATATGAAGACTCTAGAATGCTAATTTAAAGTCATTTCAAACTTGTTGAATCTCATATTATGAATTTGGACATGAAAAAGATGGATGCACTTAGAAAAGTACAAAAAGAAAAAATAATCCATATTGTATTTTAATTTCTCTCACTGGTGCACTTCTGAATACTAGTGTCAGTGAACGCTAAAAACTTTTCATAGGCAAATCTTTGGTAGCTGAACTTAGCATAGCAGATGGTTTCTATAAGAAGATAAAATCACATTATTAAGTACAAGAATCCTACTTTGTCCAATCTAGATTTTTAAATGTTTTATAGAGAGAGCAAAGATTTTTGGTGACAGCAAAAATTCAGTAAGAGGAGCTTCTGTCCCAACCACCTGTATCCATGAAGAAAAGACAGATGATTAAGGAACACAGTGTTACACAGAGCTGAATACAGGTGCTGGAGCAGGTCCAAAGGAGGGCTACAAGGCTGGTGAAGGGTCTGGAGAACATACCCTGTGAGGAGTGACTGAGGGAGCTGGGGCTGTTTAGTCTGGGGAAGAGGAGGCTGAGGGGAGGCCTTATCTCTCTCTACAACCACCTGAAAGGAGGGTGTATCGAGAGTGAGGTTGGTCTCTTCTCACTGGTGGCAGGTGACAGGACAAGGGAAAATGGCCTCAAGTTGTGCCAGGGTAGGTTTAGGTTGGATATCAGGAAGAACTTCTTTACAGAAAGGGTTGTTAAGCACTGGAACAGGCTCCCCAGGGAAGTGGTTGAGTCACCATCCCGAGCGTGTTTAAAAATCATTTGGATGTTGTGCTCAGGGACATGGTTTAGAAGTGGGTTGTTAGAGTTAGGGTAGTGGGGTTAGGTTGAGGTTGGACTCAATGGTCTTGAAGGTCTTTTCCAACCTGAGCAATTCTGTGATTTTGTGAATGACAGGCTGAAGATAAAATCTCAAATTTTTTTCCAAATATTTAGATTTTTTTAAAGAGAAAGTGAGACTACAGAGGATACAGGAAAAGTGACTCTCAGTGGAGAGAATTGAGGAAAGCAAAGGAAAATTAGGAAAATTAAGTAAGTGTAGTGACAAAACTGAAAGAGTATGGAGGACTTGTAGTGAGTCACCATTTAAAAGAGGATGATACACAGTTTGAATAAAAGCGTAGAAGGCAGTTGGATGCTGAGGTTGTCATTACTTTGTAAAGATCCCTGTGCTGACCTTCTTATCTCTGCTTCTGTAGAATTACTAGATGCAAGGTATTCATTCTTTTATGCACCCACACAAATGCATATGCACACACATATATAAAGGTAGACCTTGACTGTCTATCAGATTTCCAGATGTGTGTATTACACTCATGTTTCTAGCAGTGACTCTAGAGCTAATTGTATTTCTCATGCCATTGCAAAAGTACTGTTCCACAGATAGTGACAAATGCAAAGAACAAAGTTATTAACTCATTTTTGTCATAATTTTAGCATGTCATCTTGAGATTGCCTGTGGTTTGAAAAAAGTGATCAGTCATTTCAGTATGAAATTATATCAGCCAAATACATTTCATGGTGTTACGCATTATTGTAATTATAGACTTAGGAAGTACTGTCAGGAATGATTCATACCATATTAAATAATAGCATATAAACTAATGATGTACAAATTAAGTGTGGAAATTACCAGAGAAAAAGGTAAGAGATTGTATATTGGATTAATTAACTGTAACTGCTAAACAAGAGAAGGATTTGAGTAGCAACCAGAAAAACAGAATGAAAAGTCAAAGGGAAGAACCATAAAGATAATTCTACAAGTCAGTATATTATTTCACTCTGTCAACAGTCTTAACTTACAGGTCTTCTATAAGCATCTGTCTGTTCTGGTGCAAGCGGGTTTCTGGGCCAAAGACCACAGTGCTACATAGTTGGGGCTTTTTATAGGGACAAGTTTTATGTGAATGATGACTAAACCTATAACAAGATGTCATGGGTTAGAGCTGGACCAGTCACTAGACAAATGACAGATGCTTTCTATGAACCCCTCTTCCTTCCCAAAGGGGACGAGAAAGGGAGAGAGAACTTACGGATTGGAAAAAGGAAACTAAAACAGTTTTAATGAAAAAAATAATAAAAAAATGGAATATATACAAAACCAATATTGTATCCACACACCCACCCCAATGGCAGTTATGTCACCATCACCACTGATGCTGTGTAGCAGGCCCTGGGGAAGTCCCAGACTGGACTCAGTGACAGATGGGAACCAGATTCAGGAGCTGGTTTCTGGTACTTGATTCAGGAAAACACAGATTGGGATTGAAGGCAGAATGGACAGAGTCCTGCTTGGATGCTGGCCATTGAATAAGCGATCTTAACCCTTGTGATCCCTTGGCTTTATACCAAATATGATGTATAAGGGATGGAAGATCTCACTGGCCAGTTTAGGGTCACCTGTCCTGTCCGCTCCTCCCCACGGATGTGACCTCTTTCTTACTGCACCCCCAATGTGGTACACAAGATTTAGCAGTGACCTTGGTCTGCACAGGAACAAGTATAAGAAAGAGCCTTTCTGCACAGCAGTCTTTGGTACTAACTCTAAACATGGGGTGTTACTGCTGCTAGAAGCAGACACTGTCTGAGAAAACATGCTGTTGACTTCAGACAGTGCAGTTAGTTAAAAGAACTGGGCTGAAAAGTAAAATCACTGAACAGAATTAGTTCTGTTCTCACTCAAACCAGGACACAAGGATGTGCAAGAGATACAAATTGTGTTTAATTTAAGTGCCAGCGTATGTGCGTTTGCTTTGCTTTTGATCATTTTACAGAAAAGAAGAAATTAACAGGCCATGCCTACTTTTCTCAATATTAATAGTTCTTAAAACACTATTTAAAATTTCCTTGAGTCTTAATGTATGAAATGAAAGCATAAAGTATACAAACTGCCAAGTTAATCTGATTCAGTTTTATCAGTTAGTATGAGAGAAATATCATGAGGAAATACAGAGCATGGATAAGTAAAACTAAATTATTCAGTTTTCAATAAAGAGCAGGTCTATTGATAATATAAGTCAGTAAAGTATTTTAGTAGGATTTTTATCAAAACTTTCTCTTCAGTGCAAGAAATGAAAGGGAGGAACTTTTACTAACACAGAATGGCGTACAGTATATTGTACTTCAGTGAACATAAAATTCTATGACTAATTAACAAATCTTTTCATTGAGAAGAAAAAATGTAACAGCCTAAGGCATCAGTTCAAAAAAAGATCTTTATTCAAACCATAAATCTGCGAAGTGTGATCAGTTTGAAAACTTAAGGTCTTAAAGTTTCTCGTCTTGCAGATTCATGGTAAAAATTACTATTTCAAATATTTTAGTGAAAGAAAAGGAGGATGCACATGCTGATCCAGAAATACAACCTATGAAAGAAGATGATGGAACATTTGGTGAATACAGGTGAGCAACTGATGTGGTTTGTCGTGTTTGGTGTTCATATTGCACGTGTACTGTATGTAATAACACACTAATTCAAAACTAACATCTTTTCCATGTTGACAAAGATTCTGTATCCAGTGTTGTATAGAAATGTAGATAGCATTACAACCACACATCCAAGCTTAGGATAAGCTGTTCATTAATGCAAGGTGAAATCCAGGTTCAAACACAGTTGTCTCAAAGTGAGGAATCTTTCTTTACAAACCCATCTTTCACGTAGTTAAATACCAAATGCAGTGTCCTTTCAGTTAGGGCACATGTAGCAGTATGCTTTTTGAAAATACATTTCTAATGGAAGCTCAACAAAGACAATTTGGGGTTACACTGCCTGGAAAACAAATGCATTTTAAATGGCTGCCAGTACTAACACCTAATCCAATAACAAGGAAGTGATGTTATGAGCAGAGGTAAAGGGATGTCCTGCAAGAAAAAAAGAAGTCTCCCATTCGTGTGTTTCAGTACAAGATATATAGCAAGCAGCTTCAAAGTGTACAACAGAGCTCTTACTCCTGACTCTCTACTATAAACGTAGCCTAGCTGAGTCTCCTGGCATCACAAAAAGCATGCCTTGGCAAGTCTATTCATGTAACAATTATAAGTATAGCTTATTAAATACATAGCATTTTATTTGGTGGGTTTTGATTAGTGCAGGAAATAGTGTTACTATTTTCTAATTATGTCAATACCATTGTATTTTACGTGGGCATTTTAATAGATTTTATAGTGCATTCCTGTGTGAAAAGCATTGTAAAAGCCCTTTATTATTTTGAAGATGTTACATTTACATATGTACATAGAAAAATCTTTTTTCTCAAGAAGGATCTACTGTGTTGCCACAGCTTCTTCATATAACGGAAGCGTGCGTCTTGATCTGACTGGGGTAGATTTACCATTCTGAATGCCAAAGTGCAGTTTCTGTTTATTCTTCATTCATTTAAAAAAAAACCCCATGATACTCTTTTCTTAGGTTAATGAGTTCAGAATAGGATTTTATTACAGCATTAAGTTCATATGGATTAATTACATTCAGCTGATAAAAAGGGAATTCTGAAGGAATGGTTGGAAGCAGAGGTAAATAAGTAGTATATTAGGTTTTCCTGGGCAGTCCAGTTTGCATGCTTCTTGGTGGCTCCTCTGGTTTTTGGTACTTGGAACTTGCAGTGGCAGAAACTGACCTTTGTACAGAATTGTACAAATGATACAACCTCGGTACATGTTTTCTTGGGCCTAGAATAAGCCTACTCAAGTCTGCCTTCATGTGTGACCTTGTAGCAAGATTTGAATATTTCTCCCTATTTAAGTGGCTTGAGTTAATCTATAGAATCACCTACTGCGTTATTAAATTATGTTATAATGCATTTATCCACCTCATGTCTGGTGAATATGGACACATGCATGCCAAGCTGTCAGACTTGTTTACGTGAAAGAGCTCATCCTATTTACCATGCAAAAACTCCTTTCTAAAATGTATTTCTGTGTAATTAGTCTATATTGGGCTTTCCTCTTTTTTCCTTAGAGACAGGGCAGCAGCAGCAACCAGTCAGATCACAGAAGATATCTTGGCACCCTCTCTGCAGCCCAGCATCCCTGCAGTCACTCAGTTCCCAGTTGGTCTGCCTCACACGGCACTGGTCATGATGCAGTGCTTCTTTGAGGAAAAAGGGTATAGGGTTTCCTTTGGGAAAAAAAAGTAATTTTTGAAAGATCTAGGAATTCGAGTATTTTGAACTTTTTTCATCACTTCAGGTCTATGTCTGCTTGGACAGGAAAGAAACTGGACAAGGAAAAGAAAAGACAAGGTAGCTGTGCCAATTCTCCTGAAGCAGACCCTGTCTTTACCAAAGCAAAGTCTATGAGATCTGACAGATCCAACTTCATCAGAAGGTCAGGGGATCAATACTCCAGCACCAGATCAGAGACCTCCTACACCAGGAGGAGGGCTAGGCAGTCTTCAGAGCTTACAAGGGGTAGTTCTGTCTTTCCTTCCCTCTGCCAAGAGGAAAAGAGGTCAGACGAATGGAAGTACAGGCATGGCTCTAGACATCATGCTTCTGAGCAACAGGTAATGAGGTTGGAGGAGGGCTCAGATTCTCAGGCAGGACAGCCATCCCCTTTCCAGCAACCCCTCAGCTGCAACTCAATTCGTGGCTCACTGGCAAGGCAACATTCTCATCTCCAGCATGGGTTCAGCCAGACCCCAGACTACAGCTCAGATTCAGAAGACACTCAGAGCTCCTACCACAGGAAGGTAAGACCTTCTACTACTACTCACTTCTCTGAATCTGAAAGGAATTCATTAATGAAATCTGTAATTTTGCCTGAGCTAGCTACTGTCTTAAAGGGTGCTTTGACAGCAGCCAGGCAAAGTATAACTTCTGTCGCACAGGCTAGGTCCCATTCACTAAGGCATCCCAGGGTACCAATTACAGAAATTCCACTGGTTTCTCTAGAAGCAACTGGGAGCAGTTCCCAAACTTTTGAGTCTGACCATATGGACAGTTTAAAAGTTCAGACAGCTTCTGGGAAGGAGAAATTGGAGGAAGACAGAGCCTTGGAGGTTGAATCATCCCCTGAAGATGGGGAGGTGTCATCTGAGTACCCTACAGAAGACCAAGAGGGACCAGATCCTCCGCGTAAGTTTGACATAGAGAATCAGAATTATCTCTTCAAGCACATAAAGAGAGTGTTAATGCTAAAATCTTCCAAACCTGAATGTGCAGCGGAAGAACTGCTTACCCCCTCTGAAGAGGGCAAGGTAGATAATGCCCTTCCTATTGATTCAGCAGTGGAAGATCTTGTCTGTAGGATCTGGGGCAACCCCTAGGCAAAGCATGAAGCCCCAGCAGTCCTGCGTAAGCTCTATCCTTTTCCAGTAGATAAAGCTGCTTTGTGGGGGACATTGCCTCAGGTAGACAGAGCATTGGTTGCTAGTGATTCTGTGCTGTCAGTGCCTGCTAATATGGATGCTCTGCCTAAAGATCCTACTGATAGTAAGGTTGAGGAAGCAATGAAAAGATCTTTCAAGCTAGTTGCAGCCCAGCTTGGGGTGTCTATCTACTGTACTTATGCTTCTAGAGCGTTACTAATATGGCTGAAGGAAGAAAGAGCCAGATTCGAAAAGAAGTGGGTCCCATCTGGTGCCATGCAGAGGAAGCACAGGCTCTGTAAAATTGCAGCTAATTTTATCCATGATGCAGCTGAGGATTCTCTTAGACTCACTGTTAAAAATCTGGCCTCCCTCACTGTAGCCTGGAGAGCTGTATGGCTATGTCCTTGGTCCTCATCACTAGACCTAAGATGTAAACTGCTGTCTTTACCATACACAGGCGGCAAGCTATTTGGTGAACCCTTGCTCCAGGTCATGAAGGATTTCTCAGAACACAAAAACTCCTTCTGTCAGCTGAGAAAAAAGAGCTCTGTTGGAAGCTCTTCATTTTCTTATCCTCACAAGTGTCTGAGCAACTGTCGTTCTCCTCCAAAGTTTAAAGGAGGGAAGGGAAAGTATAAGGTCTCTCAGTCATTTCATGGCAAGTATGAAAGGACGTCTTGCTTTCAGAGAGACACCAGACCATCAAGAGGAACTTTCTAAGAACACAGACGTGCTCCTTCCTTCCTTAGAAACTGGGAAGAGTGAAAGACTTGGAAATTTATACTGAATAGACTTCAGTATTTCTCAGCCAAATGCTTAGAAAATTAGTTGTTTCAAAATAAGATTGAAATTATTAAATTACTTAAATCTTAATGACTAGTTAAGAGATTCTAGAGAAGAAACAGCTCTCAATTTTAGGGAAGATTTTTGCCATATTCAGTTCCTAGGCTTCCCAGTATTCTTGGGATAGCTTGGGCTTGTTTTAAATTTTGCACTCTTCAACCTCATCTCAGAGCATACTTTCTGCAGAACGAGCCAAGATCAGATTTTCCTGCTATATCGGTCTAACGAAGGAAATAACGTTTAAGAAAAGCGGGTGTCTCAGGAACCAGAGAATGACCAGGTATGCTATGTGCCTGTGACTGGAGGGGAGTACCTGCTTTTTCACATGATAGGGAGAAGAGTGTCTCTGTAGCAAACTTCACTTCAATCCCAGTGGTTTCCTGAGTTGTAGAAGACTGAGGTAGTAAATTTTGGACAGACAATGAATGCTTACGCCAAGAAACTGCAAGAAGTACAAGTACCACCACAAGGCATATAAATCAGCCCTAAATCAAGAGAAATTAAGAAGTTATGGCATCTACACATCTGTGGATTCATGGGTAGGGAGAGACTGCAAACATGAATTTCTTAGGTAACTTCACCAAAATATGAAAGTCTTGTGTCTCATTGCAATCTGGAAAATGTTCACAGGAAGTTCAAACAGAAAAAAGCAGCTACAGTAGTAGGACTGCTAGTGTGATAACATGGGATGTTTGCACATTTTGTTGAATTATTTTTCCTCTTTTTTCAACATTTTGACACACATTATTTTTCCTAGAGGTTCTTGGATGTGATATGAGAGATTCTCTGGAAATGGTTGGTGGAGAGTTCTGAGATTTCTAGATAATTTATTACTCTTCCTTCTTGTTCTGGGTTAATTAACAGTAAGAATATAATTTGTAACTGCAATAGTACTTTTTTCTCTTGTAATTATTAAAGTTTTATTGCAGCTTAGGTGTGTTTTCACAGGGCCCTAGCAATGATTTGTGCCTCAGCACCGTAATTCTAAGCTCGGTCCCTTCTAGCACAAGAGGTGATGTTAGTGGACTGCCTGAAGAATTCTTGTCTCTGAATAGTCAGATTGGATTTGGTAGTAGTCTTACTGTGTCCTCATTTACACACACATGCTTTCTCTGACGGTTCTTACTTTAATCCCTGAACGTCTGTGTCACTACTGTTTAAATCACTGCTTTGATTTCCCTTTGTATGATTTTTCACCAGAGATAGCAAAGGTGGAGAGTTGGTTGAATTTCTCTCAGATTTTTCTTCAAAATTTTCACGAGGAGTGAGTCAGTTTCTTTGACTAACAACTATTCTTTCAACCCGTTGCCATTTAAAGCCAGAGCTTAATCTCCCAGTTTTTCCAGCTTCTGTCAGGATTAAAGATTATTACAGAGATGCTAAAGAAAAACTACTTGGAAAACTAATATAGATGTGCTTCTGTCTTAACAAGACTAGAAATAGTAAAAAGTGTTGAATTCTGGATTGATGCAGGTGTGTAAGCGTATAGGGAAAGCATTTTTCATCAGTACAGTCCTATCAATTTAGGAGCACGAGCAGAAATCTGTTAGGTATCAGGGCAGAGGTTCTCCCGCAGCGTGCAAGGAAGCCATAGCGTAAGGTACTTTTGTGGCTTTACCTGACTGCTTATACTTAAACATTTCTGGGCTGTTAACCTAAGGGCACAGAAAAAGGAATTTACTGATGACCGTTTTCATCTTCTGCATCCTCTTTCTGTGCCCAACAGCCCAGAATGCTTTACCCATTTTGTCTGTTTTGTGTTGCCTTTCATCTTGACAGTTGTGTTATAAGGAAAAGTAGTATATTGCTAACCATATATTGAGTCTTTTTGCATGTCCATGAATGTGGCAAAGTTTAGTGGGAACTAGTTGCCTGCTGGACTGCAGAGCCATCGTAAAACTGTCTTCCCCATTCTGACTGGTTGCTGCATGTACCCATATCTAAGGAAGAAAAATTGAAAAGTTGAAAGAAGAAAGGAGATTTCAAGGTACATATTTCTTTCAATAACTGATGAGCGTGTGAAATTGAAGTACTTTAAAAAAAAAAAAAAGTTTGTGGTTTTCAGTTGCACATTATTGTCATCACTGAACTTCCTGTATCTGTTACGCACTAGCTGCAAGTTTGATGTGTGTTTCATTAAAGTAAGAAGAAAAAGAAATGTATTCGTGCATTAGCAATCATTCATGAAAAAATATTTAAATCACTCTTTTTAGAGTATGCTTTACTATTAAACACTGTTCTTTTACTAAAGGGGCAAGAAATGTGTGTGGTACATATCGGTACTTACCAAAATGACTGATACATATCAGTCTGCACTGAGAAACTTTCATCCTTAAAAAGCTACTAGTATGGAATTTATTTCTAAGACAAAAAAATAGTGAAAGTATCACTATGCTTAACTTCCATAGCTGTCTGATCTCAATATACAGTTCATACCCATTCTCACCTCTTCTTTTGTTCCCTCCCAGTACTTGTTGTCTCACTACTAACTGTATGCCCTGCATACATGATGTTTTCAAAAAAATTCTTCAGCTTTCCACTGTAGTTTTAGTCAACCCAAATTGCTCTAGTTTTTGTTTGTGGTTTTGTTTGCTGACGTTTATACTTACCTAGTGTAATATCATGAAATAAAAAACAAAAAGGAGATTATGATCTATCCTGGTTGCATTTTGGAAAAGTTTTGTGAACAACTGTAAGCAGGATTAGCAAATCTTGCACATATTGTATCAAAATATATGGGTTTAACATGGTTTTGCAGTCTAGTATTATATATTCTACAGCTTAAAGTGTTTTATGTCTCTTTTGGCATCCCTATTCATAATGCAGTTCATTGGGCTCTGCAGTTTGCTGCTTGGTGGCAAACAGAAAATGTATCCATTTCTCTGGAGCATCAGGGTCCCTTCTCTGTTTTGCTTCCCCTGGGGTTACAGAAGTGCTGTCCAAAACATTGATACCTTCAATTTTTTTCTCTTCCCCCTCCCCCCGCATTGTTTTGTTTTTTATTCCTCGGTTTATTTCCTTGCTACCCAAAACATTATTCATCTAATACAAGAGTCATAATCTAGTTTGAGAAAGAATAATGGTATTGTGGCGTGTATTTCCTTTTCCTGAACAAGGAGTGGAAAGCACCCTGGATAATCCCACACCATTTGCTACTGCCAGAGTCTTGGCAGAACTTCTTCCTGTACTTGTGTAGTGCAGAAAGGGAGGGAATCCCCAGATTCAGATTTCATTTTTGCATCTGCTGTACCCTTGCTTTTACAGCAGTGCCCACCTCTGTGCAGCTACACTCCTGGGTAAATCTGCCAGTTCATTTATTTGGTTTTAATTATACAGACAGATATAAATGCATAAAATCTGCATCTTAACTATTAAAGTAGAGAAAAATCAGACATAATGCACCCAACTGTGTATTTCTTCATTATTTGGGTAATAAATGAACTTTGTTTTCAGAGATACAAGCACAGAAGCCCTAAGAGCTGAAGTTTCTTTACCCAGATTTATTTAAAAATAATCAAGCTTTATATTGGATTAAACACAAAAATGTAGATTTTTTTATTTAAAAAAAAAAAACCCAAACAGTGATGGTGAATTAATTATTTATTGTATATTCCAGCGTGGTGAATTACACTGGACAGGGTCACACTTCAGAATATTTGCATAGAATTTCTTGCCCAGTTGGAATATGGTATAAATTGCCATTTTAATTTATTTTCATTCCTAAGTGTTACAGACTAAGCAGTTATAAAGGTGCTTATCTAAAATTAAACAGCCAACTGTATGTGCAGTGTTCCTTATTGAAGTCTCTTACCCAGAAAGCATTAAGCACTGCAGGTCACTCTTCTCTGGGAGTAGAACCTGGTAGTGATGACCTTCAAAGTGAGGGTCTGAACTTTGTTTTTTGTAACCTGTTACAGTGACTCTCGTGCCCTCTGATGAGGGCAGTGGAGAAACTGCAATTGCGTATGATTTTAAAATATGCAGTTCTGCCTTCGGCATTTTGAATACAGTGTCCTTCCAGGATGGACGCTCTTCAGTGATGTCTCTCTAATCTGCTTTTGTTTGCAGCATTAAAAACGTTTGCACTTTGCTGCTGGATGTTTGACATTTTGGAGAAGCATTCTTTTAACTGTTACTAGCCTGTATCTTTGCAATATCAGTGAGCACAGAAGATCACGATTTTACCCTCGTGCCGTTTACACTGCAATGACTAAAAACAAAGCCAAGACTAATACAGTCAAGTTTAGCGTTTTCACTTGTGTGTGTCTTAAACATGAAGGTTTTCTTACACATTAAGATAGATAGTCCTACCACTTCTTTCTGGAGTAGGCATAGAAGAATAAAATCTCTGGTATGTGTGATAACCTGGAGTCTTCCAAAAAAGTGATGAGGAGAAACAGCGTGATGGGAAACTGATG
The DNA here is from genome assembly GCA_024336885.1 of Actenoides hombroni. Lineage (NCBI taxonomy): Eukaryota > Metazoa > Chordata > Aves > Coraciiformes > Alcedinidae > Actenoides > Actenoides hombroni. Next base: position 11,281,763 of record WUAM01000323.1, read on the forward strand.
TAATGGTTTTCTAGCAAGAAGGAAATATTTCTCAACAGGGCATTTTTTTAGCTAACAATATAGTCTGTGTGGCCTTGTCTGTGGTTATATACATATACATATACATATGGTTTCTCCAGGTGTTCAAAGATACTCAGAGGAGAAGAAAAAAAAAAAAAGTTGGAAGAACCAGGATATGTTTTTAGGAATTACATGGTTAAAATAACTTGCTGAGCATATATTCACCCTAATATCGTGGATATTGTAATTATATTTTTATTTCCTTGATAGTCTCTACGTTTCTTTATATTTTCCATGAGCTGGGAGTCTTTAAACCAAAAATAACCCAACCCAAAACCCAAACATAAAAATCACGTCCTCTTTTGTACCCAATGTGCAAAAGAAGTCACGTGTTCTAAGACAAGGTAAATAATTGCACCCAGAAATGCAGCTGCCAACAGTGGGTTTTAATTGGAAATGCTTTAGAGCTGCTGCATAGATCTTCATCTTGAAATGGAAATTCAGTGTAAAGGATTCCAAAAAGAGCCCAACTACATCCATTTCCTGAAACACAAGATTACCACAGCTGCATTTATTTGGGGATGCTGATGGTGCTGCAGCTTCTCCACTGACAAGGGAAAGATCACAGTAGTGTGCCAGCAGGGATCTCTATTCCCTGCCTTTCTTTCCTTTCCTTCTCCTCTTGTCTTCCAAATCATCATCGCCATTGTCAGAACGTGTCATCAGTTGCGGATTAGGATAAGGAGGTTGATCTGATAAGCAGTGATACTAAGCATGCTCTTAACTGCTCAGCTGTAGCTACTGTAAGCTAAATTGTTGCTTTACCTGTATACAGTAAATGTGTTAGCAATTTTAAGAGCAAATTATTATTGATAAAATACTGATCACTATCAGGATATGGACTTTGCTTTTCTTCTTAGGCTATTTTCATTTGTTTCTTCTGCACCCTTTTAATGGAATATGTAGGTCTCTTGAAAGGTAAGGTTGAAAATTGCAAGTCTGCCCTGCATTTTGTAACAAATGATTTGAAATGCAGCACTTTTATTTTCTTTATACTAGTAAAGAAAATCTGTATATTTCATTTAACCAAATTCATTCTTCATTCATGTTCAAGGAGCCAAAGAGATTAAGAAGTTTAACAAACTAACTTCACAGCACATCATAAGCTTGTTACTTTGGAGAACAAATAAATTATTATTGTTTTTATAACTTTACAACCCACTTTTTAATGCTTGCAGTTGCATCTAAATTGCTCCCAAGCCAAGGGCACAAGTCCTATCATTGGAAAGTCATGCACGATGGGGAAAAGGAAAAAAAACCAACAAGCCAAAAACCACAACCCACCCCCTTGCCTCCACTGAAGACATTCTCTGTTTAAACCATTCCTACACCATGTATTCATGTCAACTGCATCATACTGACCTGTCTCTACAATGTGATGTGGGTTTACTAAAGGATTGTAGGGCTGCACATGGGCTTTTTATAAACTCTGCATGCATGGCTGGTTTTGTCTTTATATATAACACATCAGTTAATTCCGCTTGTTTGTTTGTGTCTCCAGTGATGCAGAGGACCATAAACCTCTAAAAAAAGGAAGCCGAACACCTTCAGACAGAACTGTGAAAAAAGAAGACAGTGATGATAGTTTAGTTGACTATGGAGAAGGTGTAAATGGTCAGTTCAATGAGGATGGTTCCTTTATTGGACAATATAGTGGTAAAAAAGAGAAAGAACCTGCAGAAGGAAATGAAAGCTCTGAGGCTCCTTCTCCTGTAAATGCCATGAATTCATTTGTGTAACCACAGAACTCAATCCCCTTGTATCTTCAGTTTGTTTCAAGCACTTGTACATCCTTCTTCTCATACTATGAACATGCAGGTAACGGAGCTCCTCACCACGAGATGTAAACGCTATGAGAATTTGCAGGTCAATACAGTTTTACAGCATAATGGTCCATTGAGTGCTATGTTAGTATGAAGCAAAATACGAAAGTCAACTTCTGTTCAAAACTTGGGTATTTTTACTTTTTTTAAAAGGAACTGACACAGACAAAAACATTGACTTGTAATTTTCTTTCCTGTTGAAAAAACCAGTATAATGCATGGAAAAACCAACAACAGCAGACCTACACAATTCACAGATAATCTCGTGTACACTATAAAGACAGGGTTTGACGGTTTCTGATGCAGTCCTCAGCTGAATCCCCGGATATGAATTCCGTTTCCATTGTCAGAGTGTTATAGTAGTATTATATAGAACTTCAATGTCTTTGTGGACATTGTTGTGAAATTGGTGACTTAATGTCTAGTTATCATATGTCTTTTTGCAAGACAGTTAGGAACAGTATGTACAGTATATAATTGCTAAATGATTTAAGTATGACACTTGCATTTGCTGATGCTTAATGAGACCCTATTATCTGCTCTTTGCTCCTATTACTTTATAGCCTTTTTAATCTATCGAGTATTACAGCAGTACAGTGTTCTATTTTTACATCAAAACACATTGGATTGATTTTAAGGCATAAAAGATACGCATTGCAATGCATTTTGGAATTTGTACAGTCACTGAGAGAAAAACTTAAAAAACGAGAGAGAATATTCCAAAAAACACAGGGCAAAATACATTCAGTGCCTTTATACAATATGCATTCCATAATGCGCTGTGCTACTACATCAGTTGGTGCAGTAAGCTGTGATTAGCAGACTACTATTATTGCCAAACGAAATAAAAATGTGAAGAAAATAAAAAGTGTTATGAAACTGTTGTGCTAAAAAATGGAGGGTTTTAAATATTTTAGATTGCACAAAGAAGAGTCTGACTATTTTTTTTCCATTAAGTGTGTTCTAGACAGTTACAGCACAACATGTTTTCATGGCCTTGGAAGATTTAAGCAAAGCAAGGAAACACAACCAGAGGTAAATTATTGACTAACACAGCAAGGTATAAGCTCTTGTAAAATAAATTGGTAAAAGCCAGACCAGCTGCCTAGATCAGTGAGAGCACATTTTCCTCCGTGTCCCGGCCTGATCAGCGTGGCAGCTTTGTAATTATCTACACCCTGAAGCAGTGTGGGGGTTACCGCTCGGAACCACAGAACTCAATCTGACAAGTGCTAAGATGGTTTAGTGGTAAAGATTTACCATTACCGCTTACAAATTATTTTCTTGCATACTATATCAATCAAATGTTTACCTCCAAATATAAATTTGTATAACAACCTATGGTTGAAGGAATGCTCAGTTTCATTTGCCAATAAATTGGTTTTTCATAACTTGCATCAAGTTTAATTTTAAGTAAGCTTTTTATATGTAGATATTTTGTTGAATTTGTAAATACACTTAAAGCGTAGATGCTATATGCTTCTAGGTGTTCCGGACAAATAAAACAAGAAAGCTTATGTT
>WUAM01000323.1:11290042-11308319 GCA_024336885.1 Actenoides hombroni
TTTGAAATGCCATTGCAGTAATGTCCAAGAAATCTTCCTTCTTATTTCAAGAATGTTTCTTCAAATTGATTGTTTCATACAAATGGAAAAAAGTCGAAGAGCTACAACTTCAGACCCTTCTCTGTAATTGTCTATCAGTATAACCTCAAAACAACCTTTTCAGTTTGTAAGAGCTTACCAGCATTTTGAAACCAATGTTATTTTACTTTTCATTATCTATTTTGTTGGCATACAGCATAAAATCAAACGTTCTTTTTAGAAAAAAAACCAAAACCAAAAAACTTGTACAAATGTATTGTTAGGGAACAGTTAGCAGATTTAGGTAAAGTTTCTGTGATTTAGGTGAAGCTTGCATGGCACTTTGTGTGTACAAAACAGATCATTTCCCAGTGCAAAATTTGATTAGTAGAGCTTTCACAGACAACAGATATTCCCAAAAGACCCGTGCTTTCATTATCACTCATTTTAAACTACTAACAAACAAAATAAGTAATAAATAAGTAATACCTGGAAGGCAAAGACCATTTTCCACAGACGTGCTAATGTTCGTTCTCTGTGTCTATCCACAATATCCCTGAAGTCAATTGAAGCACCTGTCAAAGAAATCTAAGGAATTAAAGCATGCATTAGTCCTCTGATGAACTTAGAATAACCTTGATTTCTAGGCCTCACCACTTTCATCTTTGCTGTGAATTCCTCATTCTTTAAGGAGATTAAGAACAATGTCAACATTATGCATCTTCTGCAGACGACTTATTGCAGGAACTCTCAGTTGTTTCCAGGTTTTGATGTGTTCCATTGTTCTCCTAATTTGTCTGTCAGAATACAGTTTTTATCCCTTGTCCCACAAACCACATTCTATATTTCCTTGTGTAATACTTGAAATTGTTGGGTTTTTTTTTTAATTTCTTTTTGGACAAACAACTTTAATTTTCATTGTACCTAGCAACCATGTCACTGAAGGTACCACCAAATTCAGGAATACTTTATTCTCAATCTCTCTTTCTACATAGTACAAATCCAAGAAAAGTGATTTTATTTGAACATAACGTATTTGTTAATCAAAGCCTTTGTATGACAGGTGTTATGCAATCTTTATCCCAGCAAAGTAACACAAAACAAACAGAAAAGCCCATCAAACTGACTTGCAGCTTAAAATCAGCTGCAGTATGCTAGAGTGATATTCTAAAGTAATGCAGAACCTTAGGTTTAGAGAATTAAGACAGATAACCCAAGACAAAGGAGTCCTTCCTATAGGACCACAACCCCAAAATTTTCTTGGGAATTTCTTGGTTCATGCAAAAGGCTTAAACAAGTCTTAGCTGTTCAGAAAAGTACATAGTCAGATTAAAAAAAAAAGGGGGGAGGGGGGGGAACAACAAAAAAACAAAAACCAAAAAAGCACCAACCGCCAAAACCAACCCACATAAAATCACTTCTACGCTGATTCTTAGTACAATATTGGAGGAAGACATCAAATCACAGCCAGATATGTGGCAACAACTGTTGATTTGGTGGAAGTTCGTACATATTTTTCTAAAGCAAGCTGGGTTTTTTTATAATATAAGAGGCAGCCCAGTCTTTAATCATTAACATTTAAAAATAACAACCGACCACTAGAGAGAAGTCAGAGTTGTTGGTTAGCAGAAGCCTGGGGAAAAGTGCTACCCAAAGCAATGCATTTAACTTCACAACTTCATATCCCATGGGAATGCATATATATATAAATATGTGCCACTAATAAAATAGTGCCTAATAAAAATAAGACAGAAGTTCATAATCATTTGTTTGTTTTGCAAAAAGCAGTAACGTTTTTTGCGTAAACAATAGTATTAATCCTCATTCTAATTTGCCCATTTGTTACCGTGAACATAAATTACAGAGACATTTTGGGCAGAATTCATAAGAACTATGGGTCAGGGATGCTTGGTCTGAAATTCATCAGCTAGCCCTGTCCTAAAAGTGCACAGAAATGGCAACTTTTTGGAGGCAGAATCAGAAACCAGAAGTTGAATGCCTTGCTAGGTTGTCAGGTCCCAGATCAATGTCTGCAGGTAATGGTGCTTGGCAGCTATAACAATAAGTTAAAAAAAAATGTTGTTGACGTAGTTGGTTTGCAGCCAATTAGCTCAGCTTTTGTGGTTCACATAGAGCTTCCACTGCTCAGAGTGGGATCAGAAAAGGGTGGTGTGCTGCCCACTGCTGAACCTGCCAAACTGGAGGGGGCACGTTCCTCTGAGACATCCAGGGGTCCAGCCTGTGCCCAGTAATTTGTAGGCCAGTAGCTCATCTCGCCAAAGTACCATGCTTGATCTGGTTTTGAATTTGTCAGGACTGCCCTTAATCTCTGTGTCAAAGAAGAAAGGCTTAAGGTCTTGACGCATGAAGATGGGAATAGCTGTCACAAGCAGATTGTACTCAGGCAGGGCGGGTGTCTCAGCAGAGAGAGCACAGCTCAGTGCTGTGCCTGCTCTGCCTGCTGCCCTGCTCTGACACTCTTAAGTCACTCCTTTTAAAGCATGTCGAGGATGGTGACCACTATTAACCCTTTGGATGAGGACAGGCAACACATAACACATTTTCAGTATCACACCGCCAGAACCACTGGTGGTCTGAAATGAGATGAAGAAACACTGAATTGATTTGCATTGTCAGAGAGCATCATCTTCAGAGGGATGCTGCCTGCAGGAACCATCTCGGCACGTCAGGGCCCATTCATATGAGAAGGACAGAGGCTCTGCCCTTCAGGATTGGCACCGCATCATCTCTGCAGCAGTGTCAAGGGGTGGAAAGGGAAGACATCTGCAGGGTATGCACGGGTTTGTACCAGGACACTTGTTGCACAGATCGAGGCAGTAGAATAAAATACTAATGTGTTAACTAAATAATAAGTTTTCAAAACACTACTATAGAAAAATCATCAGCATCATACAAAATGTATAGGTACAAGATGTTTGAGGTTAGAGATGGGAATGCAGCCACAGCTAATAATGAAGAAAATTTGGCAAATTGTTTATTTTTGCTGGTGGTGAGAGCAGGGACGCTGAAAACTGGAACCCAGGACAGATATTTCAGACACAGTGGGTAGAGGCACCGCCCCGCCAAAGCTACGGAAGCTGCATTCACTTACACCAGCTGAGGCTTCTTCTTGTGGCATTTTAGGCAGGTCTTCAGGCAGAGGTTTGCATAATGAGTTGTGGGTTTTTTTAGTGAATAACTGTCTAATAGAGTGTCAGGATTTCTCTGCTAATGACAGCAGCCTCCAGCAGGAACATCACAGCCACAGCCAGTTTACATGCTGGAGACAGTCACATGGCAGAACCACGAGCTTTCTTTTATAAATCATGTATTTCAGACTGCAGATGAAAAACATGCTACTACAAATATTAATAATGGAAACCACTTTAATTATGTAGCTAATTTTGATGAGTTTATTGCTCATTGTTGGTTCAGTAAACATTTGTAATAATAAAAATAAAGTAACAGGACCATTGCAGAGGTATAGTCCATGTTTTTAAGGAGCTCACTCTCAGAGTGTACATTTTAATTACACACACAAAAGCTTGGCAAGAATCACTGCAATCTCAACTGTAAATAAAATTTTCTATTTTTAATGGCTAGAATTTGATATTCCATATAAAATGTAACAGAAGAAACAGGATAAATTTCCCTGTCACTCATCTCAAGCTTTTCTGCAGGTTTGGTTCTGCGTTTGGTTGCCTGTCAGGCATTTAGTTTTTTTAATACATCTAGTAGGATAGGTTTCAAGAATGATTTACATCCATTCATCACTGAATGATGAAGCTTCCAGTAAGATATTCAGAGAAAAATTGCTGTATACCGTAAGACTAGTCTGTCAAAAATGAGATGTGACAATCAATGCAGCCTAGTCCTGCATTTAGCAATAGTCTTTCCCTGTAACTTAGATTTTAATTTCAACTAAGCTTTCCACATGAGACTTGAGTTTATATAAAAATACACAAATACTGAATCTGAAAAGTTCAACTACTTCAGTTGACAAAATAAAAACTAATGTGTGAAACAGGTAGATTCCTCTAGTTCAAGACAAATGAAGACAGCAAATTCTGGGGAGTTAGTATCTATTGATGATAATGTAAATTGAAACCTATAGAAGCAGAAATGATAGCCTTGCTAAAAATTTTGTCATTAACTTATGTCCTCACATCCTCACTTGGCCTCACATCAAGAGTTACATTTCTTCTTCCCCTTGCACAGGCTTGAGGAGCCAGTTCCACACTGAGGCTCCTCAATCTCACCATGGGCTGAATCCCACCACCACTCCAAAGAGGAAGAGTTACGGGGGGAAGGCCACTTAAAGAAGGTTAATGCTTAAAGGACATTTGGTTTTCCACCCCTTCAAAGTGCTAGGTGAACCTCTCACACCCGAACCAGGCACCTACCTGAAACAGTGCCTACAAACAGGGCGGCTGCGGCCACTTGATTTAACTTTGTCTTAACAAATATTTAATTACTCATTTTGAATAACCAGATACCTTTATAAAGAACTGACTCATCTGGAGTCATGTCTACAAACAAGTGAAGGAATAGAGAGTAAAACAAAGCTCTGCACATCTTTTACTCAGGTCAGCAAATACAAGCTAGCATGTTAGTCAAAAGCAGGTCAAAGACACATGAAGACACCCACCTAAGTCAGGAGGATCACACCCTTTCCCTACATAGGGCAGAGAATTTGCATCAGCACAGACACAAGTATTTACTAAGGTTAGGAGAGACCAGTCCACCCACTGTCATGAGGCTCCTCTTCACAGGCACAGCTCTGCACAGCTGCTTTCTCACACTCCAAAGAAGAGCTGCTGCTATTTCCAGTCAAATTAATTGATGTGTTTCCTTTGCCAGCATGGGAAGAGCCTGCCTGATCAGAAAAAAAGAGGAAACCAGAGGCACCCAGTGTCCAGGTCCTTCTGGTTGGCATGATGCTGGTGCTGGCAATTGAGCTTTCACTACAGCAAGCATCCAGTCACTCTGATCCATGGCAAAAAAGCAGATGGCCAAAGCAGGACTTCCCTAGAGCTGTGTGCCTAAATCCCTACAGAGTTACTCTTTGCTGGAATGACTGATCACAAGTGAACTGTGCTAATGACAAAAGAGGATGACAGGGACAGTCACGACCCTATGGATGCCTAGGCAGGACACGCTCTGGTGGGTAGAGCCATGTGTCATTCTCAGGAGCATTTTTGCACTGCCATAGTGGTTGACTCTTCAAAAAAGCTCAAACTTACGTAAAAGTCAAGTCACTAGCTACTGGGCTGTTCTGTTAATTCACATTGCTATGCGTAACAAATGTCTGATACAGTAGCTGTTTATGGGACAGACAATCAAGCTGAATACTGAAAATGAACCCGTAAGTATATTATGCCAAAATCCGTTAGTATTCCTTACCGACATTGTGATAAACGGACCATTTCACAGCGTGTTACATTGTTGTGCTGTTCCCTCACGTGCTAATCAATGGCACAACTTAAACAGAACAATTCTGATGACTCTGGGCTTTTTTAAATTCTCATGGAGATGTGAGAAGTATATGAAGGAGCAGGAATTTAGATATCAGCACAGATTTCTTAAGCAGTGTATCTTCATTTGTCAAGCACCCTTCACAAATGAGTACACCATTATGTTCTATGAAACAAAAAATCATGTGGGATTACTTTGTCCTCACTGCATAGAATGCTCCTAGAGCTAAATCCTGAGAAAGCTTGTGTCATACGAAACAAGTGTATTCCTGAGATGTTGCAGGCTGGCCACAGCCATGTGCTGTGAATCACACAGCATGGGTCTGGAGTAGACTGTAAATCTCTCCATTTTTCATTCTTAACAACAGGCAACAAACTGAAAATGCATCGGTGCAGCTCTTCTAAAACTGAGATGTTTTTCATATAGTTTGGCTGGATAAATATGTTCATTGAAAGGTTATTGTCCAGACTGAACAGCCCCAGGCATTCTGCTTCAGCTTTGGTATGGGTTCATGCATCATCCTTGCAGGAAGGGCTGTCAACTTCATTAATCTATGCACTATCAATTTTGTCACCTTCTAAGACTGTAATAAGCTGCATACATGCTTAACCTTGCAGTGATAGCCCAAATCATATTTGAGGAGCTGTCTTCTGGAAAAAAACCCACAGATAAAATTGAAAAATAAACTGATTAAAGCAAATGGCACATAGCCTAGCTGCATGTGACCAAATGATAGTAATGTGACATTGTAATTACCACTTGCACCCCTACCTTTCCAACAGGTGTGCTTGAACTACATCCAGAATGTATATATAAGTATCTGCTAAAATATACATATACCCAGATATTTTCAGTCGTAATTTCTCAGAAAGCTCAAACAAATGCTGAAGCCTCTCCATGTTTCACTGTCTGAGGCTCAATTTTACTTGAAAGATTGTTGTTTTGCTTCATTCTGCATTTGAACAAATGATTGAAGTTGGGTCCTAATGCAAACACACGTTTGGAGAGTTGTTGATTCTGCACTGCCCTCAGTGGGTTTGTCTCCACTGTTAATTAAAGGCATCCCTGGGCCAGGCTCACCACTGGAGCCCAGATCAGCATGACAGCATCACAATAGCTCATTACCAGGCTCTGTTTTGAAGGACTCTGTGGGCTCTGTAGGGCCTTGGAGGCTCCTGCTCCCAAAAGGCAATGGGGACAGGACTGTGTGAGCTCTGTTTGCTGAAGGGCCAGGATACACTGCATCGATGCCATAGGAAGAGTGAGCTCCCATACCACTGTCACAGCTTTAGACCTGGGAGGGTGAAGGGTCAGGCTGAGCCTTGGTGGGTGCAGCTCATCATCCACAGAGTGTGGTCTATGCAGGGAAGTTGCAAACTTGTCTGTGCTCCTTGGCCTTGGGGCCACCAACTCATCCTATGCCCTCTTTTATTTGAGGCTGTGCATATAGCTGCACTGCCATGGTCCTGTCCATTGACTCTAGGGCAGCTGTGCCACCCTGAAAAGGGAGTGGAGAAGAGAGAGGGGACCCCTCAAACAATTATTGCTTTAAATAAATTACCCCACAGTGACCCAATCATATTTTCTGTCCATGTTGAGAAAATAGTTGGTTTAGAAAACCCAGCTCTGCATGTTTCTTACTGAAAACAGAGTGGTGACCATGTCCACCAGAAAGCAAGATGGGAGATCTCAGAGTTCACCCTAGTGTGAAATAAAATCACAAGTGGTGACCAAGAAGAATATTCCACTTTTCTCTGAGGTATTGGAACATCTCCCCAGCTAAAGACAGGATACAGGAAGGTCCTAGCAGCATTAATTGATCTCCTGTGGCTGGTGTGTCATATTGCTGTGCTCAGCTTCTGCTCTGTTTGTGACCACAAAAGAGTTTTACCTCAGGTCAGCTTGTCAGAGACTGCTGCCCCTTGTATGGCAGGATCTATTTCTTAAGAACATATGCAATTAAGTTGCTTTAGTTGACTGAGGCACAAGATATTGCCATTATTAAATATGTATATTTAAAGTGTGGTTTCCAGAGATCATGAACATCTGTGCAATGATGCTGAGAATGGATATTCCAGGTAAACAAAATATTTCTGTTTTTAAAGACATGAAATAACAGCAGCAATGAACAGAAAAAAGTGCATAGATCATACACAGGACATGAATGTATTGTGTGCATATATTGTGGCTGGTATATATGATGTAGGTGTACCAGATGTAAGGTACATTTCATGTACACATTCATTCAAATACTAAAGCCTCAGCAGAAGAAGAGTATATGCCAAAGAAGAGGGCACAGGAGGAATCAGCATGATAGGTAAGTAGGTAAGCAACAGATTGGAGAAAAAAGGCAGAGATAGGGTAAAGTGTAAGTGACTAAGACAAGACTTTGCTACCACAGATGTATTTGCTTCTAAAGCTCTGAAAGAAATGAATCTGTAAGATCTTCACACTGGGTTTCTATGAATAGGCAAGAATAAATCCATCTAGAAAGACTTTATTGCCACTAAAACATGATGAAAGAAGGATTAACCTTGAGGAAACAAAAAGCAGAGATGGATGGCCGGTTGCCCAAACCTGAAAAGAAACTTCCTGCCCACTGCTGCATGTACACTTGTGTGATGCCTTAAAATGGTTTCGTTGGAGGGAAAAAAACAGTTTTAGAGCCAAGTAATTGCCACTCTTTTATTGAATAGTAGTTAATAAGACATCCGGGGAGAATTGGGTTGATTTAAATACTTTATTCTAAAGGGTACTCAGCAATCATGTTCTGACTAAATGGATAATCAAATAAGTCACACTCTCCATTTCAAAATGTGGTCATTGTTAATGGACCTCATATCTGAGTGCAGTTTTGTCACTGAATCCAGGCATGGATGCAGTTGAAAAGCATAGTCTCTTGGGGGCCCACACTACTCTGAAACCAGCTCTGAGCACCAAAGAAGATGAGAAAATTCTGCTTATGTTTTGGATAGTAAAACTACAGGTAGTAGGCTATAGACATATGTGCTATCAGCTTCAAAATGGGAAACTCCCTGTGATTAGTAATCTTAATGGTAAACAGAAATTTATGTGTCAGTGAAGTCAATGGAAAGAAGATTTTTACTGTTCTTACCATATACTTTGCTATTTTTTTTTTTCCTGTGGGCTCAGCTTTCTATTTTGGTGCCTGTACCCTTCCAGTAGTGAAAGAGAACAGGTTTGATCTTTAGCTACTCTGTATCAACCTGCTCCCACCAAGCTGAGCAGGACTAAACTGGTTTGACATAGCCAGGTCTAAACACTTTGTTAAAATTAGAAACTTGGACTGTCAGAAACTAAGCAATGTGGAAAAGAGATCTCAATGTAAGTAAGTACATCTCTTTTTCCTAGTCTTTTATATCTGTGATCTTCTTCCCTGAGATCAGATCCATCACCAGAAGGACTCAATTGTTGTCGTTGTTGTTCTTTGTATTAAAACAGCACAAGGAGGCTTTTGGAGATCCCAATGTGTGAAATGATGCTAAAAATTAGATAGGACCCATCCCATGTAATTTAAGTTGCTTAAAAAAAATAATTTAGGTTTCTTTATGTTGATCCTTATCGTCTCTGAAGAGACACTGATAAGCCATTCTCCTTATTTTTGTCAATTCTCTTGAGTGGCAGCCAACCATTAGACTCAGGCCTATGTCTTAAATCCTGCTGCCAAGAGTAAAAAGGCACATTACAGACTGGGAGAAGAAAGAGAGAGACAGCAGGACCTGCATGGCTTGCTACTATCCACTTGGCTGAGATGTTTATTCTGCTCAGACCCTGTCAGCAGGAGGAAATGGCTTCAATTTTTTCTATACCTCCCCTAGAACTGAAAGGGTGTTTCTTCAGTAATGCTTTTTATAGACCCCTGAGCAAGCTGACACAGCAATATAGATACCACTGCAGGACCTGTCTGTGGGGCTGTGGCAGGATGGTGGAGAAGGAAATCATGGGAGGCTTTGGTGCTCATGGGAAAGGTCCTCGCTTTCTTCTCATGGGAATTTAATTTGTTAGTTCAGAAATGGAAGTGTATATTTTGAGTATATTTGTATATTTTGTAATATATTTTGAGCTTACAGCCACAGTGTTCACTTGGTAAATGCTAGGTACAGTATGCATTTGTCCTGTGACTGCTGTTAAACTCTTGGCCCTAGAAGATCTAACTGCTTTGTACATCAATATAGTTCAGGGACTCATTACCAAACTAAGAAGTCACAATCCACAAAATTAATGCAGAAAACCAGGAATTTAAAAACAATTTCTGGGTAGTTTAGATTTTGAATAGGAAGAGAAATCAATGGGATTTACAGGTTTGGTTTTAAACCCTCATAGAGTCTGGCTGTAGGCACATATATTTAGCAATTTGGCATCAGGAAAAGTCAGGATGTGGAGAAGTTCATCAAAACAGGACGATAAATGGGAAACTACATAAAACCTGACACTTGTTTTTAAATCATAGATTCTATCGGAAATCAAATCTCTGTCCTTGAAGGAAGTGAGATAGATATTTCAGTCTATTAAATCCTGGCAAGGGCAATTTGAATCAGTCGTGTCAGAAGTATAGTCAGTCTGCTGGAAGAACTCCAGAAAAGAGATTAGTGGTTGTTCAAGCAGGAAGTAATAAAAGCAATTCAGCCTTCTCCAGGGAAAGGTAATACCACAACAATATGGTGTTCCTGGGATAATGGAGCACTAGGCTGGTGCGTGAGTTCATGTCATTGATAAAAGATAGACAGGAAACTGATTACTCCAGTGAAATAAGTTTCACTCTAAGAGAAAGGGCATAAATCATGCTATGTACCTGAAAAATAGCCCAAAAGTATGCTCATGAAGATAAAATGGCTACAAACACACCTAGGTATAATATAGACATTTTAAAGATTATATTGATAGTGATATTCCATCACCAAGAATTTTAGCTATCAAGTGTGGACCTGCAGGTCCCATCCAAACTCAGTGATTTATAGACAACAAATAAATTTTATAAAACTTCCAGTTTTGGTCACACAACTGCAGAACTAAAAGGTGAATTCTGATCCTTTGGCTCCATCAGAGCCCAGTTCTGTTGGACATTAATGCCCCTAAGAGGAGAGGTCCCACAGCCCTCTCCCACACTGGGTCCACAGCTATTAGTGATATGATTTCATAGTGCTGTACTTTGATGGATGACTGTAGAGTATGAGCAACTAAGCACCCTGGATTGAAGCTGGTTATGACACTTAAAAAAGGTATTATTTGGAATAAATGCATGATACATTTTTAAATTATCATTCCTAACAGAACACAGAACACAAAAGAAACTGAGCCAGTAGGACACAAAGATAAATACAAACTAAGAGTAAAAGCACTGATGGCAATTTGGCATCCTAAGGAGTACTGGAGAGACCGAGGAGGGATGATAATGAATAGGAACTGTTCTTCCAGGCACTGAATACAGCTACTGTGATTCAGATTTGGAAGCTCTTCAAAGGTCTGAGAAGAGTAAGAAAAAAAATGTTATTGAGATTAGTTTTGAGCAGATCCTACATAACTCCAAGGGTCAGAGCTTGGTGCTATGATAACATGGCTGACTGCTTAACTGGAATGTTTTCACAGCAAGATATAAAAGGATTTGTAGGAAGATGGACTTGCAGCTGAACCATTTATCACTGTTTATGGACCGGCTGGGTTCAGATTGTGTCTCATGGGCAAGAGCGCTTCCTGTAGTTCTAACTTCAAAGTGTACATATTAGTGCAGATATCCTTTGCTCTGTAACTGGCACTCTTTTCCTCTACTCTGGAAACTAAACAAATCTGTACTCTTCAGTGTCAAAGGATCCCTTAATGCCTTTACTGGTCAAAAATAGTCTTTTTCCATTTTCATGGGCTCTACATTACCAAGTGTGCAAAATATATAGGCAAAACACCTCAAAAGACCTCCAGTTACTATAACAAAGATAATTTTCATTTTCCAAGGGAGAAGAAAGAGACACAGACACACAGAGAGATTTGACAGAAGAACTACTAATTGTTGAAGGAAAAAGTATGAAGGAAAATAAAATATGCCAAGTAATGGGAAAGATAAGGAGGGGAGAGTACAGTAAAGTTTTGAATAGTGCCAGGTAAAGGAGATCATGCGGAGAGTTTGGAAAGACGATAAGAGATACTGGAGGGTCTGTAGCTGTGTCCCAGAAAACTGAGAGAACACTGGGATATGAGTCTGAACAGAAAGAGGCAACAAGCAAAGGGGTAGATCCGGAAAGTATCAGGCTGAAAGCTCAGAATGACTCCAATTAACTAGATCAACTAAGTGGGCACATGAAGAAAACAGATTTAAAGTGTAGGAGAAAGGTGGATGAGTCACAGAGGAGAAAGAGGCCTTAAAGAGAGATCAGACAAAAACTGACACAGAGATATCAAGAAAAAAATTAGTTAACTGCTGTGCTGAAAGGAGAAGAGACCTTGAGTCGAATGACACAATATTTCTTCCTCCAAAAACACTATAAAAACTGTGCAGAGAAGTCTCAAAAGGAAGCCTGAATCAATTCCCATGGAAGGAAGGAAGGAGCTGGACAGAGGAGCTCTGTGGAGCAGAGCTAGATGGCTCATTTGGTAGAAATATAAAGGTAAGGATAAAAAGGGGAGATGCATGGAGCAGGCTGAGAACTGCTCTTTTGGAATGGAGAAATTAGATAACTAAATATACCTTGGTATTTCTATTGCGTACATATACAATGAAAATTCTTTATGAGTTTGTGTGACTGATGAAAACCATTTAAAAACAAGATAACCAATATATTTCTGAATTTTCACTTAAGAGCTCCTGCATTTTGCAAGTATGAAGGCTGCAATGTAATTAAATGGGTATATAAACCAAGTAGATATCATGGTCAAACAGACATAACCTATTGCAGGGAAATGCAATTGAACTCTCCCCATGTAATTAACAACCAATCGTCAGCTTGCTCAGCCCCTGCAGAGATGTACTTTCATTAGCCTGATCTGGCTATTGATAGCTTCCTGTATTTCCATCATCCCCCGGAGCACAAGGCAGCCTTTCACGCGTGTCCATATTCAGGACTGGTTGGTCAGATGTTGGAAAAGACTGCTAAGGGCCAACTGGGATAATGATTTTTAGCAGTTGAATTACAGAATCCAAGGCGATTATATAAAATGAATTCAGCTTGTGACTCCAATTAAAAATGTTTTAGCACCATGAGAAAGCAAAGTTTTTTACTGCAATTATAGAAATATGCTTATGCTAATTATTTTTCTCACCAGAATGCAAAGCAGTGTTTGAGGAATACAGTTCTGTACCATCAACAGTTTACAAATATTGTAGGAGTTTTGCAGGTTTGAAAGCTCAACCCTGGTCAAGTGAGAAATGAAGTGAGTCTGAGCAAGTTCCCACACAAAGCTAGGAATTGGAGCGGGCTTTTGATTTAATGGCACCAGGAGCTACCGAAGGTCTGTAGCCAGAGAGATTCTCACAGTTGAAGAAGTAGTTCCTTGTTTAATAATTTTAGGCTGCCCATTTACACTGGCTCATAGCCACAAGTTTGAAAGTAAATGAGTGCAGCTTTTGTGGCAGTGCAAAAGTACCTCCCAGTGACTGTGTGATTACTGGGTTTTGGCATTCATCTGATAAATAGCATTAGATGTTCTAGTCTAGCATGTTAATACTCTAAAAATGGGATGAAATAAGACTTCAGTAGTCCACCGGTGTATTTTTTCTGTTGTTATTGTATGTGATGTTGCATATCTTTCATGTTATCAACATGGTACCACGAAGAAAATAATTCAAAAACCTTTAAAATAATCTTATTTGAAATTGCTATGAAATATCTCATTTCTTAACTTCTACAGGAATGAGTACAAATTCATCCAAGCTCATAGACAACCTTGGCGATCTCAATTTGCATGTCTTTCTTTTTAAGTGTAAAGATTGGGGTTTCAGGATGAGAGATTCCCCAGAAACAAGATATATCTTACTTTCATCTCATATGAATGATATACACTGGCACTGACCTGCTTTTCTTGAGTTGAAGGCATGACTGCTCTACCTAGTCAGAAAAGATACAATAACTGAAGCACAGTTGTGCACTTCTCAGTGTTGGGACTAATTAGAGGATTAAAGTACATCCAAAACCATCCAGGTACTCTCTGTGGTATTTAATTCTCAATCTTTATCCATCTGATGAGATTTCTGCCTCTTGCTGACTGAC
Organism: Actenoides hombroni; assembly: GCA_024336885.1. Classification (NCBI taxonomy): domain Eukaryota; kingdom Metazoa; phylum Chordata; class Aves; order Coraciiformes; family Alcedinidae; genus Actenoides; species Actenoides hombroni. The sequence continues at coordinate 11,303,752 of WUAM01000323.1, forward strand.
TCAGCACAGCCATGGTTGCTATACATAGGATATTGGGTAGGTGGAAGATGCGCACAGCTGTGGTTCCTCACTTTCATGAACTCTTCTTCCAGCTGTCTCTTTAATGCTGGCCTTTCCATAATCACTCAAAATCTTATATTACATGTCAATACCTTCCACATCTATTTCACCGCATCTCCATAGTCCTTAACAACCTTGACAGCCTTGACCCGGTACTTACCCTACAAGACTCAAACTGCTTTCAGCCAAGGAATAGAGAAAATATTTGACAGTGCTGCGAAGCACTTAGTGGCTGGAAAACTGTAAGGACCCACAGGAATGTTTGAGGAATGTGACATTTCTTTTGGAGGCTCATTGCATGACTTGTGCACTAATCCTGAAAAACGAAGTTGTCAAACCCCAAATATTTACTTTTTTATGCAGCTAAGTCTAGTACTTGAGGTTAGCAGAAGGACTTCATTTTCTCTTGGGTATTTTCAGAGTGTGTTGTGCCCTCCTGTGCCCAGGAGCCACTAAGGACTTCTGCCTCTGGGACCCTTGGAGACAGGAACATAGCAGATTGAAGGAATCTGACATCTGTGCGTGGGCTGCCCTCAGCTTTGTTGGACTTGGAGAAAATGGTGATGGCAGCTCAACCCTTCCAGATCTGCCCTCCTCTTTTTCCAGTGCACTGCAGTAAATATCAATTGATGAGAAAATCTAAGTGAGCCTGCCTTCCCTGAGCAGTGAGTCTGTGGCATTCAGATGAGTCTTGGCCATCTCCCAGTGCAGGGCTGTGAGCCCAGCCACTGATGAATGAACCTCTTCTGCCATATAGGCGCAAGACACACATTTCTTTTGAAGGGAACTGCTGTGAAGTGAGACATTCATAGTTTCTCAGAAAGGACAATAATCAAACCAGGTGTCCTTGCATTTAGTAAGCTAAGATAATGCCCTCATGTTTTAAGGAGGATGTTCTATGGAGATAGTAGCCTTATATGAGATGGGTGTTTCTTTAAAGAAGAGAGGAATTTGGGGAGCTCAAGGAAAACAGAGCCAAGTATCTCCCCTGTCTAAAGTAAGCTGATAAAAAAAAAAAAAAATCAAAATCCACAGCTATTTCACTTTTCTACTTGTTTACTCTCTGTTAAAAGGACTTGACAGCCCTCTTGACAAGCACTGTGTCAATGACAATGAGGGGTCTATGGGACATAATGAGCAGCGCCCAGATATCTCCTTGCAACTCGAGGACAATATTATTCCTACTCCACTCATTGAAATGATGTTGAATACACAATAGGGGCAACCCAGGGAGAGATAAATGTGAGCAAATGAATTGTTGGGCTTGGTTTGTATTTCCCCACCCTTTTTCCTCTCTATATAAATATATTTGTATATAGATACATGGATGAAATATGAAACATACTGCCATTTATAGTGTTTCCTCTGGTTGGCTAAGGGTTAAAGTGCCAATTGCTTTGGATGCTGTATAGACACCTGATCCTTCCTCACATTTGGAGAGGACTTTCTGGGCACCCAGTTCAGTCAGTTCTGACTCTGGGTCCTGGCATCTGTAAGGGTGAATGCTGCCATGTCCCAAGCCCTGTGCTGAATGTCTGTCCTCTTCTAGCTTTTTTAAGTGCAAGAGTAAGACTAGGTCAGCCTGGTGAGATACGGCAATGCCTCGTTATACATCTCACTGGCATTTAAGGGTTACAGCGATGGCAAAGAAGCTCATTTATGCAATACAGCCTACACAATACAATGTGCTCCAAGGGGAGATATTTGCTGGAGAGTGCTGCCAAAAATACATGCTTTAAAAATTTAGTAGCTTTGGGGGATAAAAATTAGACTTGAGCAGCAATATGGATGATTGGCTCCTTAAATCTCTTCTGTGGCTCCTATTAAATTCAACTTCCATAGCCTGAAGAGCTTCTGTCCACTCCCACTGTCAACTCCCTAGATAGAGGGAATGTGTTGTGCTGGACCAAATATTACTCTAATAATATTTGGCTTCTCTTATAAGAAAAGATGGAAAAACATTTGTTAGATTCCCAAATTATATGGCATACAGTTCTATGTGCTGACACATTTCTTGACCTGTCTTAGAGCCAGTTTTGTCTCTCCTTTAGTGACCTGCAAAGCTGCTAATGAATATTTGAGTGCTGTTGACCTTCCTACACAACTTCAGAAGGGGCCAAGGAGGATGTTCAGAACTATTCTATTTCTGGGTATTTATTTATTGTTGTCTCTTTGTGTGGAAACAGAAAACTAAAGTCTAAAATTATTATTTTTTTGACTTAAAAATATTTCAATACTATACAATGGTGCAGACGGATGGTGAGAGATAGGGCCCATTGCTGAGAATATCCGTTTCCTTTCATAAAAGCTGTGAATTCACTGTGACCCCATCATCTAGTCTACATTTAGTTGATCTACCTGGGCCAATGAGAACCTGGGGTCTGGAGTGTCTCCAAGATGCCCCTGTGCACACTCAGCATGTTCTTGTAGGCAACCTGAAATCAGAGATGCAGTTTCTCCCCACCCTTGTAGAACCCAGAACATGTAGTGTCTATTAACCCTCTGACCTCCCATCAGTTTGCACTTGAAGAGACTTTCCACGTTAATTTTGATAAAAAGAATAGACATGTAAGAGTTCAGGGCCCAGAGTTTAAGAGGCACTGAAGTGCTCAGCAATGCATATAAACAGCTATGCATGGCCCAGGCCACATTAAAGATGACATGGGGAGCTGGGACAGGAAGGTGGTGAACAACACCTGGATAAGGGAATTGTGGAGCTGAAAAATCAATCATCTCCTGAGAAGAAGGACAGACACTTCAAAGAAAAAAACCTCTGGTTTTTATGTGGGACAGAGACTTTGAAAAAAAATAAACATCTCTTTTTCATGTAGCTATAATGTGTTTGAATGGCTATCAGTTGTATTACTAATCTCTATTATTTATGGGGAGCATTTCTTGCAAGTAGTCAGTCATTCAAAATGACAGTTTGTCTAACTGCTCCCTCAATAAGCATGTGGTCTCAGCTCATTTTGAATTTTAATCTTAATTGTGGCCATTTTTTTTCCCATCCTTGAGTCAAGCATACTTCCCCAAGCCCAGTACTTGCAGTGTATGAACCAAAACATCACGCTCTGACTGCCAGCCAACCCCGCATTAGCCCACTGACTATTTCAGTCACATACTAATCACTGTGTCCAAAAGGTTCAAGAAAAGTAGATCTCAGGACAGGGTGCTCCTGTCTGCTAGTGATGCAAACCTGTGTCCTCACAGTGGCGCTGTGATTTCATCACTGCATCTGACTCGGAAATACACCGAGTATGTGCAGAATCTACAGTGTGTTCTTTGGAGATAAGGGGACGATTTTTATCGTGAGGGAAGCGTCTGGATTCGCCTTATGATATGTGCATGGATAATCCATTTCTTATGGAATTGGTCACTTGCATTTTAAGATGCCAAAATCATTACTGAATGCCAGATGTGACAAAAAACGTAATCATCCTGCATTTTGACCCCATTTTTAATCTTGTGTTAGCTTTTTATTTAAGACACACTTATAACCAATGCCAAACAATAAGGGGGTTTTATACCGTCGTGACAGAATGAGTACACATTGTGCCTCCAAATCTCATAACTGCAATAAGGGATCTGATGAACAAATAAAATCTAATGTGAGTTCTGTATTAAAAGGTTATCTCCTTTTAAGTCTCCTCATCTGACCTATTATCTGTGAATATCTCAGATGTTCCTACTGAAAAGCAAAGGCTAGGTTATCTTAATTACATTATAATACATTTGAATTAATTAATATTTAAAAGAGGTCCAAATCTCATTTGTGTTTTCTGAGCACATTAGAGGTCATCACTAGTATTTCCATATATAAAATTCTGTGAAATTCTGAACTAACTTGACACTCCCAGTCTCTTCAGCAGCTCTAAGTCATAGTTCTCCAGCATCTTTCTTTGCCCTGTATGACCCAGTACCCCCTTGCTCAGCATACCAAACCTAGCAGGTGTCAAATCAGGCTGCTTCTAGCACAATACCAAGACCCCGAAGTGAGGAGAAAGGTTTCCTAAGGTTGGGCAAGAGAAGTTGCTTCAAGGCAAGTGTGGCCAACACATATGCTCTGTACATTGCTCGTGCAACTCAAGCTTGTTTAGGAAGAGCAAGAGCATAAAGCATGTTTGCATGTGAGGATAACACACGGGATAGAGAGCTCTGAGGTCAAAGCTGTACTAGTAAATTAATTAGCCTCAGGGCACTGACACTCACCTGTCTGTACTCTTCAGTGATGGCACAGGTTTGACCTGGGACAACAAGCACTCCAACAAACAATTCACTGGCGCCACTGGGAAATCATCTCAGCCAGGGGAGATTTCCCAGCTGGCAGTGGCAATAAGCCCACCCTGCTGCAAGGAGAAAGAGAATATAATGATGCTGTGAGCAATGCCAGGCCAGCTGGTCTCTGTACCAGCGACCAGGCACTTTCCCCCCCCCCCACCCCCGCCCCCCCCCCCCCCCACGCCCCCCACTCCTCCCTCACCCACTGCGCTGTCGCACGCACAAGTCTC
>WUAM01000323.1:11308419-11324730 GCA_024336885.1 Actenoides hombroni
CCCCCCCCAAATATACTTTGAGAGCCTCAGTCATTTTTATTGCATCCTGACTCATTACACCTTTAACCTGCAACAGTTTTTACTCACTTGGGCAGTCAGTGTGTCTGAGTTTGAGCCAAAATTACAGAAGTAACAGTAAAAAACCACCTCCCTGTCAAATGACAAGTCCTCGTCCAAAGGCTGAAGTCTTAGGGTTTTCTAAAGAGAAACATCAACATCTTAGGAATTCTAATATAAGACTATATTCTGGATATTAGAGCATGGAAAATGTCAAGTCATATGCCTGAAAAAAATACTTTGGAAAAACCATATGCAAGTTGAACAATATTTCCTCATGCAAAGTATATGGTGACATTAATAACAAAGTCACTCTGTTAGCAACACCTGTAAAAAGCTTCTTTGCACAAGGAGCAGTAATGCTGCAGAGATTTGATTTACTTTTCTTAGTTCCACCAACAAAGCAGTAGAGAGCTCATCAGCTTTAGCTCTCTACTACACCTGCAGTGCCATCAGACCGTCTGTTCTCTCCAGCAGACTGCTGGCTAGTAATTTCTACCAGGGATACATTAAAGCCTTAAACAATTTTCAGTCGTTTTACATTCCTCTTGGTCAAGCGGGAAACATTGCATTCCTTCCCCAGTAGCTCTCCTAAAGGTCAGGTCAGCAAGTGTGGCCTTTGGAAAGCTGCAGGAATGGTATGTGGGCTGCCACAGAAGGTGTGCACAGCTGAGGTTTAGCAGCTGTGAGCTAAAAATCGATGTAGAGCTCACAAAAGACTGGTGCCAGACTGCTAGCTTGTTGGATTTAAAAATGTATAATTTTTTTTTTTATTACCTAATGGTGGCTTTTTCTGGTCTTGGCTTTTTGCTTTCTTTATATATGGCATTAAAATTCTCATGTGCTATGCAGTCATTACTGGCAATTCCATCTTTTACGCTTTACTGATGTCAGGTTTGTACATGGAAGGAGCTTTTCTGGTGTACAGCTGCAGCGTTTTGCAGAGATTACTGAGTCTGTTGAAAAGTATCACTTAACAGCATGATGGTGGCACTGCTGACATCTGAAACCTATCCTCATACATTCAAAGGCCTTGAATGCAGTTTGACTTTCCTGGACAGCTGATTTTCAGATTCTGCTTGAAAACAGAAACTGGATGGAAAAATAACACACCATCTCACTCATCACCTGTAGACCTGATCTATGGATGTTTTAGGGACAGTTGCACGGTGTGTTAAGAGTTCTCCACCACCCGTACAGCTGTCAAAGGCCAGACCAGGAGCAGCCTGGCTACAGCCAGAAGCAATCTTCAGAATCTGCTTCTGAAGCAGTCCTTGCTTACCTACACATGAACAATTCTGTCTAACCTAAGCAAGACACTCGGCAGATAAGCAGTGCCTTTTGCACTCCCTTATGACTTGCACTCAATCGATTCTCTGATCTTTTGTTTGGCTTCTATTTCTACTGCATTATGGACTATCTCAGAGGTACTTGTGTTTTCTAGCTTGGAGGACCTGCTTCTTTTAAGAAGACTATTTAAGACACAGTAAGGAAATGCATCATCACTCTCAGTGATAACTCCAGAATGCAATAACTGTGTGGCATTCTGGAATCTGCTTATTTAGCCACCTGTGCATTTGGCTTTTTGTGTCTATATCGTTTATTTATAATGCAATTTCAGTGAACGCAGTCTGGAACATACTAGTTATCTGGAAGTCACTGGAAAATAAGTAAATACGCACATAAAATATTGATGAATCATTTTTCCTATGGTATTTAAAATGCTAAGTAGGAAATTAAGAGCTTGATCCAGCAAACTTCACTGCGTAGGAAATTTCATCAGCGATGGCAGGCCTTTGTGTGTGAGGGACTTTTCAATCTTTGTGCATGACAGTGACATGAAAGTGATTTAGAAATTAATAGGTATCTTTAGGAATCGCTGAATTTCAGTGCTTAGGAGTTTACTTTAGAGAAACATAACGGTTTTATTTGTAAGGCATTTCAGCAAAGCCACATTCAGTGTACTAAAATAAGACATTTAAAATAAGCTGTTGATGTTTAGTGAATACAGGCATGCAATTGCTGCGTCACTATGCAATAGTGTTGCATGGTTTATTTACAAACACTCCACAACGCAAAAAAAGTTTATTATTTTTTACAAGGCATAGTGGTGTGTTAGTGTTTCTTTTCCTCTTGAGCAAGGTTAAGGTCTTTTACCTTGGAAGATCTACGAAAACTTGTTTGGTATTCAAAATTTCATGGTCAAGAACAGGAAGGTTTTGTATCTGCTACAGAAGGAGTGGAATTAACTAACATCTCTTTCACAACAGCCTTTTTCAATCTCAACATGAGTCCCAAGGAGCTACCTAAAAACATGTTTATAATGAAACTCTAGGGACTGCTCCATAACAGAGAAAGGTTCTTCAGTCTGATTTTTGAGGGTTCCAAAGTATCTCAGTAACATCAAATTCTCAGAAATGCTCTTGCGATCCCTAGTTACTCCATCAGGGAACTTTGCACTGTGCAAAGCAATATTCAGAATGAAACTTGACAATTAAATGCTTCTGCTAACTGGGTACTTACACTATGGCCATTAGCATGGGATCTGACTGTCAAAGACCATCTCAGAACACAGCACTATAATTAATATAGAGAAATATAATGGGGCAAATGCTGAAGAGGAAGGAAGTGAGAAGAGGGAAGAAGGGCAAGGTAGAAGAGCCAGGGATTATGGAAACAGTCAGGACACCTGGCCCTTCAAGGGAAGCCCTGGTAAAAATCTGTGTATTTGGTAAGGCTTTGATTTTTCTTTAATTTAACACAGTCATTGAGTCCAGAGGAAAGGAAAAGTACCTGATCTTGTAGAGGAAGGCAGGATTGAAGACTCAAAGACTAAGGCTAAAGAGTGCATTCTGCTCTTTTCTCAATTATCAAATAGTGTTTTACTGAAATAGGAAAGGCAGCCATTTTCCAGCAAAAATCATAGGACTAGAAGAGAGGCAAAGTGCTTCTCCCTTTTATATGATTTTTCTTTCTTTTTAATGACTGCAAATATAATAATACGGTAAAGAATATGTAATTCCAGATATAGCATGAACCTGACCTTACCACTTCATCTGGAAAGCCCAAGGGAAGAAATAGTATGCTTTTCAATATAAGTGGTCATTCTAATTCAAAATAAACACTAGTGCACCACAGTCGTGTACACTGCATTTTCAATCAATAGAGCCTTCAGCTGAAAGATATTTGCCCTGATTTTACATATTAATTCTCTGGTTTTAACATAATTTGTACAATCATGCTCCTTTCTTCAGGGGTCAGTCATTTAAACTTTATAATCTCTACCTCCTAGCTTTATCTGCTGTCAACAGCTGTGAGAGTTAATTGAGAGGTGGAGTAAGGTCTTCTCTCTATCACCTTCTCTTTCAAACAGTTGCCAGTTAGTGCTGTCATGTATCTAATGTTGTTATGTGGATATTGGTGGGCTCTGAAATCAGCACACTAGAGAGAATTTATCTTAGAAAATGAGGATATTTGCCATGCACATTTCCCCATCTGAGCTATTCATCTAGTCTGCATCTAGTCAGTGGAGAAAAACAAGCACTTCTGCTCATCTCACCCTAATATAGACACCTAAAATGAGTTGCATCCTAAATTGCCTAGTTTTCTCTGTTCACCATGAATGGAGATTAGCATGAGTTGTAGACTTCTATCTGTAGACATACCAAGGTAGGTGAGATGAATTTGGCCACTGCCTTGTTATTTTCAGCAGCTCTTTCTGTTTCACAATTGACAGGTTATGCTACAGCTGAGTGGGTCCCAGGCAGGGAAATAATTGAAGTATCCACTGCCTGTGTTGCAGTATCTTCATATGAAAAGCAGCAAGTGTTCCCGTAGTCAGTTAATGCAGAGTAATATGGGCAAAATAAGGGTTTATAGCTTCAAAATACAATACTGTTATAGTATGGATAACCCAAAAGAGGTGCTGAAGATACTCAGGACAGGTTTTGCTGAAGATACTCAGGACAGGTTTTGCTATTGCTTGAGGCTTTTGATATGGGAAAAACAGTCTAGTTGAGATGTAGACATCAAGAAGATGATCAGTCACAGGGCTGAAGGAGCTTTGAAGAGATCACATAGTTCAGTCAAACGAGACGAGATTGTTTTCCCAAAAGCAGGATCATTTACCCAGTGTGCAATACACCAATATACACCCAGAGCAGAGGTATTTGGTTTAGTTCATATTAGTACAAAGATGTGTGCTAGGTTCTCCAGGCTAAACAATCTTGGTTTGTCTGATTTTTCCATATGGCACAGTGACTCTTCTCAGCATGTCTCACCTCTGTCCAACTGCTCCACATCCATTTGCTGCCACGTCCAAAACTGGACATGGTACTGTAATGAGGCCTTGCCAGACCTGAGTAAGGTGGAAGGACCAGATGAGATGTTCTGCAGCTTCATGTTGCTGTTTAGAAGTCCCAGTCTGATGTTTTGACTTTCTTGAGGCAATATGTTGTTTCCATGTGCTTGAGAATGATATTGGATAATCCACAGATCCTTTCTCCAGTGCACTACGTTTTGCAGACTGAATCTCCACTTGTCATGACTCTGCTTTGAACTCAAATCTGTTCTCTGGCAAGACAGCTGTCTTCCATCTAGAATACATTTTAATTTAGTAAACCATGTAGTCTCTTCTATCACTTCTCTCAACAATGCCAGTATTAAAACAATACCATGACAGGACAGGTCCTTGAAAAACATTTCTCAGCACATGTCTCCATTTTGACTCCGAGTCAGTGATAATTACCCTGAATGTGCTTTTCCAACTGGTTTTGTAGACAGGCAATATCATTTTTATTTAAACCATCTTCTGCAATTTGCTCAGCGTCTGAGAAACCTTAAAAAATTCCTTTTTATTTGACATCTACTGCCTTTTAACTGTCCACAAGATCAGTTAGGCTGTTGTACAAGATTAGACTCTGCTGATACAATTTGGTTTTGACATATCTGCAGAGGAGCAGGCAACTAGGTTAACAAAAGGACTTAAGTGTCACCTAGCTGTTATTTCAGATATCCAAGACCCATTGCCTCCAGACTCATAGCTTCTGATAATCTAAATTGCCTGGCCTTTACGTGTCATCTAGGAAGTGTGCATTTTCCCAAATGCAGTCTGCACCCCAATAATACTTAGTTCTTAAATTCCAGCAGGATTAAGAGTCTCTAACTGAAGTTATGAGGAAAATAAATAAGACTTAATGGAAGAGATATGAAGAAGAAATTATTTCTTTTATCCAGGACAGAGACCTTCAGATTCTGGTTGCTGTTCAGAACAGTTTCTGTATTTTCCATTAAAATGTCACTGGATAAATAAAACAGGTGGACACTAGGCTGAGCTTACATTTCTCTTCCTAAACTACCCTTTTAACAGAGGAATTGTGTGTACTGCAGTGCATGTGGCTTGTTGTGATTAGTCACTAAAATGTTAGGAACTACAAAGGCATTCATTGTAACCTGTAATTGTTAGGGTTTTTTTTTTTCACCCTGAGGTATAACATCTGCTAAACAGAAAAAAGCACCAAACCACCAAGAAACAAACACTAAACTCACTGGAGCTGTAATTTCTGACTTCATTTGTTTTTATAGCCTTGTTGACATTAAATACAGTGTTATATGGGTAATACTGTATTTCTCTTGGAATTTTTATTTCTGTTGTGTTTATTGGCTTTTGTCTGTCATAGTTAACTATTATTCAAGAATAAAAGCATGCAAGTGTCAATGAGTAATCACAAAATCAGGCAGTGATGGAGGAAATTTCAGACACTAATTCAGCATGGTTTATTTATAAGCAGCCTGGACTGTCTAAAACTAGGCTCTGTCCCTGTATTTTGTCCTATAAAAAAAAAATATCTCAGTTTTGAATTAGTACTGCACTAACACTACAGCACTGGAGACAGATTTTTCTCGTGGATAAGTTTAATGGGTTATCCTTGGAGCAGTTTATGACGAATTTGAGACTTCTATAGGGACGCTCTGTCTCATGCAAATTTTAGGATCTTTAATAGAATGCAGCTTTTCCTGAAATTAAACCATTTACAAAGTATTTCTGCTCTGCCCTGCCTTCACTAAGTGTGTAAGAATTGAGCTCTGATGCTTCAGTACTTGGAATTTGGACAACAGGTTCAGGGATCTTCAAATAGTCACATGGATAGTGTGATGGAAACATGTACAGTGTAAATATAAAATATTAATTCTATCAAAAATTGGTTGATAAACAAGGCTGACACTGCAGCCCCTGGAAGGACTTAACCTTAAGGAAAGAAATTCTTCCAGTCTGAAATGATAAATACTGTCTTTTACCCTGAATCCTAAAAAGTGGAGGTAAGAAATTACCACACTGAAAACTCGATGTGCCTACAACGCATGCTTTATAACTTTATGAGCTCATTAACCCATGTTAGTTATATTCTGTTCAGAAGACGAGACTCAGATAGCTTTTACATTTAGCAAATACCACGTTAGCAGAAAGAAAGACTTCTAGGAGGAACATGAGACTGTAAGAGAGCACGTGGATTGTCTCCACTCATTCTGAATGGCAGAAAACTTGACAGTTTATATGTACTTTGAATGGCCCATATAGCAACCAATCATGTCACCATATGCAGCAAACCACAAAACACTTGCTAATATATACATTCAGTGAATGATGAAAAGATTCAAGCATCATGTGCTCTGCAAAAGGAAGGGGGAAGATCAAGAACACAGATAATGTCTAAGCACTTGAAATAGTGTGTGGTTACGTGCATAAATATTTTGCCACTTCCTTCTGAAATGAGTTGTGTAGCTTTTACAGCTTAGAGTTGCTTATCATGACATATTCCACTCAGAAAAGAGGGTGTATTTCAAAGAAGGATTAAGTAATGCAATCTATAGAAATATTACAGTAGCTGTTATGAATACATTATAATAAATAAAAAGAAATTAAAATCCTCAGTTCTGCAAATACTTATGGATGTGTTTAACCTATATGTTCCTTTTGAAACAATATGGAATGTCTTGAAATTATGTGAAAAAGTCTCATGTCCTGAATATATAGAGACTGTAAAGTTATATTCGTAATATTTTAAAAGTTGCCATTTTCTGTATAAAAACATGTACAGGGCACTATACTGATCACAGAACCCAGGAGGTTGGAAAGGATTTCTGGAAATACCTAGTCCAATCACCATGCTCAAAAAGGGTCAGCTAGGGAAGGTTGCTGAGGGACATGTCCTGGCAGTTTCTAAGTATCTCCAAGGTTGGAGCCACCGCAGCCTCTCTGGACAACCTGTCCCACTGTTTGAGCACCCCCATAGTAAAAATGGTTTTCTAATGCTTAAATGGAATTACTTGTATTTTAATGTGTGCTCATTGCTTCTCATCCTGTCACTGAGCAGCACTGAGAAGAACCTGTCTCTGTCTTCCTTATTCAGCCCCCATCAGATATTTTTACATATTTACAACAGTCACCTGTGCCTTCTTGTCTCCAGGCTAAAAGATCCCAGCTCTCAGAGCTAGAGAGACAGAGCCCTCTCTTAGGTCAGATGCTTTGATCCTTTAATCATCTTTGTGGTCCTTCACAAGGCTTGTTCTAGTATGTCCATATCTCTCTTGTACTGGAGCCAGCAGTCCAGATGTATCTCACCAGCGCTGAGCAGAGGGGAAAGATCACCTCTAAGAACCTGCTGGCAACAGTCTTCCTAATGCAGCCCTGGATGCCGTTGGTCCCCTTTGCTGCAAGGGCACAATCAATCCTGGTTTCCTGGAGGAAATCCTGACAGCTCCATCTTCTACCACTAGAAATGGGAAAATACATTAACACATTTCCTAACATGAAAACATTTGAAACTTGAGAATTTGGAACACATTATGCAAAATACACCACAATATGACTGCAGTCTTGCAAAGAACTTTATGAATGTCAATTACACTTTCACATTATCAAATGTTTAAGAATGGGGTTTTTTCAGTGTCTTTCTCTTCATATCCACAGCTAACACCCATTAAAATAAATCTGGTGAAATCAATTGTAAAATGTATTAAAATATTAATTTTAAATCGATAAACATTTTAACATATGCATTTTGTTACATCTCCAGTTCTTTATTTCTTTACTTTTGTAACTTTGTAGAAGGAAAACACCTTGCTTGAAAAAGCATGAGTGAAAAAAGTAGTCTTTTGAAGTGGAAGTTCCTGGTCTTTGTAGTTCAAAGATTAGCCTCTTATTAGATGATCTTGACTGCTGAGCAACCAATTTATGTCAGTCCCATGAGAATTCTTTAAATTAAGTTTAGCTGTATATTGCTGAGAAGATTAAAGACTTTTTGGAGCTCTAAAAGAAAAGACTGTATTGCAAGAAAATTAGGACATAACCTTTTTCATTATTTTCTTCCTGATGAAAGCTGTTCTAAATTCATTTGTACACAGGGGCATTCACACATACATGTATGTATGCATGTATGTATATCTATATCTGTATATGTGTATCTATATCTACTTCTCTATTTGTATCTGTATCTATATTTAATTGTATGCACACACAGACAAGGCAAGGTGAACAAACAGATTCCAGATGTGGAGGTTTCAGGGTTTTAGCCTTGTCACTAGCACTAGCAGGTATGTGACAAATCCCTGTGTCACTTACAGTGTAGCTGTAGGATTTGAGCATGCTTTGGAGAATGTACACTGCTCACATAAAAGCACACACTGTATAATCTTATCAGCACGGGGAGAAAAGAAGGAAAGAAAAACTGTCCTACATGTAGTAGAACTGATGAACCTGATAAAGCTGTGGTGAGGCCACCTAAACCAGGAAATTAAGAAAACAGAGAGAATGTGAAGCTTAAGCAGGGTTGTTCTGCTCATTAAATAAGAATTAAAACTAGCTGATGATGATGAAGATGATGATAATCATTGGAGATGCATTTTGATGCTGTTCCAAATTCCTTATCACCAGTATATCATGTTGATACATCTTATCTCCTGTACTGATGATCATCATGCAAACTTGGTAGGCTTGTGCTGGGAAGCAGTAAACTTGGTCTCGCCTTTACCACCAAGATATTGTAGTTGTTTTGTTTAAGAAGTTTGAATGGTGAGATCTTCTCATAGGGGCTTAGCAAGCACTGCAACACTCCATCCTTGACATAAACATGTCAATATTGCCCACCTGAAGACAACAGCAGTAATAAGGAAACCACCTGTTACTGATCTTGATGGCAACTAATAGCACAGATAACAGTAGCCAGACAATTTTTAGCACTAATCTCTTTCTCCCATTTCCTTCCACAATCAAACAGGAGCTGTATTGGCTTTTGTACCTTGTCCTGTCAAGCTGATTTCAGATAAGATTTCGGAAACAACAGAGACTAAATCCCACACTGCTAATACGTGATGACTAGCAGAGTAGTGAGTGTAAAAATAAATGTACTAGAAGTCCAAAGCATCTGTCGCACCTTAGTGGAAACTATCCAATACCTAATGCTAAGTACCTAATACCCAAAACCTAGTGAAGACTGAGAGTCTTCCATCAGAAATGCTCCTTCTAAAAGAGCTTCTGAAAACATAATTAAAAAATAGTTCAATAATTTTCAGAAATCTGGAGCATATTGTAGCCTCTACAGACATGCTAAACCCTACTGCACAGTGATTCTTCCCCTTTGAAGTAGATTAATACTTTCTTTTTATATCTGATGAACATTTTATTTTAAAAAAGTAAATGAAAAGTGACATACAAATATGCATTATATATTCCCCTCCAAAAATGATGCTGAAAGAACAGCAAAATCCAAAGGCCAAAGTAAATATTAAATGTGCATTGTTACTGATGTTTGAATGAAGTGAATTTCTTTGAAATCTCTCTGTGTTTTCTTGTGAAAGCCTTATGCTGTATGATTACAAATAGCAGAAAGTGTTGAAAACAAGTTAGAAAGACAGAACTAAGCTCTTTACCTTTCACAGACTATGCGATACTGTGAGCCACTTCAGTCTTTTGTTTTTTTTTTCAAAGACCATAGACACATGTTCTTTATTCTCCATTCAAAAAGTTTGAAGTGTGAGCTTCAGGCCTGATTTTGGGCAGTCTTTTCTATCTTCACACTTCCCTGTAAAGAATATGGAAAATATTTAGCATTTCTGAAAATAAACCAGGCTATTAATATTTTGAGTTGGACATCTAGTTGCTCAGATATTTGCAATTTACTTAGGAATTTCCATGTTATTTTTTATCTCAGTTGCATATACTGAAATGAAGAGACTATAATTTTTTCCTACCTATTGTTGGCCACTAAAATAATTTACTTGTGGAATATTAGAAAGAATAGTGTAATTGCTTAAAATTAGTTTGAATTGAGACTTGTTTTTCTTTGATTAGCCTGAGTAACTTGCTTAGCATGAGTAGCTAGATTTACTGAAGCCTTAGGCCATAAGTGGTGAACTTATGCTGAACTTGTACTTAGTTACATGGAGAGAGTGCTGGGTCCTGTGAAAAATAAGGTGGCCACATTCTCAGCAGAAGCTGCATTGAGGTAAGAAAAAGAATAACCAGCTTGGAGACAGAAAAAGGATCAAATTAAGAACAAGAAGACCCCAGAACTAAATATTACTATTGGACCAAATCATTGCATGAGGGTAGGGGGGGACAGATTGTGTGTAGTTGCCCAGGGATTTATTTGTCCGCAGTCCCTACCTGGAAGCACCCAGCTCAAGCTGAAATAAACTGTCTCTGTGGCAGAACCTAGAGTCTGAACTCTACAGCTGGGGGCTAAGACTGGATCCAGTCACACCTACACTCTTCTCTGAGAGGAAGTTTAGAAAACAAGAGTGTCCAGTTTGAACCTCACAACTCAGTGGGAGGTTCTTCTTGGACCCTTCTTTTACTCGTGGTTTTGGAAGAAAAACTTCCGAGCTAGGAACCTTGGGAACTGCACTCATCAGCACAATTAAAAAAGAACATGAGCTCTTATTTAGAACCATTTATCTGTAAATTACACCTGAATCAATCAATTAGTAAGAATATAAAGAAATATTGCTGAAATGCTGTATCATATATATTAAACTTTTATATTGAATGAAACAGGAATTCATAGAAAAAACCCACTGAGCTTATATAAAGGTTCACATAATGCATAAGAGCAGAGTGACAAAAACAAGGTAACCCAATAATTATTAAATTTAAAGACTTGCAACTGCAGTAAGTACTAGTATCCTTGTTGCATAGTGTTTATGCAGATTTTCATAAATGCTTGAGGAAAATGGAAACATCTTGCCAATGTGGAGAACTGTCAGTGAAGTGAGGAATTTTGTGTTTGTGACATCATCGTTTCTCACTTGGACCAAATGAGTAACTGTGGGCATCAATAGGTATTACCATGTATGAAAAACAGCCAGTGCAGGGCCACATAATTTATTAAATTAAATATTAAATATTAAATAAAGTAAATGTTATTTACTTCAGTTTTCTAGTTTGTTTTGCTATGGGAAGGCTGTGCCTACATGAGTTTGAGCAGCTATATGCATCTAGCTATATGCATCCATGGAATGTGGACTGGACTGGTAAGAGACTGTATTTTTGACTCAGGAGAGAATTTGGGCAACTTCTGCTTCTCTGAAGTGACACTTGAGTCACCTGTTTTGTGGTACAAACCTGATATCCTGGTGATATCTTATAGAGAACACAATTTCATGGAGAGATTCAACATTTTGATTTGTGGGACTAGATTCACATGAAGGTTGAGATCTGCTTACTGAGAGACACAACTAATTTTATATTCACTCAACCCCAGTATACCTTAAGAGTAACCTGATGGTCAAAATTACAACCTCTGGACTGGTGTCTGGAGCTTACAGTACCAGTCAGTGATCAACAAGAGTATAAACATACTCTCATGTCATCCTCTTACTTTCCCTCCTGCTCCAGTTCTGTATCAGATAGGATTATTTTTGTTTGTACAGAAAAATCTGTCTGAGCTCCAAGCTACCTTTGTTGCCAGATCTCAAGTTCCCATTCTTTCCTGTGTAGGGGTATAGGGAAAGTATTCCCATTAAAAAAAATGCTTAGAAAAGTTTCTCTTTAAAAGTACCTAATTTTGTCCTTCTGCATCCTCAAAAATATCTGAATCATTTTCCAGAAACATTTGAGTCATTAAAGAAATCAAGCATAGGAAGTAATAGCTTCAGTGATTAAACTACAAGCTATTGAAAATAGACTTGTAAGATACAGAAATTAGTTTCAATCTTACGTCTTGCCGTATGCTCTATTTTAAGCTCTATAATTAAAAGTACATTTCTAATGTGTTTTATTCACTTTAGAGAGTCTGGAATTCAACAAGAGTAGTGTTCAGCTTGGTGGTGTCTGACTCTAAAACTCTTACTTTCATTTGAAAAGAATTAATATCATGGGAAAGATTTTGCATCATTTGGGAGCAATGAAAAGGAACTTGTATGCGTCAACTTTATGGATGATCGGTTTGGATACAGTCACAGTTCAAATTATCTTTGCAAATACACATCTGGAATTCAAATAACCATGGATTTTTAAACAGATTGTTAGTGTTGTTAGTCTTCTTATAGCAGTATAAGCTGCAGTAAGATTTATCAAAGAAAGGGAAAAGTTATTTTAATGCATTAACCTCAACCAGGTGAGACTCCACAGCAGCAGAGTTGAAGGGCAAATTAATGGTTTCTGTTTTGTAAAATTTGCAGATGAAATGTCATTTTCAGTCTTTGCTTTTAGTAGTATTCCAAGGCAGCACTGGAGTATGGAGTAACATATGGTCATTTCTGTATGTTTACAAGAAAAGCCATTTTTCAAATAAACAGCCATTAGCAAAACAATAGGGGCTTCTAATCTTATTAATCCTCTAAAAGATTGCTGAGACTGGGTAGGGGTATATAAAGCTCATGCTGGCCTGTGTCTCCATTTTATTATAATACCAGAAAGCTGTTGTCCCTGATCCATATTCCCCCGCCCACCTTCCTCCCATGGTGGATGCTATGAGTGTCTGGTGTAGGAAATACAAAGTGAGGTCAGTGGTTGCCATTCCTCCGCAACTGCTCCAGGCTGCAGCTATGGCTCTTTCATCCTTATGGTTGGACACTAAATGACTTGTGCCTCCTTCAGGGAGCAAATTCCTTGAGTACCCAGGGATGTAGGTATGTGTATGAGCTACAGAGAAAAGCTGCCAGTAAGAAGAGAGTGTTACGGAATAACGGGCAGCTGATGATTACAAATGTACAGGGTGTTGAATGCACTCTCCATCTGCTTTTTGCACGTTTTCTGTTTCTGTTTTGCTTTGCTGACTCCCCGGCTCTAGCAAACGGTGTTTGAATCAAGCAAAGGGAGAGACAGGGATGCTCTGTGCAGTGCAGAGACACCCACTGGTATATTTAAGCAAAAAATTACCCTGCCTCAAAATGTGCATGACAGCCATCTTAACTTCTGGCAATAACATGGCAAACTGAAATTACTGAAAATTAGGGAATAACACGCTTCAGAAACTATCCTAAATGTTAAATGCATTGTGGCTGTATGTAGATGCCTGTGCTGTACAGCTGAGGGGACGTGCCCAGCAGCTTAGCATGCCCTTCAGCAAATGACCCTAAAGTTGACCTTGTGATTGCCCTGGTTTTGCTGTGACAGAATCATAGGCCTGACACGATCTGGAAGCCGTTAGCAGTTTGGAGGCAGCCAGGGCAGCTGACTTGACTTGATTACAGGTGTATCCCATCCCATTAGCTTCATACTCAGTATAAAGAGGGAAGTTTGCTGAGGATATGAGGCTCCTGCTCAGATGTCTCCTGAACCTGCTCCTCTTTCTGTATCTGAGATCTGGCCTCCTGTTTATCATGACCATGGTACACCTGCTGGGCTGAGTATAACTTTGTTTACTTTATACTGGCATTGGTATTAGTTTGGCTGTTTTATTAAACTCATTTTCATTTCAGCTTCTGAGTCTCCTCTCCTTTCCCTGATGTCCCTTCTTGGCTGGGGAGTGGTCATTGGGTGGTAGAACAACTGTTTTAATTTGGCTCTGGGTATGAGCTAAACATAGACAGTGTTTTAGTACTTCTAGATGTGAAATGCAGCCTGAGGCTATTTTGGAATGGAATGCCATTTGGAGCACTCCTAAGACTGCTCTAAACCTTTCTGGGGCTGAAAGGGTTTTAAGGTCCACTGTAGGAAAGTAGTTAAGGTGTCTAAAAACTGCAACTTACATGAAGTCTGTGCCAGAGTTGCAAAGATCACTAATATTCTGAATGTTTTCTGTTCCAGTGCAATACACTATTTGCCAATATATATATAATCTAATCTCTTTATCCTAATATGCTCTGTTACTCAGTTATCCCCCCACACCTCTGGTACCACCCAGTTTTTTCCCTGGCATGTAACTTGTGTTCCTGTTGCTTTGAGAGCACACCCATAGTGAAAGCTCTTCTCTCCTGCGTGTTTGTGTAAGCATACCATGCATAGCATTTGATTAAGACGTGGGAATTAAAGACTCAAGCCTAAATCTCCAAGTCTGGAATGATTAAATGAGAATGTTAGGTTGGATTTATTTTTTTATGAACCATTTTTTTTATCCTAGAACAACAGGCTTCTGACCCATATGGTTGGGGGAGTATGATCTGACTGTAATTGATATAATGGTATCTGCTGCAGACTGTAAAGCTGTTAGGTCAATGGTATCTTCTGTTCTAGAGAAGTGAGTTCAAACCCTTTCAGACATGCAAGAACTACCCAAGATCATGGCTACAAGTGAGGTAGTTCTAACTAATTTTCCCTTGTCTTTCTTTAAGTTGCTGAAATAAAATATTCCAGATGACTCCCTAGAGCTGAGACCTCATTTCTTTTAAGGGGAAATGTGTGTGCTTTGGTGTTATTCCCAAGAAAGGATGGACCATGGAGCAACAAGGGGTGTCAGGCTGAGGACCTTGAACTAGCTGGAGTTTTACGTTCTCTGAACCTCATTGCTGTGCAGGTGGCATAGAACCATAGAATGGCTAGGGCTGGAAGGGACCTCTGAAGGTCTTCTAGTCCAGCCCCCCTGCAGTGAGCAGGGATACCCTCAACTAGACATAACCTAGTCAAGTGGCATTTGCGCCCTGGCAGCCAGTGATTGTTATCTGTCACTCTCTGTAAACTTCAAGTGTCACAGTTGCAGCCTCTGCTTCCCTCAAAAGTTGTTTCACATACAGTGGGAAGCCCTATCTTGTAGTTTTGTAGGTTCCATGTTTCAACACTTAATGAATCTTTCCTGTAGCAGCCATCATAAATTTGGTAACTTGTGACTTCTCAGTGGATCATTTCTTTGGCTTGCTTGCTCTCCTCCAAGCAGGTATGCAGCAAGCTCCATACTTATTTTGGGACACGGCATCTTCCTGTCTGTACATTCACAGTTCCTTTGTCAGGTTGGTTTTTTTTTTGCTTTTTTTAACGCCCTCTGGGAGTTCGGATTTCTTCAGCAATTTACAAAGCAGAAAATACCACAGGACTGTCTGAAGGGAGACAGGGAGGCTTTGTGGTAACGAATTAGGGTATGTGTCCCTGCATAGAAAATAAATTGAGGTTTAGGAAAAGAAGCCCTCTTACTTGAAAATTGCTCTTCTAACATGGGAGGAGGGTACTAAATGCAAGCTTGAACCTGGTGCTACTGGGCATCTCTCTCAAGGACCCGGAGCATTAGGCCTTTTGCCCAGCTGCATCCTTGTGGTCCATCCCTTCTCCTGCCTGTGTCCCTGGTACCAGAGGATGCAGGCACAGCTGAGGGATGAGGCCCGGGTGTGGGCAGCAGCTTCGTGCGGGCTTCACCCTCCCGTTGGGCATGTGCAGAGCGCACGCCTGTGCCCGCGGGGGGGGGGGGGGGTGGTGGTGGTGGTATGTGAGGCTGCCGGTGCTGCACATGCTCCCTGGGCAGCACGGAGCGCTGGCCCACCTGCGCTCCTGTCTCGCAGGCAGGGATGGACAGGTGCTGAAAACCCACCGCTTGCCCTCGCCCCTCCTGGTCCGATGGGACGGCCGCTCCCCTCCCCCGGCCCCTGCAGGCAGAGCTGCCGGCCGGTGTGCCCCTCGCCTCCTCTCCCCGGCTCTCCTTTCACCTCGCTCCTCCCCTCCCCTACTCCCGCTCCCCGGGGCTCTCCCGGTTCCCTGCTCAGGGCTCTGCCCTCACCTATTCCTCGCCGCTCTCCCCTCACCGCCGCGCTCGCTCGCGCACGAGTGACATCACCCCTGTCCAATCAGCCGCCGCCGCTCCCCGCGCCCCGCTCGGCCCCAGCGGCCCC
>WUAM01000323.1:11324748-11367447 GCA_024336885.1 Actenoides hombroni
CGGCCCCAGCGGCCCCGCGCGAGGCGGCGCGGGCGGCTGTCAGGCGGGCGGCGGGCCGTGCCGGGCCGAGCTGTGCCAGGTGTGCGCAGCTGAGGCGGGACGCCGCGGAGTGACAGCCCGGCTGTGCGGCAGCACTGCACAGGTAGGGCACGGCTGGCTCCGTAGCGGGTGCCCCGTTGTGCACCCCGCCCGCGTTGCGCAGCGGGGTCCCGCTTTAGAGACTAGACGCGAGTAGGAGCCGCCGCCGCGGCGCTGCCTCCTGTGAAAGGAGAGGGCAGCCCCCGGCAGCGGCTGATGCCGGGGAGGGTGCGCCGCTGCCGGTGGCTTTGCGCGGGCGGGGTCCCTGGCGCGGCGGGGAGTCGACTTCACCCGCGGGGCCGGGGGGAGCTGCGGCAGGTGTAGGGTGGCGGGCGGCCGCGGCCCTTGGCCCCGCGGCTGGGCGGCGGGAGTGCCCTGAGCTATCCCACGGCACCGGGGCCTGGGCGGTGGGGCCCGCTCCCGAGAGGCAGCCGGGGCCGGCGGCGGCTGTTACACGGCACGATAAGCGGGGGACTGTGGACAGGGGTGGGAGGAGCCGCCCCCTCGTAAGGCGCCTGGTCGCTGGGGACGGGATTAGTCGGACCCCGGGGCTGCCGAAAGTGGGACGCCTCCCTTCGGTAATCCTCTGGCGAATGCCATCCCCGCGCGGTCGCGGGCTCGGCGGGGGAGGAACGGGGGGGACGCGCGCTGCCGTGCCCCCGGGCCGTGCCTGCTGCCCGGCAAGCCCAGGGTCCGGCGGAGGCTGCCGCAGGGAAAACCCAATTCTCGGTTTCCCCCCTGGTTCTTCGCTTCTGGCGCACGTATGGATTTTGGCAGCGTGTGGGCAAACGTATCCTTGCAGTGTTCCTCTAGCGCATCGCTTCGGCACCGCTGTGGCTGCGCGGGCTGGCTTCCCGAGCAGTCCGCACGCCCAGGGGCAGCCTTGCTCCGGCTCATTGTACTTGGTTGCGTTTTGGGTGCATGTAATGGTGAGCAGCTAAAATGGGATTTTATTTATTTTTTTTCTTATTGCATCTTTTTGTGGTAAGGATAATAGCGTTTCACTTTGTTTTCCCTTTGTAGAATGCTAATTATGCTCTTTTTTTTTTTCTTTTCTGTGTCACTTTTACGTAAATGGCAGTAATTCAGACTGACTGTAGTAACACCTGCTGGTGAGGACAGAAATACCACTTGCGGACATTGCCAGTGCTGAGCTCTGCTACAAGTCACCTGAAGGGGCTGAGCGTGCCCGTCACGCCGTGCCTGAGCTCCAGGATGAGTGAGGGGCTCTCTAGGAATTCCATCTGCTCTATGAGGCACTAGTTAATTCTGCTTATAAAACCTACTGGAGATTATCTATGCAGTTAATCAACTATGCTCCATTTAGTAATGAAAGTAAACTGTGACCTGCGAGCTAAGAATGTTTTCAGTGGTTATTACATTAGAGCCCATTAAAAAAAATAATATTTAAATGGTTCTTTAAGGTTTTAAAAATAAGCCATTACGTAATTACTTGTGTACAACTTAGACAAAGAGCTGCCTAAAAATGTGGCCGCTTGTGAAGAGGTGGCTGTAACAAAGGAGGTGTTAACAAATACACTTCATTTAGTATCAGTCTTTAGTATAAAGTTACTTGTAAACCAGTAAAAATAATGAACGCAGGACTTGAAATTTCATAAGAGTGGGAGAAGGCTTTCTGAGAAAAAGCTAATTTATAGAAATTCTTCATTTTTCTACCATTAGTAACTAAAATATCTTTCTTACGGTGTGAATATTTTAAAGATCCCTATAAAGGGGTGATCTTTGTCCCATGTTGTAGAAATCATAATAATCGAGCCAGATTTTTTTAATAAGAACTTCCCTTAATGTTGCAAGATCTTGTTGGTAATATGGAGCTTTTGTTTGTTTGCTTACCTTGGAATGTGTATTACCAGCATCAGTTGCTTAGTTTGTGTTTAGTGGTAGTTGACGCTGCATCAAAATATACCTTATCCATCCCTAAATTTTGCAAAAAGAAAAAAATAAAACTAAGCAAAACAATTCTGTCTCATCCATGTTTGTATTATATACGATGCTGTTCTAAACCAACAAGAGAGTTCCAGTTTAACTTCTGACAGATACCCTAATATTCTATGATTCTATGAAAAAGTAATGCAGTCTCAACACAGCTGCATGATAATGCAAGGACTTACTTGGTTTCATAGAATTTTAAGTATTTTAAGCATTCTCTGTAGAAGAAATCCCATGTTATTATTATGGAACAAAGAGCTTATAAATGCTTTTTAAAGCGTGTTGTTCTAATACAATCTTAACTACATAATCACTATCTTTTTTTCTACAGGAACCTTGTCTCATTCAGTGCACGGAATGGATGGAGCTCACTTAACACAATTCAGTATTTTTCATTGATCAATATGTAAGCCCATGATTTATTTACTCCACATTACTCAACTCTGCTTTGAAGACAGGACTGATAACATCTGCATGGGCTTTGCTAAAGTGCTTATCATTACATGATCAGAATGCCTCACATAATTATTAGTATATCAAACACTACCTAAGCTTTTACAGATGGTGAACGGAGGCAAAAAGAGAGTTAGGTGGAAAGTATTCACTCTTTTTTGGTGTCCAATTTGAAATGCTTTAGATTTTTGTAAATAGGTTTACTGAAGTTACAACTGTCACTGCTTTTAGTATCAGTCCTGGTTGCTCCATACGTTTGTGAAAGTATCTGCAAAGTGGATGGAAAAAAAGAAGAATTTGCAATTAATTATAAGCTATGGAAATTTGGGTTGAAATTGGTGTGACAGTAAGAGAAATTGGGGAAACTACAAAAGGCAGGATTTTAATTGTTATAGCCTTTATGGCATATTACAGAGACCCTGTCCTTTTTTTTCATTCTGTAAGTCCTGCCTGTTCTTCATTAGGTTAGACAAGAGTCCTACCTGCGTTAGGTTCTGTATCATCTTCGGTGCACGTTCATACTGTGCACTGAATGAAGCAAGGTAACTTTGAAGAAGCAGTAAATGTTTGTTTAAGTATTGTATTAAAATATACACACTCAACGGAAGTAAATTACACAGACAAGAGTGTTTGGCATTTTAGGACTGCTGAATGGTTGATTTTAGTAGACTTAATATTCTTTTATGTTGTTTGGTGGGGTAAAATCTGCATACGTGTCACATATACTTTCATAAAACCTTAGAAATAAAACTTAAGGGAATTAAGGGAAAAACAAAACAAAAAACCCCACAAAACTTTAAACTCTCCAATTTCTTCTTGTGTTACTGGATCCACAGTGTTACTGGATCCACAGTGGTTACCAACAGGATTGGAAAAGTTAAATCTTTTGAAAAAGCTCTTCTAGCATTCTGAGTGATAGCTTTATGAGTGCAGTCCCAGTGATAAAGCGGAATGGTAGAGTTAGTAGTGCATTTGCACAGGTACTTCTAATGGTGGAAAACTGCTGAAAGATGAAGAGTTCTTTCTATTCCAGGCTTTAGAGAGAATGTGTCATGGTGGATGAGGACTCTTTTTGCCAGTCCTCCGCAAACACAGTCCTTTTCACTTCATCCTTTATACGCTTCTCCTGATGATAGTCTCCTTTTCCTCCTGTAACCAGTCTCAGCCTTTGTTTTTTAGGTATTTCTGGTCTTGACCATTAAAAAATTGTCTTAATTTCTTTTTTGAGCCAGTCCTGTTTCTCCTTGTTTTTTGCCTGTCAGCATTCTTTCAATTTACTTCTCTTCATTTTCCCAGAGCTTCCTCTTCCGGATCTGCTATGTCAGTCCAGTCTAGTCTCCTTCCCTTCTCAGTCTCCAGTCACTTTTCCTGTGCTTTTACCAGACATTGGTCTCAATTCTTAGTCCTCTTCATAGACCGTAACTTGGCTTTTGTTCTGCTGCTCTGAAACAACACCGTATTTTTGTAGAAGTTGGTTAGGTTTTGGTACATTTTTAGAGATACAGGAAAGAGTATAGCATTGACTCAAAGCTTGCCTATGCTGGTGGCTTCAAAACATAGTCACTAACGTTTCTGTTATTTAAAAGACACTTCTGCTGAAATAAAGAAGTAAAAAGTTGATGATGGCATTTTCCTCCATTGTTCCTTTTAAAAATTGAACCCTTGAACACATTTTTCAATGCAGTATATGTGTTTCTATATACTCATTGGCAGAAAGCAAGGTCAGACAGCACACTTGTTTTGCCAAAGTTAGAAGTAGTAATAAGTATTGGGAATGCTTAACAATGTAAATAGTCTTCATTGTGAAGAGATATCAGCAGTTCTGACTAGTTGCTTAACCCTGCTAAATTCTGGGGGTTTCTGGGCTGGCAGAATTAGCTGATGATTTGGGGTTGTTTTTTGTTATACATATTATTTTCATTTTATGCTAAGGTTTTTTTATGTCTATTTTAGAAAAATATTTACCCCCCCCAAAAAAAAAAGTGTAATCCTCTCACTGAATCAAGATCTGGATAGAAATGAGACTGGTGGAGTTACCACTGTACCACAGTATTTTTTTATATAAGGTAGTCCTTTTGATATTATAAAAATATTATTTGTAGTAACTTTGGAGCTCTCGTGTCTAAAATGGGGAGCAGGGATAAGTTATGGTTTGCACCACAGACCAAATAGTTGATGTGAGACAATATACAAAAACACTTTCATATCTGTGCAATCTCTTTAGGAGCTCGTATGAGCAGTGCAGTGTTGAAGAAATAGAAATACGTGTGTTGCACAAGTTCTTTGCTTGTATGTATGTAATGCTTTTGTAATTGATGCATAATGGTCAGATTATGTGGTGTTCCCATGCAAATGGGTTAGCTTGAAGCATAGAGATCGTGATTTAGTCATGAGATGGCTGTTCTTTTTAAAGCTTTATTGAAAACCTTCTGCTTTACCAGAGATAATTCCTTTTTTTCCACTTCAGCAAAATATTTGAACAGAAGTGTAACTGTAATTTACTGTTGATTCTTGGGCAAACCAGTACTCAAAGTTGTTAGGCGTGTACTTGAAATTACTGCTGTACTTGTTTCTACATTAAGTTGTTTTTCTTGTCCATAAAATCTGAGTAATGCACTTCAGCTTAACAACGGCTAAATTTAATTTGTTTGTACAATCAAAGAAAGGTCTCGATGCATTAAGTCAAGCGTTGGAACAGATTGAGGTTGTGCAGTTTCCCTTATTTGAAGTTTTCAAGATTTAGGTCGATAAAGCCCCCAGCATCCTGATCTAATGTCTTAGCTGATCCCACTTTGAGCAGGAGTTTAGGCTAGAAACCTTCTGATGTCCTTCATAACATGAATTATCCTATGATGTCATCTGGTTATTCTGTGTTAGGGGGAAACATCAATATACGGTATGAACAGTGCTTTCTGAAAGGGAAGGGTAGCAGTGTGCCAACCTGAACAAAATATTTAAAGTTACAGACTGAGTCCCCTTTTTAGTTTTCATAGGTAATAGTATGTAAATGTATTGCTAGATTAGCTGTGTGCATTAACTAGGCTTGATGTTATCTTGTAGGTCTGTTTCATGGGAGTCAAGAACAAGATTCAGTAGCTTGGTCAGTTAGCATTGGTATGTTGTAAGGAGTTGTACTTAAGTACTCTTCAGTTTCATCAGAAGAAAGGATTCCTTTTATTAATACAGTTGGTTTATATAATGAAACTTACACATTTCAAACAATTTCACACAATCTGAATGTAATGATTTAAAACCAATGCCGAATATTAAGTGGAATAGGCTGTTAATGTTGTCTTAATGTTGTACCTGATGCCCTGTCTCCAGCAGAGGGATGGAACAACAGAAGAGTGACTGGTTCTAACACATCTGCTGCAGTGAGATGGGGAATTTAGGTCTTACCACAACTTTGAAGGAATTCCATGTCATTTTAAACTTCTGTGTTTTGTAAACCCACTGAATTTTGGAATGCCTGCTTATAATTCAACTAATATATGATGTAGTGGTGAATACATGTTTTTTTTTGAAAGCTATCTTGATTTTATGAATATCATAAACTCACCTTTCATGTATAGTTTTGTTTTTCAGTATTTCTCTTCTTTAGGCTTTTCATGTTCAAGCCTAATCACTAAATAATTTCTTTTGTTTCTTGCATGAGAAAAGAGATGCATCCTTATACCCTAAATGTTTCTTAATGAAGAATTCCTTCTAGGTAACTGCATTTCCAACTAGTGAGCTTTCTTAGAAACTTGGAATAAAGCTGACTTTGTTTTGATAGAGGCAGTCAGTTGTCTTGCCAACTATTCACTGGTAAAACCTAAAATAAATAAAATGTCTTGATAAGTTGAAGATCAAACCTGTATTTTCCTTTACCAATGATTATTAGTGAATGTCTAGAAGTGCCTAGTTGGGTAACTTACCTGTTGATAAAGCTTGTCGTTTATAGAAGTTAGAAGACTCGCTAGTTGCAAGTAGTTGTAACTATGAGTTGCTATTAGTACTTCTAGCTAAAGTATGGCATGTTTTCATTATGAACATTTTTGAGCAAAGCAAAAATAAAGTAATAAGGATTAAGATAAATTAGAGCAGCTAGAAATATATACATTTTGTTTATCTGTATTTCTTCTTGTGAAGAATAAGGCTATCATGCTTTTGTACTATTGCCAGAAGCCCAGCTTCCTTTTCATCAGCTGTCTACAGTTTAGTTCTTTTATAAAAATGAACTTTGGAATATTGAACAGTTTCCACTTCAGATTTTCATTATAAAGGAGCTCCAAGGGACACCAGCTGCTGTTGAAATAGATCTTGGGAAGCCAGGCATTCTGAAATGCTTTTTTCCCCCTTTCTTGTCACTTCCTGAAGTCTCTTCACTCTTGATTTTTATTCTACCTTTTCCTCTGACTCTTCCTGGCCTTGTAAGTTTTCAAAGATACTTTTTTTTAACTTATTAATGTTTTGCAAAACTATCCAGTTCTGCCACTTAGACTAGGTTTAGCAATGATATCCCTGGAAAAGGTTTAATCAGGCCACTACAATGGCAAAATTAGTCTACAGCTTGACTGTAATAGGTTGTTTTTGAAAGTCACGAACTAAAGACTGAGTCATGTGAAAGTTTGTCATTATCTGAGCTTAAAAAAAATGCATGAATATTGTTTTGATTGTTTTCATGTCTGTCTTGACTCATTGTATAACACAAGAATTACTCCAGCTATCACAGACAAGCCCACTAAAGAATAACTAGTGGAATAATACCAATGCTGACTTTTATTCTAAACAACTCGGGTGGTAACTCAGTTATATTTTGTTGTTTAAATATCTGCCATTTCAGTTTTGCATTAGGTCTTCTCAGATGGAAATTTCATTTTGTTTTGGTTTTTTTTTAGTTGTGGTGTATCTTTTTTTTTTTTTCTTTAAGTCGTTGTAGAATAAAAAGCTTATCCTCAGACTTAGAGGGAATGCTGAATAAATAACCACAGTTCTTTGGCTCATCATCATAGTTCCGTGCCTCTTTCATTTTTATTTTTTTTCAGTGTTGATCTGCCCAATTGAGAAGTAGATTTTTTGCAAAATTTATTGATGTATTACCTGAAAAATTACTGTATATGGTGAATAATTTCTATCAGAAACAATTTATTTCAAAATTCTTGTGTTTTCATAGTTTGTGTAAACATAGTATTAGCAGTTTAGGTGAGGAGCTAATGTCCTTTTAAGTAGCTGGCATTCACAAAATAATCTGACATGCATCGACAAAACCTAATTACAATTACTGAAAAATTGCATAATGGAAGAAATACCTGTCTCATCTGAATTCATCCAGTCACTATTACATTAACATACATTTGTATACCTACACAGACATATCTATATGCATGGTCATTTATTTATTTTTTTTTTCCTAATGTACTTCTGTTTTCTGAAGATAGTGGACTTAAGTGGAAAGTTATCTCTAATAAATGCTCCGAGAGTAACAAAAAGGAGAAGCAGATAATGTCAAGTAGGATGTTTTTTTAAGAAACGAGTGTAGAGTTGCCAATTGTGTTATTAAAATGTCCCTGTAAACAGTACTTTAAGGTACTTGCGTTGTATTAATGAAATTAACAAGAAAAATAAAGCACACTTGCTTGGTAATGGATCCTTTTTATTCTTCTGAGGAACTTGTGCCAATATGTGCAAAAAATGAGTCATTACCTGAGGGATTTTCTTGAACTGAAGTATTTCTGCATGTTTCTTCTTGGCGAAACTGTACTGAATATGAATCAGGAGTAAAACTAGTATAAACTCTCCCTCTGGGATAATGGAGTGAGTAATTGTATTAAAAACATTAAATAGCTTTTTGTTTTTAATGTGCTGGTGATCTGTGTTTTATTAGCTAAGAATACTTGAAATGACTAAAGGGTTTTGAATGAAAAGGACTTGATTGCATTTTCATTACCAGCAGTTTGCTGGTTCATTTCTTATTAGCCCATGTGATTACAAAATGTGATTTTTGGAATGTGGAGGAAAGTGTCTCAGAAGAAAGATTAATTTGCTCTTAGCTGCATAGGTGGGACATGGTACAAGACAAATCTAGCTAAACCAGGTATTTTGTTGTTGAAATGGAAATTTTGAATCTGGTGCTCAGTGTGGCAAAGTCCTATGGAAGCTTGAAGGCATAAAGCAAGTTTTGTAGTTAAAACAGCCCTAGGTTTGTAATAAAGTACAGCTGTTTCCATTTCCACTCACATTCTTTTATTGTAATACATTCTGGGGGTTCTCTACAGACCAGCTGACCCAGTCTTAAATGTGACTGAACCATAAAACCTGTTTTGTCTCATTTCTGTGAGATCTTATTTGAAGCGTTCAAAAGACATAAAGACTTTTTTTGTTCTTCAGAGTGATTAACTCCGCTCCAATGTGATGTTTGTATCTGAAGGTACAGCAGCTTCAGATAATGCAGCCATTCCCTATGCATTTAGTGGAAGGAAGCAGAGGGGTTTAGAATGTTTGTTTAACTAGGACAGCTCTGAAAGAACCATACTTCAGTGTATTACCATATACTTATGTATTACCTCAGTTTTATTTACATTCATGTAGCGAGCTTTTGTGGCCTACTGAATATTTTTTTAGCTGATCTTATCCTTGGCAGTGTTGCTAACTGACAGTGTTTAAACTGTTAGTGATTTGATAAAGCCTGAAAATAATCGCTGAAGTTTCCTATGTGTGTGAGGTTTCTGTTGTGTTTTTGTTTGTTTGTTTTTGTACTGTATTTTATGTTGCAGAACTACTCGACTTTCAGATTTTCTTTGCAGACCAGCTTCAAGAAAAAATGGTAGATTAATATAAGATTTTCATGGCTATTTAGCTATTAATATTTTTAATAGATACCAGATCTCTTTTTATAAAAGGGGAAAATATTTATTATGTGGGTACTGGCTAGATCTTGTGCTATGTAATGAGGTATGCAAGCAGCCAAAGAGCAGATACTTGGTGGTTTGACTTGGAGACACTGCAATCTAAGATAGCAAAATAATTCGAAGGGAAATACGCTTATCTGCGTAGCTAATAAGCTACCTTTTGGGACTGTCTGTTTACCAGGAGGGTAGTTCCAGATCAGCTTCATAAAGCACAAGTCACCATTCCAGAGAGTCCAGGGGCTAACTCTTGCCTGTTTGAGGTGAATCGGTTGTAAAATACATGTTCCCAATATTTTTTGGTTTTGCTTGTTGCTTTGTTTTATGCATCTAAAAGTTTTGTGAGAACACAAAATTCAGTAAGGACCTTTCAGAATTAAATATGGGCAGATTTAAATGGAAGGACTTTTTACTAGCTTTTAGCATTAGACCTTTAACCTTTATCATCCAGGCACAGGTTTTGGTCTAGACTGAGCGCTCCCTGGCTGAAGATGTTTACTGTAGTATAGAATAACAGTATTTAGGTGTTTGGAGTAACCTTGCAGAGCACAGACACTTGTGCATCTTCAATATGTCCCTTCAGAATGTTGCAAGACACTTAAAAGTGTATTTATGTATTATACATATCCCATATGTATTTATGGAATCTTGCTCTTGGAATTTGATTAGTACACGTGAGAAATTGCCACTGTGTGCATTTGGGTAACATTTTAAGATGTTAGTTATTCTTCCTGGCAAATGGCAAAATTTTCTGTTGCTGAATCTATTAGTATTGTTTGTGCTCATGCTTGTCTCTGAATTCATGGCCCATTAAAACTTGTAAACCTGGCTTTCATCCTGGGTGGTTCTCTCATCTTCCCTTGAAGTTCTCCTGACGGCCTGGGGAGAACCCCCTGTGATCTTAATCCTAGAAGTTAGGGAGTGATGAGAAGCTGGATGAGAGGTGGTGATAGATAATACTAACACACATTTCTTAATTTGCCTACCTTGTTCTGTCCTTCAGTCTAAAGTTTTCTTTGTGAGCTTGAATTCACATCTATGATTTAGAATAAATAGTCTGGTTTTGCCCTAGGCTGGATTAAAATCACTCATAAATTTACTGACTGTGTCTCAAAAACAGTCATTAATCTGAGACAGACTTCAGCCAGTAGAAGGAGTGCAGCCAATTCTTATGGTCCTGCAGTTGTATTAGGCCCTTCAAGATTCTCCCAATATGGAACGCAATTACCTGTGAAATTATATGTCTGCCAAGAAGTAGTTGTCTTTCAGACTTCATTTTCATGAAAGGCACCCAAGAATTGGAGGTCCTGACTTAATCTGTTGAAGTGTTTGCCATTAATTGAACAGTAACTTCAGCACAGCAGCATCTCAGAAGGCTTGCCAGGCCAAGATTATGGGCTTCAACTGATCCCAGGATGTAATATGGTAACCTGATACCAAATTAATAGTTTGACTTCATAATTTGATGGTAAGGCTGCTGTCTCTCAAAATACCTAAAAAAAATAGACATGGTGAGGGCGACTGTGATCCCAGATAAGGACAGAGCGTATAATCAAATCAAAGAGGCAAATTAACATACCTGGATTATTATTTTTAATCATTTGTGAAGATTTAATAGAAAAAAAACCAACCCTGAAACTTTAATTCAAGCCAAACTATTCAAGCAACTGCTTGATGTTTGAAAATACTCAAACTATGAACTGTGTTTTTTGTTAAAACCTCTTACTTTTGCATGTACAAAATGCCCTGTTTTCTACGTATTAGTAGTTCAATTGTTGCTCTTATATTTTATATAATTTTATTGCTCTTCCTGTACTTCTATGTTGGAGGTGTTTCCAAATAATCTTTTCTGTTTAACGCACTACACATGTTCTTGCATGCATTTGTGACTTACTCTATA
The DNA here is from genome assembly GCA_024336885.1 of Actenoides hombroni. NCBI lineage: Eukaryota > Metazoa > Chordata > Aves > Coraciiformes > Alcedinidae > Actenoides > Actenoides hombroni. The sequence continues at coordinate 11,336,017 of WUAM01000323.1, forward strand.
TAATTCGACCACTTCTAAGGGACCAATTGTAGTCTGCAAATTAATTTATGTTCGAGTTAGTTTGCAGGAAGATAGGGATGCTTAAAAGGATGAGCTTTTTAGTTGCAGTTTTGCATTATTGCCTGTAGATAAGTAGAAACATCTGTTTTCTTGTTTTTCAGCTAGTCAGACCTAGAAGGCTGCCTTAGAAGACAGCTGAAAGTAATGAAGGAATCCTTTATAGATCAGTGTCTATGAGATTTTGTGAACATTAACCCTATCCTAGCCAAACCCTGGGCAACCCGTTTCTTTAATTGCTCATCCAGAGCTTTGGGTTTAAATATTTTTCTCAGTTCAGTGTGATATAAAAGCAGACTTTTGGAAATATTCTCTTACAGTTTTACAGACAGTTGCAAATAGTGTGGGGTTTGTTTTATTTTCTTTGGTGAATTCTGACTGCAGAAGTGTATATAAACATTATTGTTTCTTTTTTTCTTTCCCCAGTTGGTCTAGTGGCAGTTGGCAGGTGCTAGCTTCCAAGAAGTGAGAGTTTGAAGCTGCACAGCTTGGTAATTGGCATAGAAGTTGAGTAAGGAAATTGCTTCCTTCTCCTATGCTACATACAATACAGTCTTTTTAAGACAAGTTCTTTTTCTTTTCCTTTTCCAGAGAAAATCGGCCATTATTCAGTTTTCTCAAAAAAACCAAAAAAAACCCAAAAAACGTAGGCAGCATGAGGAAGAAGTACTTGTCTTCAGAATGGCTTGTGTTTTGCTGAACTGAGTCTACAGCTCAGTCTCACCAGTATTTTTGAAAACCAGTCTAAGGATGTTTGAAAGTTAAAGTGGGTACCTGTGAGAGATGTGAAAAAGAGGTACCTGTGAGAAATGAGTGGCAAAAGAGAATCCTGTACAAGGAAAAAAAAAATTGTCAGTTTGCAATTATACAGAGAATGACTTCTTCCCCCCCTCCTAAAAGTGACATTTCTCTACTGTATAGATGAAAATATGATTCTTTACTGCTTTTTTTTTTCTTGCCACCTACTGGAAAATGAGGCAGAAAAGTTCACTTTCTGCAAATAAGAGGAAAAAATATTATTCTCAGATTCTTTTTCAAGTTATTTCTATTGATAAGGTCATTCATTAGGAATAGGCTTATAAATTAATTTTCATTGAAGCAGCACTTCTGTCACTTGGAATCAGGCTGCTGTGGAAACATACTTTGTATGAATAGTAATAATAAGGTCCATTAAATAGGTGAAGAAACCTGATGAAAGAGTGGAAAGTGAAAATGGTACAGTTGAAAACATAAAGGCACGTGTGGAGAGCAAAGGATATCCTGGTGTCTTCCTCACTGAACACCCCACATCCTTTAAATTCATGGTACAAGGAATTTTCTTTCAAGAGATGTATGAGTCTTATGATAAATAACTGTTCTTTATGTCATATTTGTATTTGAAATAATTTAGGCATTTCTAATAAAATACAACTTGTTTAAACCAATGTAATTTTGTGTGTTGCCAACTGTAAAGGATTCATCTTGAAAATAGTTCAGCAAATGCTGGATTCTTTTTGTAATGCTCTCCGACTTGACGTGTCTTGTGTTCTAACTTTTGACACCAAAGGTGTCAATACTTTAATATCTTCTTTTAAGCCTGCATTACTCTTGCTACTTTGAGTTAGAGAATTGTAGTCTTACTCATATGAAAGAAGAATCTTCCCACACCTTTTAGCAATAAAACATTGATGCAGCAATTGTGCAGTTTATTGTATGTTTTATATAGCTAGCTATGTAAATATACTTCTATAGTACAGTTGTATTGTATTATCACTTGAAGCTTATTAATTACATAAGAATGGTATTTGTCAAAGTAATACTTTTTTAGGAGTGTTGCCAGTTCAGACTTCACAGATGTTTCAGCAATAAGGCTCACGTAACATGAGTTATATTTGTTTGTGTGGGGTGTTTTTTTGTGGTGGTTTTGTTTGTTTCAGGTTTGTTTGTTTGTTTTTTTAATGGAGCAGCAGTAGAGTTAATGTGGAGTTGTTTTTCAGGATATTACTGCTGAAAGACATTTAAAAGTGCATTTTAACAGTTAATGAAGACTTTGGCAGTGTGTTTGGGTATAAATCTCAGTGCACAAATCAGAATTACAGAATTATCTAGCATTCCATGAGCATAAAGGAGTCCCTTCATGCATCAGACACAAGATGTGAGCTGATAATGTGTTGGGGTTTGTAGTACCTTTTCTTCATAAAAGTTGTTATAAAATAACTGAGTATATTCTGAAAGATAACTTAAATTGTATGAAGAACAAAATCATATGTTGAAAATAATGCATTATTCTGCAGGCATTGTAATGTGTGTCAGGGTGCATAGGAGACTGGGTCCTGATCTCATTTAGAGCATCCAAACGTGCTTGTAAATTCTCCTTGCCCTGATAGGGGGGTGAATCAGAGAGAGACAGATTGCAATGAAAATTTATTAGAATAACTTTAATATTTAATTATTATTAACTAATTTAATTAAGCTTTTATTATTAATAGAATCAAGCTATTAGAAAAATCAGATAACTATTTATAACGGTACATTTGCTTACTCCGTGCCACTGTTGTGACATGCAGAGGTACAGACAGTGGCACAGACACTGCCAGACACACAGCCACTCACAGTCACTGAGGGGTTTACTCACAGAAGAGAGCAGCACTGGCCTGACAGTGGCTTCTGGGCAGGTGTGCAGAGTCCCTCCTGGCGTCCCCTGTTCCCTCAGCAGCACACGCAGCCCTGCTGCCTCTGACATCACATGGCTGCCGCTGCCACCTTGGATGTGGTCTGAGTTGCACAGCTCTTCATTGGTGCTGTCATGGGCTAGCAGCCTTACGTGTGGTTTGCAGACTCTGGTTCTTCTTTAGTGTCCTGAAAATGTAACAGGATGACAAATCTCCAGAGCTTGTTAGGATTTTGTAGACTTTTACACCCTTCTTCTTGGCACGTGTCTGCTCCTTCTAGCCTGCTGTTTTCTGATGACTGTTACTGCTCTGTCCCTGTACGGTTCATTTAGAGAAACTCCCAGCAATAGTGTTTTTATGATAACGCAACTCTCGGACAGCTGGTACTTCAGCGTGATTCTGCAGTGGGAAGTCATGGACTTGTGAAACACTTTTCTCAACTTTCTTTCAATCTTAGTTTTACATTTGGAATTGAACTGTAATCGGTTTCAATTTTGGATTTTCTTTTTGTATTCTAATGTACTTCTATGGAGGTTTTGTTATTTGCTCCACTGGGAACAAGTTCAATCCCATTTTCCAATTCATAAAAAAATAGTAATTAAAAATGTTACATCAAATGCATTTCATGACAATTTTCTCTTAACTTGTTTTATGCAATTCCAATGGTAAAATGTATTTATTATAACTGAGTGAACTATATCTCCAGAAGTAGCCATCTTTATTTCAAGAGAGTCCTTCACTTTTTCCAATCATTAATAACTTTTGTTCAATTTTACCGAACTTTTATAATTCAAACTTCTGCTCTTGTTACTGTGAAACTTTCCAGTTGATGCTGAAAGTTGGAAGAAGATCAATCTAGTGGTTTACCATAACTGTAAGGTACATTGCACCCTCTGCAGGTCTTGTAATTCCTAGAAAGAAATAAGAGAAAACATTATGGATTTCTGCTGTGATTAGCTGGTTATTAGGTCTGACATTAATCACATATGTGGAAGTATGCATTGGGAATAATTTAGCTGAAGTCGAGGGAGTGGTACTGACATAAAATTGATATTAATGAGCTTTATTTGCAGACAGCTTTGAAGATGAGAAGCAATTTACATAACATCTTATTTTGTCCACAAAAGAGTGGATTAATTTTTAGCTGCTATTAGTTGGACAGCTCTCGAAGTACTATTTGTTCACTGCAAGTAAGATTAAAAGATCTGAGCTGGAAGTCTAAGAGCACTACAATTACTTGCTGTCAATGCTATTCAGTATTGTTCTATCAACTACTTTTATTACATAAAGTTCTTTATATGTTATATTTATACATGCGTGGACATTATCTAAACCCTTTCCCAAGAGGGTCCCTTTATAACCTACTGTCTTATCTTCTTGCATGTCACTCTGGGTACTTCTGTAGAAGCTTAGACGGTGTTGGCTACTTGTAATGACCATGTCCCATCAGACAATCTCTGAATTTTCTCACGTAGTACTTTATTGTTCTCCATGGATAGATACATAGAAGAAGGATGAATTGCTTTGCAAAGTCCATTTCATTAGCTCCATTTCCTGTGTTGATTTGGCTGCAAATGAAATAATATATTTGAAGGAGAATTTTTCAGTTCTCCTTGTGATCTAATACGTTTAATTTCTGATGCTCGCTAAAGGCATCTCAGGTGCTTCAGAGTGCAGATATATTTAGGTTGTGCTTTTCACTGTTAAAAAAAAAAAAATTAATCTCTTGGAAGTGATGGCATTCGATATCAAGCTAGTTATATTTATCATTGTATATGTCAGGTGAGGTTTGCTTTTTGGTGTCTGTGGGTGCTTAGCATTTCATATATCCTTTAGATACAGATTGCAACATAGAACAATGTTTTAATTTCAAGACTTTTAATTACCTGAATGTTTCATTTGGCTCCAATATGTACCTTTGAGCATGCTGGCTGCAGAGTGCTCACTTGATGGTTTCACTATATGGGGTTGTCAATTTTATGTGATGAATAGCTCAGTAATTATGGAGGCATTCCATCCTTTGTAACTATGCAGTGAATTGTGAATTCCATTCATTCATAAATAAAAAAAAAAGCAAACAACTAATTCAAGCTTTTCAGGAATCACTAAACTGTATTTTTAAATAGCGTATTTCAACTCTTAGTCTTGAGATAATTTTCTAAGAACCTGCAAGTAAATTAGACAATTAGTTTTAATTAAAATTAACTAAAATTTGTGTTCCCACCGGAATTTAATGTGTGTATATCTTTTGTTTCCATTTTTGTTCTGTATAATTATGGTAATGTAACTAAACAATTTTAATTTGTCACTGCTGTTGATATTGACATGTTATGTATAAATATTTGAATACTTCAGTTTGTAGTAATTAAAACTTGAGTTTATTATTCTATAGGCTATTAAAAGGCTATATAAAAATTCTGAATTAAGGCTACTGTGATATTAATTTTAAAAAGCTGTTGTTAATCTGCAATAGCTACCTTGTATGTAACAGTACTTGACTCCCTAAGTAGTTTATTTTAAATTAATCTTAAAATTGAGTAAAGATCAAGCTTTAAATTATTTCAACTATTTTTATATTGTCACTGCTTAATGACACTGAAGGAGAAAAGTAGTACTGTCAGATACCAGATAGTACCTGTGTTCCCCTAAACTTTATTGATTGATGTGTAAACATACTGCAGACTATTTGGAGAAGGGTTGGAAGAGGGTTTTTTGCTAGCATTTCATTTTTTGATAGCTCAGGATTTTTGAGTTTCAGTTGCTGCTAATGCAATTCCTCATTTTTAGTGTAGTCATTGTGTTTTCTTCTAACTCTTTTTATATAAGTTATTAATTATACAGAATTTTGTTCTGATTTTTGCTATCATAAAGATGCAGAAATTGAATTTAAAAAGAGATACAGTGACATATTTTCAAACTGCATATTCAGATTATTTCTTCTTTTGAAATAGAATTGAATGTTTATAAAAGAGTGAGGTTTGGACTGGAAAAAGTAAAGCATTTTCAATACAGTTTTGAACCTATTTCATGGTTCTCTGAGTTAGTTTGGATATTGAAATATCCAATCAAGGGAATGAATGATAGCCCAGATGATTTTGTCTGTTGCTCTCCACAGAGGCAATATATTCATTTTGAGTAAAAGAAGTCTAATTATATTTTTTTTGTAATGCATGAGTCCCTGAAAAAATTAAAAGATGCTGTTTCCTAATTAAAAAGTAAAAATAATCATCTTAACAATGTCTTCATTTTATTAAATAACAGTGGGTTAGGGCAGGATTTCTAAAACTATTGTAACAATCATTTATTCAATGCAATACTTCATATAAGAAGCAGCAGAAGATGAGAAATGTGACAAATACCTTTCAAGTGTCACCCTGTAAGGGTCTATTTTTTTTTTTTTCCTGATTTAAGTGTCTTTGTGTGTGTGTATGTGTGTAATCAGACTTGACCACAGTAGCGTGTCTCTCTCAAAATGCCAGCTCCTTGAAGTTTTATGTTTTTTTCCCTATTTTAACAGAAATACTTGATTGCACCATTTAATATGGAAGAACTCTTAAGTCCCTGGCTGACCAGGAAGAACACGCTGACCCAACAACTACTGTCTGAACAGTACAAATCTCCATGGTGCTTTAAAAGACAGTTCCCTAAAATTATTTGCCATTGTCACTTCATTTCCTTTCAGCTGCCTCCGTAGCTTAGTTTAGCTTGCAGACACGCACAGAATCTCACCAGATAATCCCCAAAAGGCAGGGCTTGTATTTGTTATCTTTCCAGGCACAGTATTTTATCTCCTGTGAACCCTTTTGATATGGGTTTTTGGTCCTCATATGAATGATATACCAAGTAACGTTTGGATGGAAGATTGTAAGCATGCTGGTTTTGTTGATGTACTGTATTTTAGTCATAATTTTTTTCTTTTTTTCCATTACTTGCAGCCATTGAAAGGTGTAAGCACAGTTGAAAAATAGAACAAATTTTGAATAGTTACCATAGATGTGAACGAGGAATATCAGAGTTTCATTGCTCGATGACAAGATCTATTTCAGTTTAATAAGTAATTCTGGTTTGGGTTGATTGGGGCTTTTTGCATGATACAATAGGTTGGTAGTTTTAGAATACTCACTATGTTTAATTTTGAGTAGGTTTTATATGCTGTTGTGAGATTTTGGTAACTGTTGAAACAAGAGCATTCTTTATGGACGCATTTGGACAGATGGTTGTCCTGTGCAATATGCACAAGGATGTTCTTTTCTCAAGGGCTGAATTTCATCTTTGACTGTTGAGGGTTGGGGATTATGTTCATGTTCCCTCTCTAGTTCAGACGCTGATGTGGCCCCTGGGGAGTAGTTTCCTGGTTATCACTAGAGGCCGTAAATGAAAACTAAGAAGAAGTAGGTCATGTTTTATGTTCTGTTTTTGAGTTTATCACTAAATGGAGTAATAGAAAAGTCATTGCATATTGAAACCTCAGGGCATCATTTGCTGGTGCTGATACTGTCATGAGGTGGCGTTTGACAGACCCCTGATTAAATATTTGCATGATTGGATTTCATGAGAAAAAAGAGGTGATGCTATTTCAACTTGAATTTGTGTATGTTTCTAGTCAAACAGAAATGGGGTTTGCCCTTGACTACTTTTTTCTGTGCAGATCTGGAATTGATTTTTGTTTGTCTCTGAAGAATTTACTTTTTAAGAGATCACTTTTTAATGAATTGCTAAATTTTAGGAAGAATGCATTAGAAATCAGTTAAAGTCCTGTCAGTTATTGCATCTTGTAATCAGAACTATCCTGTTGCTTCTCAGTTAAATATCTCTTACGACAAAAAAAACCCTCCTGAATGCTTGAATTATTTCTGTTCATACTAATGCATTTGAATGACACATCTGAACATTCCCAGTCTGCAAGTTGTGAGGCACAAAAAATTTCCCATTGAATCAAAAAGTGTGTAGTAGTGTAATTAAAATATTTTATTTCAAATTTTCCATTAAAGTATTTTCATGGAAGATTTGGAAATTTAATCAACCTGTGTGTTTTTTATAAAAGGGAAGGCAATAGGTTTGATGTTATTTCAGTTCCTTAAAAATTTATTTCTGTCCTACTGAGCACTGACAAGTTAAATTCCTTTTACATTGTTTGTAGGTTCCTGTAGGATTTAACAAGTACCACCATATAATTACCAATAAAACATTCATAAAAGTTAGTTGACTGAAAAAATAATGAACTATTCCCATCTTTGTCATAGGGATAGTTTAATGTTTCACTTTAATTTCTTAAGACAAAGGTGTAAGGAACAGATGAGCAGAAGAGTACTTGGCAAATATGCTTTTACATTGAATTTGTAGGTGAGCGGAAGATGCTAATTATAAGTCTCATTTTAGATACATGTGAATATTACTAATTAAAATTTGCAGTTATTCCAGATTTTATAATTGAGAACTCTTAAGTTTTGATTTCACATTGTCCATCTGCTGCAGGTAGCATTCATGTCAAACAAACAGATCTATTTTCACCCAAATGTATTGTCACCTAGCAACAAGAGAATTTACTAAAACCACAATCATACCAGCTAACTTTTAATCAGATCATTCAAAGTGGTCTTAAAATCAAAAGGCAAAAGTGGAAGCTTCTCTGAGTAGAGGAAAGAAATTTGAAGATTTAAAAAGAAAAAAAAAGATTTCTGCATACTGCTAATCCTGTATTTCAGCATGGCAAGCAAAAAAACCACAGAGAACTTAATTTATCTGTTCTAAACCAATCTAGGATAATGGGGAAGCAATGCTGTTTTCTATTCTTGTAGTTGGTTTTCTTAATTTGTTTACAGTTTGTATGGATGTGGTTTGTTTTGTTTGGTTTTTTTGTTTTTTTTTGTTTTTTAAATATTATTACTACTGTGTATGCAACTGCCCGAGATGATGACCTTCACAACCAGGTCAGCCATGTGACAAGTCATTTTTGGTGATTGCATTATTGGGTAGATAAGTACCTGTACTAAGCAGTGCTAGTATTTTTTGACTGCTACTACCATGTTCAAATGTAAGTTTGTGCACCTGAGTTACCACTTTATGCTTGTTATAAAGTTATTATTTTATCATAGTGTTAATCTAGATGTTATCAATTGCTAGAAGTTGCATATTGCAGTAGTAGTGTACTGGTTCCAACAGTAGTAGTGTACTGGTTCCAGCACGCCAATGGACAAAAATTTGGTATTTTTTAATCACACAAATGATGAGATTAAAATACATCTGATTCCTAATGAAGCTGAGCATGTGGGTATGATAGTGTGCCTTTTTGAACTGTCCTGATATTTTGAATAGTTGTGGAAAATGATCCCTTAAAAATATAATTTGCTTTCTTTTTCAGTAGAATACTAGGATGGATTATGGGTTTAAAGCTCATGTTACCAATGTGTTTGTTTCCTCTTCAGTCTGGGAATAAGTATGATTTGTGGTTATGATTTCTGTTCCATAATGAAAGCTGCTGCTCTGCCTCAAAAAATGAAAGAGTGCAGACTTGGCACTGGTTTGTTAAATACTGCTCTGCAAAGTCCAAGTGTCACAACTGTATCTTATATGTATTCTTGTCTGCCAGCCTTTCTTGTAGAATATCTGATGAACCAATTTTTTTTGTATTTTCTTTGGGAAATATTTAAGCTGAGATCAGCAAAACAGAGTAGTTAACCTGTCCTCTTTGATCTCCTGGCAGGCGTCAGGAGGTAGCTTGGATCTGCCTCTTGCCCTGCTGGTAATCCAGGCTATGAGAGACTATGGGAAAGCTTTCAAGAGGTTGGATGAAATCTGGGAGGTATTTCAGGAGAAGGGGCGCAGTGGGGGTTGTCCTTAAGGAAAATGCCTGTGGGATCTACATTTAGCCATAGTAAAGCATAGGGTATGTTCCTGGGAAACTTCCTAGGAGCAGTTTGTCTACTTGAAAATAATCTTAAATGACAGTTACTTATCTCGGAAGGACAGTTCTTTAATATTTGTTTAAGTCTCAACTCCTTCAAATGCAGCAAAGATGTGTATTTACAAAAACAGTTGGGTTTGGTTTTTTTAAAGAACCCTATGCATGTATAATAATGCTGCTTGAGTCATTCCCAAGTAGTGCCAAGTAAGCTTTATGCCTTATAAATTTTCTGTTTCATAAGCTTACTTTTGTCAGCTCCTGTATATAGTGGTTACTTAAAAACAAAACCGAAGAACAAACTAAAACCAAACAAAAAATACAAAAAAACCTCACCACAAACCCAAAAAAAACCCCAACAAACCTCACACAAAATATAATGGCCTGCTGTATTTCATAGTATCATAAATACAGTTTTGGGACACAATCTTTTTTAAATTCTTACATGCTTTGGTATGCATGGTTTCAGTCTTCTCTCCCAAATTAATGGGAGATTTTTGCTGTATATTTCAGTTCAAGTAGATGAAGTTGCTAAGATAGGCTTTTATTATACAAAAATCATGAAGCTAATAAAGTATTGATGAATAATGTGAGGAAGAAAAAAGGAAAAACTCCCATGGGTGGAGGGAATTTGTGAGGGTAACATTGACTCTTTCAGGCTGTTCAGTCAGTAGGCTGAGTGGGCAGGCTGCAAGTCAAGTGGGTTAGATACTCCAGGATACGTGGGTCTGCCAAACCTCCTCTCTGGTCTTGGAGGGCTTGGCCTCTCTTTAGGCTAGAGTGTTGTTATACCTGTCCTTGAATTTCCTGCGCTCTGGGCAACAAATGACAAACACTGTTCCAGTGGCAGCTTTCCAGTAATACTGTGAAAGAAACATTCCTTCAGGGTGAAAACTCTTTTCTAATGGTTACCATGGAAATGGAGAAGTGAGTGATTATATAGATTAATGTCTCAGTTACATGTAAATGTTCTGCAACCTTTTCTGCCTTATCATTTAAGAGAAACATTGATTCTGTAACCACTGGGCCATTAGTGCTTTCAGCTCCACTTTAGCTAAGATTTGGGCCAAACTTTTAATGCAGAAAAATAGCTAGCTATTTAAATAAGTGGTTTGATTTCTAAGAGTTCTGCTGGATGTTCAAAATTTTAGCAGGCAAGGTTGTTTTTCTATTGTTGTTGCATAAGATGCACTTTGTAGTTTAATTTTATGTAATCAATGCTTGAAACATTGGACCAATATCCAGGGAATGGTACTACTTTTTTTTCCACTGTTATTGCCCTTATGACATTGCTAGTCAAAATGACTACTCAAGAAGAAGATTTCCAGAAGAGCTGTAAGACAGGAGATACAGTTAAATTGATCATAATTGCCTCAATATGCTGCTTGTTATAAATGGTGGCAAATTATTCTGGTGCATTCTGGTCAGACAGATGAGTCACAGCGCAGTGTGGAATGTCTCATTCCTCAATCTAAGGGAGAATTAAACTTTTTTTTTAAATGCCATATTAAGCCAGTTAACAGTCAAGTTTATCTTTAATAAAAAAAAATGTACTAAATATATTTTTACTGTGGTGTAACTTCATGACACTAGCAGCATCATATTGATCTTTTGAATGTTTTTCCCCATTCCTGTGGAGTAACTGGTGTGATATGTTACCTTCTAAAGATAGTTTTAGTTTTATTAATCAACGTGTAGAACAAGGTTCTAACAGTACCTGATGCAGGGCTTTTCACTTTGTTTAATAGCAACGTACATGTACTCTTACACTAAAAAAATTGCAAAAAACCCCAAACTTACTCTGTTTTTGTTTGTCATTTCTAAGTGTGGTTTTGTTGGTTTTGGTTTTGTTTTGTTTTTTTTAGTTGGATTTATTTATTTAAGTGCTATCTGGATTTGCATTCATGATCACTGTTTTCATATGACATGCCAGCTCTTACTAGCCCCTGCACTCCTCTCCAATAAGAGTGTAGTGAGTCTTCGTGGTTCGGTGCATAAGTTAGGTTAAAGTGAAGGAAGGTACTTCAAGAATTATCTCAGAGTGTTTATTTTGCTTAGCTCGTAACCAGAAACATAGCTTGATTCCTCTTCTTAGTGTTTCTCCTTTTAACATCCATACTCTTCTTGGTTTTTGCCTTGGAAAGGTCAAAAAGGCTTTTGTGTTTGAAGTGACATTTTGTAATTTAAAAATTTTCTCGTAGAGATGTGACTGGATGGAAGCTCATGTCAACAGGGAAGGTAGTCTGGAACCAGAGGGTAACTTCCATTGTACCTTGAGAGCAATAAATGTGAGAATGGAGTGTACATAGAGCACCGAGACACTAGTGTGGGGGTCCAGATGTGTAACTCTTTCTTGATACTGTTCTTTATTTGTAAAGCCATTGCACTTAGTAATTCAAATATTACCGTGTTTTTCATATGAGCTAAGAGTTTGCATTGCCATTGTATGCTTGTTGTATGAAACTAGCATGCTTACTCTTTCCAGATGCTGTGTAGCTTTAAGGTGGTCTCAGCACAGTCAGCAAGAGCATCTTCCTTTTTAAGTGTACCGACTGTACTAAGTGAGGCAAGGTGGATATCGCACAAACTCAGTTAGCATCTATGTGATGAGATCACATTGGGGAGATAATGTTTGAAATTATAATGGGCTTTATAGCCTAAGAGGAGCATCTTGAATTCTGTGTGGTTACACGCTGTGAATCTGAAATCATGTCCCCCATTCCTCTGATGAACACAGCATGATGAGTATTTGAATGTTGCAAATGAGATTAGACAAAGGTTTGAGTAACCAAAGAAAAACGGTTGGTGCTAAATGGAAAAAAAATGTAATTTTCGCCTATATCATCTAGATACTTAAATTCTAGGTTCTACCAGTGCTCAGTTAGAATCAGGAGCTATTAATGGCATGATTTTTTAAATACTAGTTCTTCCCAGTGTGTAAGTATTTAGGAATAATATTCAGTCTTCATACCTCTTGCTGGAGCCCATTTTAGGGACACTTCCGTTGTATCTATACTATGCTAATGAGAGAGTGACAGGGAATATTTTTTTGCATGAGAACTCAGTTGCCTATCCTGCTAACTTGTTAGAGTTTTTTTCTGGGACACACAGAAACCATCTTGTACATAGTTCAGGAGCTAATATGGACCCTAACCATTTCCCAGGAGACAGTTTGTGGCTGATGGGCCCTGCTGTATGAAGGGCTGTGGTAGTGTGGGTATGGGCTATTCAACAGCAGTTGACCTCTGTGTCAGGCAGTGGCCTAGCAGACATAGCTCTAATAATGTAGAGTAACTTGAAGAACTTACCAAGGTTAAAAAAAACTGCTGAGTATTGTATTGGTTAGCCAGAGATTTAGGAAAAGTGACACATGTACTTGAAGGTCTGGAAAAAAATCTTACTTTATCAATGTTCCTTTCCCATCCCTCTGAACAATATGTGTTTCTTGTCTTTTACTTTTGAAAACTTTTATCAGTACCTGGGTCCTACATTAGTCTACAGAAGGCATTCAGATGGGTTCGTTGCCCTATAAACCTGTATGTAATATACTGGACCACCTGCGATTGCTCCAAGTTAAGGGTTGAGGCAAAACATTACTTCCTCTGATTCTAGACAAAATGCTTGAGCCCAGGTGAGTGTGAATTCATCTGTGCCAAAAAACTGCTAATCACATTTTTCTTTGGGAGTGTGTCCTGAAACTGGAGAAAGTTGTAGTGACTCTGTGGATTGACTCAATGCCAGCAGTTCATCTTTCTCAAGGTGGATCCTCCTGTGAATAGCAGAACTATGTTTCCGATTCCAGAGGAAGAAGGGCTTTTGAGGAGAAAGGTTTTTGACTTCTATCTGTGGTTCTGACCTATCCACCTTTTGAATGATTTTGACTCTATGCCAGGAGTTAATCTTTCTCAAGGCAGATCCTCCCATCAATAGCAGAACTGTTTCTGATTCCAGAGGAAGAAGGGTTTTTGAGGAAGGTTTTTGAATTGTACCTATGCTTCTGACCTGTCCACCTTTTTAACTACTCAGTGGCACTGCTGAACTGATTTACAGAGCTGTGACATATAATTAAATGTGGTATCAAACCATGTGGCAAACTCAAAATCCAGGTCACACAAACAGCCATGTTGACAAATTGAGATGACTGGTAGAGTTGCAATACCTGGGGAACTCCAGTGTGTACAAGGGAATCCTTAAAGAGCAGTCCTTCATAAGAAAGCATGATAGGTAAGAGACAGTATTCAAGGGCAAACAGAAGAGCATAATATATACAAGTAGATAAAACTATACTGATCATGTTACTTTTAGTGTTTAGATTCAGTGAGATTGCTGGCTAAGCATACACTTTGCATTTGTAATGAAGGCAAAATGGTACATCTCGGTCTGTGAGGAAGAAGGAATGGCCAACTTCTTATCTCTGTGGACCACATCTCTTTTCTCAGCACAGTCCCAGACTGCATCAAGCATCCTTAATATTCTCCAACTGGAACAGAGTGTAGCTCATTGCCCACATGCTGGTCATGACATCTATGCATTTATTTGTTGATAAAATTGGGTTGCACTTGTTTTTTTTTAAATGCACTTTTCTTTTGGTGTTTTTTCATTTTGTTTTGTTTTCCCCACTTAGTTCTCTAATTCGGTAATTTATTTCAAATTCAGTCATTCATTGCCTAGGGCTTACTATCCTGGAAATGTATAGCTCCTAGAGAGCTATAGGTGGCGATCCTGTTGATTTAGGAAGTTGTCATTCTAGTTTGGGGAAAAAATTCAAAGGAAACTAAATCCCCCTGAAACTCAAGCCAGTATAGGTGCATAATAGCATATGCCTATTCCACCAAATGTTGTTATTAGCATTTGTAAACATGCATGAACTAACTGTAATTGGGTTAATTGCTAAGAAGGCAGTCCAGGAGAAAGTGGCTCAACAGTGGCAAAGTGTGCCCGGGCTTCTGGGCAAATTCTTGAGCAATTATCCAACAGTTTCTCCTATGCTGCCACACTGATGTTACTGTCAATGCTGTACCTCGATAGTGTAAATATGCTGCAATTATAATTTTCCATAAATCATGTAAGTAACTTTAGAAGTAGTACATTAAATCAAAGCGATGATTTGTTATGAAAGGATGTTTTTCAGCCAAAGCAGACTGGTGTTGATTTAGCCATAAATTAAGAGTGTTGCTTTGTCTTCAGGGTAAGAGCTGTAGTGACAGGGCCACATAGGGATCTTAGTGACACATGCTAATATTAAGGAGTAAGCAAATCCAGTTGTCTGCAGAATTATGCCTATGAAAAATGATGGGCAAGCTACAAATGAACATTTTGGAGTAATAGGGTTCCAGGCTTTGTCACTAGTTCATGCATGCCTCACCTCCCTTGCCCAGTAACACCTCTCCTTCATGTGGTTTTTTGATTAGGTTTTTTTTATTTCTTTCCCATTCAGTTCAGGGTAAATAATTCCCATATCCCATTAAACTGTTCAGCCATGTCATTAATCTTCTGAATTAGATGTTCATTTGGAGGCAGTGTCAGCATACAAGTAAAGTAGGTCACAGTAACTTTTCCACTTTCTTAGAGTAAAAACATTTTCTAAAGCTATGACCTTGAAGCATATGTTTGAAGCTCAGGAAGGCCTAAAGAAAAAAAATAAAATAAAAGGCACTAAAGAAAAAAGTGCTGCTTGGTCCTGGGGAAAGTGTTCAGAATGTAACATTTATTCTAAGTGAAAGCTCTAACATTTAAAAGACATAAAACATCAGGTGTGGTCATGGAAAGTCCCTGATGACCACTAAAATAAGCTATTTGCTCACAACGGATACTGGAAGAAGAGTAAAAAAGGATGAAAAAGACAAAGAAGATAAGAAATTATACAGGCAGCAGTGATGGATGTTTTTGGTGTATTAGTTCCCGTTAATTTTATCACCTATTGTATTAAATGCCCTGATTTGTTGTTGGAGTGTCAGTATTTGATTATTTTGTGAACAGGTTGATGTTTATTGTGTCTTTTGAATTGAGAAGTGTCATAAAATACTTTAGCCTTGCTATGTATTTAATTTGTGTACCATTTATTGGTGTCTCTGTAAAGCTAAATATCATAGTGAATTGGAACATTAGGTTACCTAATTAAGTATTTCAGAGGGCTATGTGCTAAAAATAAAACTGGTAAGTGGTAGCAATTCACTGTTCCTAGTAGTTATGAATGTGTAAAATATAGAACACAGCTTCAGGCCTATACTTGAATAGGGTTTATTTTAAGAGCTTTATTTACAGCCTGCATCATCAGAGGGAGTGATTCAGTGATTTCTTTTCGACTTGGATCAAGTCTAGTAACGACTGAACCGCTTAACAATCTCCCAGCGCTTTAATTGACAATTATCTCTTTTTTTTTTTTTTTGGCTTTCAGTCTTTAGTAGGATACTTTATAGAACGACGGGCATGAGAGTAGTAGTTAACCCTTCTAGAAATATGCTTTGCCAGTGTGTTACATGCAGTAGTCATGGCACAGCATGACTCTCGGAAGAGTCTGTGACATTTGTTTGCCAGCAATGATAATACTGTCCATTGTAGTTTTGCTGACAGTCACCAAAGTGATTATGAATTTATCTGTACTATAGAATTGTGTGGCATGTTGACAGCTGCAGAAATGATTTAATTTTGGCTCCATACAAGCACATAGCCAAGTGCTTATTAATAAAGCGACATTTATAAAGTAAAAATTATGACGACTTAATGTTGCCCACAAAAGTGTAATTCATGTTTCTTTTCGAAATGAATAGTGAATTAGGAATTTTATCGTATGACAAAATACATTAGAAAAGTATAAGAGATAGGTAGATGAACATGACTAATACTTTCGTTGATTTAATACAATTTAAAGTTTGTTAATCCTGTGAAATGTGTTTCTTTTTCTGCAGCTAGAGAGCTCCATTAATGGCATTTGATACTCCATAAATCTATTAAATGAAATAGCCCTAGGATTTCATTGACAGAGAAGAAATACTGTGTGTTGAAATGTAATTATTAATTAAATAGCTGTAATCCTAAAGTTATTATGAGTGTTAAATTATTTAATGGGCACTGTTAAACAGGAAGAGTGTGTGTATAAGTATATACTCATGTGATGATAATCAAAATGTCAGAGTTTGACTGGTTTTGATTAAGCATTCGGTGTTGCAGGTTAAGCCCAAGGAAGTTGCGGTGGTGTGATATTGATCAAAAATAATGACATAATTTTATTTAAAAATACATATTTTCTATGTGTGTGTCAAATTACATTTTCAGTGTAACTTGAAGCCAAATCATCTTTTTTTACGAAAGATTTAGTCATGAAAGCTGAGTAACATCGAAGGCTTCAAACTGAGTTTAACAAATTAGAAAGGAGAGAGATCTTATTGCTCTCTACAGCTATCTGAAAAGAGGGTGTCTGACTGACACCAAGATGGGTGTCAGTCACTTCTCCCAAGTAACAAGTGATGTTGGAATGAGAGAAATAGCCTCAAGTTGTTCCAGGGGATGTTTAGGTAGGATATTAGGAAAAATTTCTTCACTGAAAGGGTTGTCAAGCACTGGAGCAGGCTGCCCAGGGAAATGGTCGAGTCACCATCCCTGGAGGTATTTGAGAGATGTAGATGTTGTGCTTAGTGACATGGTTTAGACTCAGCAGTGTTAAGTTTACAGTTGAACTTAATGATCTTAAAGGTGTTTTCCAACCTAAATGATTCTAGATTTTCCTACTTTGATTCTGTGCGTACAAGCTCGTGAAAGAGGCTGTGAGCAGTCCCTTGATATTCTCCTTGCACCTTGGTTCTATTCTCTTTTGACCGGAACTTGGATAAATACCCACAGCCTATTTTACAAATAGGGAAAAAACAAAGCTGGAAGTTGGCTGAGGCCCTTAATACTTCCCATAAGCACAGAAAAAATTTTCACAGGTTGGTGGATCCTTTTTTATATCATCAGGCTTCTTATAATAGTAATGGGACTTGGCCAGTTATGTGCTTGTTAAGGTGAAGTAATTGACTAACAAGAAAGTTTTGGTGATCTGGTTAAGCTGATACTTTACTCTGGAAATTATATCCTCTCATTGGGTAAGTATCAGTTATAAACATATTACTGTTTGAGGTTCTTTGAACAGTAATTTCAGAAGGTATTCCATCAGTATTCATTTTCAAGTTTCATTTATTTAAAGCTATTGTACAATAATTTGTTATGTAGTGGATGTGAGGTTTTTTCTATGTTTAGAGCAAAGAATAGTGGAAGTATTTAGGCTGAAGCTGCACGTTTTTTGAATGGCTTTTGTATTCCCTTTGACAAGAATCACATAGCTCCAATTAATGCAAATGACTAGATTTCCACCTGCTTGTTTAATGAGCTGAGAGCAGACTGTTATTAACATGAGATTTGCAGGTCAGTAGAAGCAGTGAGACATTCTGGTTTGAATGTACTCTCTGTTTATTTCCATTGCTCTCTGACCAGTTTAGTTATATAGGAATTAGCCTGTAAAACAAATGTGCTAATGTTGGTATTGGTACCACGCAGATGGGTGAAGAAAAAAAAATCAATGATGCACACCTCAGTAGTTGGGTTTTTTTTTGTTACTGGGATTGATTCCTGCTGCTGAATGAGCCTGTCTCACTCAAATCAGAGATGTGTTTTGCATCTTAGCAGGTTGGTTGATTCGTTTGTTTTCTTCAGAGCTGAGACTTGGTTGCGTTGGGGTTAGAGACAGTAGTGGCAAAATTTACCAAGAAGCAGAACATGAAGAGTATTGGTATTTGCTTCTATGTAGTGATTCATGTTGTCCATTTTTTCTAACATACACTAACAGAAGAGAGAGACATATTTATGGAGTGGCTTTGCAGTATTTAGTAGGCAGGAGCACTTGCTATAGAGGTGACAGCTTTCTCTGTGTTAATGTGAATGAATGGTATGTACTGGCTGATTTGCTGCTTCTGTAACATACACCATACAAGAAGTTTTCAAATTAATTTATCATAAGAAATAATAAATGTTAAATTTATTAGAAAATTATGTGGGTATTTTGTTTTAGTTCTTTCACATATATTCAAAGGCAAAAGAAATGGAAATCCATTGGTCTTTCCAAACTCTCTCTCTCCCCTTTTTTCTCAGCTGTGAAAGAAATGAAGGCACAGAGCTCATTACATGAATGTTTCATGGTCTAGCAAATACACCTCGCAGAGACTGGCTTCATAAGCTGAATTTATTTAGTTTAAAAAGAAGAGTTCAGAGAATATTTGATCAAAGATTGTCGGTATCTGCATTGGGAAGAGATAAATACTGTTAGAGAGCTGTTTCATTTTGCAGGCAAAGATACAGCAGGATCATAAAGTTGGAATTTGCAAATGCAAAAAATTGAGGTAAAAATACAGTATAAAATATTTTTTGAGGATAAGAGATATTTACTCTTAAATTAACCTTAACCAAGATGAACTGTTTAATAAAAGCTGTGCTTTAGTGGTATCACAAGTTATTAGACCTGATGCAAGAATTATTGGTGATAGTTTGTGACATGTATTATACAGCATATCACACTAAACAGTATTACTATGGCATTTTTTGGTCAAAGAATCTTTTGCAAGTTCATGTCCTAGCAGTACTGTCATTGCTTTGTTTTGCTATTGCAGGAAGATAGAAGTATAATTTGTGGTTTATTGTCTTTAAGAGTTAACTACATTCTGTGTCACCAAAAATCTCTTTTCTTTGGCCCTGGCATATGAGGCTTCCTGGAATATATTATAGAGTATATTGGCAGAAAAAATGAAAGTAGTAGCATGTTGCCTAGTAGCTGAGACATACAGACAAAAGAACTAAACTTATAATAGTGGTAGTGTTAGTCCAAATAGAAAACTAAGTTTGGAAAACTTCTTCTTTCTCAGAAGCATAAAACTATATATAAAAAAAATCTGTACTAAATAGAAAAAAAAACCAAACCCAACCCCTAACACCACATAATCTAGAGGGCTTTTTCTGTTGTTTGTTTTGGGTTTGTTTTTTTTCTGGTGTATTTTTAAATCAGTTATAATTTACAGCATTGCCATTGTTTATTTATCATAGAGTCATAAGGTTGTTGTCTTTCCTTACAAGATTGACATGAAGTGTAATAAACGTTGGCAAAAAGCTCTGAGATCCTTAGGTGCAGAAAGACTACAGAAGTATACAGATGAAGTGTTAGAGGTGCTGCTCAAGAGTCATATGGAAAGAGAATTTTCCTCCAAGATTCTTTGGAAAGCCACTTCATTAAAACAATTTCCCATTTGTCTTTCTGTTGGCAATTTTCCAGTAGTTAAACAAACAGTGACAGTATGCAACATCCTCAGCATAGTACAATTGGTATGACACAGCAGAATAAAGGTAAATTATTTCCCAGTAGCTAGACAAAGCCTCTAACTCAAGTTATTTACAGTATTGTTCTTGGGCTGATGTTACAGTTAAAAGTTAGTTGTAGCAGTTCTGGAGAAGTTTTCACAATTGAATCGTGTGAATTCATACATTTCACCTGAGTTGCTGGATGAACGTGAGACTCCTTTAGAGTTGAAGTACCTAATTCAGTAATCTAATGACCAAGGAAAAGCATTTGTGCAGTAAGAATTGCTAAATAAGCTACATGAGGCCCAGTCAAGTTACTCTTCTGTTGTACTGTTAAAATTTCACTTGACTGAATAAAAAATGCCTTGTCCCGCGTTCATTGACCTCCAGCTTTCCATAGCTATTTTATCTTTTCCTATACTTGATTGCTTGAGAACTGCACTGTCAAGTACCTTCAAAATGTATAGAAGAGCTTGTTTGCTTTCCTTTTATCTGTGTTCCCTTTTCCTTTCAGACATAGCCTTGCTCATTAAATGTAATGCCTTGAGAATAATATTCTCTAAACAATTTGGAAACAAATTGCATTAATTCCTTGGAAATGTTGCGAAATGTTTCTACTGTGGCTGACTGGGAGAGTGAAAAAAGGTTATTTTACTAATTACACAGTGATTCTATAATTAGCTCACTTAGCCGATTTCAGCTTCCTCTTAAACTTTTGCATCAACTGAATCTTGAACGCAAAGAATTTTCTTTGTGGTAGGAGCTGAGAAAATCTGGACAGTGTCCACAGCACAGAGCCTATTCTACTAGCTTGCCCTTGCTTGTGGCAGCCTTGTTCCTCTGCAGTTCCGTGCTCGGGCCTTGGGGAGCGCGGGGAAGCTTGGGATGTTTTCATGATCCCGCAGAATGATTTCTTAAGTATTTTGCTGGCATTCATCTAACTCAATTTAGGCATCTAAAAGGCAGATATTTGTGCCTGAGTTAATCACTCAGGAGGAGAACTAGATGTATTTACATAATGATTCGTTTAACCTAGTTCTCTCTGAATATGAAGTGAGTGTAAGTGCCTGAGTCAAATGCAGGTATTTTAAAAATAAAATCAAAGACTAGGTCAGGGGAATTCACACACCCCCACCCCCCCCCCTTTTTTTTTTTTTTAATACCCTCTCAAGCTACAGAAAGTGGAGATACGTAACAATAATTACATCACCCCAAATTAGCCCAGGTTTACTATAAAAGTTAGCTGGGTGATACTCTTTGCTCCCCACTGTTGTCAAAAGGGAAAGAGGGACTACGCAGTGTCATTTAGGTTAAGGAACTGAGCTGGAAACAGCCTTTCTCCAAGACAAGGGGGCTTAAGGAAGTAACTTGGTGATAGCAGGTAATAAATATGCTTAAATATTCCAATGTATTACTCTGTTCACTTTATTCAGACTTTTTATTAGGCTGAAAGTATGCAGAAAGTTCTTTGGAGTGGCAGTTACGCTATGCTAAGTGTGGCATGCAGTAGGAAAAGTACGCTGAGAGAGATGAAAAATACGCTTTTGTTGATATGTGGGTGCATCTGTATATACTTGTAAGATCAGTGCCAAATTGTGCCTGTCTAGAAGGAACTTGACAGATTTGATTGTGCTCTTAACTCTGTAGTAGAATGTCGTTTATGTTAAAAAATTGCTGGTTTTGTTCCTAAATTTACCCCCCGGCCCCTAAAAAAAAAATAATTTTTTTTTTAATGTCTGTTGCAGCATAATGAAATTCACATCTGTAAGTATAGAATATTAATGTGTTTAATTTACTTGAAACATTCAGGAACCATTCCATGTGGATGTATTAAGTGAAAAACAAATCTTAAAACTGTGACCATTTGAAGAAGTGTTTCTGAAATGGTATGCTGAAAATAAATGTAAATAGAGGATGGATTCTTGCATATTGATACAGCATACCTGATCTATTTTAGCATTAAAAATAAAAATAATAAATATAGTCTGTCTTTTTTTTTTTTTTCCTTCCCCCTATTAAAACAATGTTACTTCTGTTGGGAAAAAAAAAAAAAAAAGTTCAATTCCTAGGGCACAAACAGGATGCAAAGTGTTCCTTGGGTAAAACACAGCTCCAGGCATTACACGTGCACTTTAGATTTAAAAATTTAAATCTTTTTATATTCAAAATAATGGATCTGAGGCTAATTTTATAACCATGAGACATAAACAGCAAAGGCTGTGTCCTCAAATGTCTTCAGTTTATATTTGACAGAAAGAATATGTTGGCAGGAGTATTTTTTATTATTTTTTTTTTAATTGCTGAGAGCATAAAGGAGGGAAGAATGTCTCTGCATAGATGACACTCCCACTCCATTTAGTATTTTTATTATTGGTTGTTTGTTTTAGGGCAATGTACTTTTTTTTTTTTGTAAGCATTCTTAATATGTGCCAATTTGTATAGCCTGATACTACTACCTTTTGATAAACTCCAATGCTTTTGAATACGTTCAGCAGTTACGCAGCAAACGAGAGTTCACTTTCATCACAGACAAGAATGGCTGTAGCAAGTCAACCATAGAACACCTTTTGTAGATGAGGGGTGCAACTATCCCATGTTCTGTGTTCCCAGTGGCGGAGAGTGCAGTTTGTTGGGCTGCTCTTTTCTGCTTATGCATGTATAAAGCACAGCTTTCACCTAGAACACAAAGTATTTTCCTTCTGAAACAAGGAGCCTAGATACAGATAGGTTATGCTTTCTAAGTGAGCCTTACAGAGTAGTGAAGTGGGGCAGTGATGTAATAATTTAATATTGTGATGTCATAAATCGGCTTCTGCTGCTTTTTTTTCATTTTAAATTTTAAACTTCCCAAATAAAAGTCAATATTTAAATTTTCTTGATGAAATGGTTAACATCATAACAGTGTAAGTGTGCAGTCACACTTTTCATATTTTCTAAATTGCTATTATTATAAAAGCCAAATAAATGTGTATTTCCATTTTACACCTTTCAAAGCAAGTTCTGTACCGTTCTGGGGTTCAGAGCAGTATAGGAGTTTGAGCTTCATTCTTTTTGATACTGATAGAAAGACCCTTAAGTGAGAAACTCCAGGCTTTGAAGTCTCTGTTCAGCTAAACCCCATGAAGAGTTTTCTACTTGCACGTGCTTTTAGGTCAGTTTTCTGTGTTGAATCTTCTTTGATAACTGCATCAGATAGAGAACAAAGCTATTACTATGTTCATGTTAGTCACATGTCTGTAAATGATGAGCTGCTGGTGCCAGCGATGGCTTTGTTTTATGTTGATTAGTCCACAATGTCGCGCTGTGTAGCTTGTCCTGAATTTACTCCCCTGATTCAGGGCAACGCTGTGTAGAGGAGACTTCTGCGCACAGAGCGTACCTCCGGGCTGGGAGCTGCATTTGGCTTGCTTTGCAGAGAATTCAGCAGGAAAATGCAACTTTTGATCTTTAAGCCCAAGCACGCTAAGTGTTTGATTTTTGTCCTGCTCAGCGTGGTATTTCCAATCGCCTTCTCTTGCTGTTCCAGGAATATTCCCTGATACAGTTTGGGGAGGTCTGGGCATTGTGACACTGCCACATTCTTTCACTACGGTCTGCAGCTTCACTGCTGCTGTTCTCATTGGCTTTCCTTTTGTTGTTGTTGTTTCTTGTGGTTTTGGTTTTTTTGTTGTTTTTTTTTATATTTTGAAAACGTCATTTAATGCAAAATGACATATGACTAATGGTGTTAGCAGTAAGAAATACTTTAGCTTTACTAAGGATCTTTGCTCACTGGATTTTTTATGTCATGTGGTTATTGAGGTTTAAAATGTGATTTGGGAGGAAAAAAAAAGAGAACTTTTTATTTTCTATGACCTGATTAAACACTTCCTCACTGCTTTTCTGTGTGTATATGAGGCTGCTCGTACTTGTACTTAAGGTACCATTTCAGATGTACTTCATACTTCTGTTTTTAATTCTAGGTATAAGGTGAACAGAGATATATGTGGTAAAATTGTTCTAGTAAGTTCTTCACATGGCAAAACTTTGCTAGTCTTTTCAGAGCCATTAAACTCTGTTTGCTTTTTATCTGTTTTTATGTGATTTTATTATCATATAAATTCTACTTGTTTGTCTTAGTGCACAGATGATCCAGCATTTCAGGTCACTGAAGAACCACTTTTTAAATACATTCAGAGAACATAATTAAAGTTCTGTGAAAATTGATATGAATTTTTAATTCTAGACATTAGTGCTTTGCTGTGAAAAGAATAAAGTTAATGTTATTTTTTTCAATAGTCTTATCTATTATAATTTTTTTTCTTTGCTTTTTGGACTTTTCCATTTTTTTGAAAAATAATAGGTCAAATAGCAATGATTGAGGGGTGGTTTGGCTAAGAATGTCAGTATTAGACTGTGCTATTTGGTAAAGCTGTTCAAGAAAAAAACCAACCCAAACATATAAGTTGCTTATAACAAAATAATAAATCAGCAGTTTGTTATGCTGAATGAACAAAAGGCACCTGCCTAACCAAGGTAAATATCAGATTCCTCAGACTAAATATTATATACAAATGTACATAATAAACACATGAAAAAACCCTGTACTAGTGTGTTTACATTTTTGTTTACTAACAGAAACTAAAACACAGTGATAATATAAATGGACCATCTGGTTTTTGTTATTCTGTTTAATAGGAACTGTCATCATCTGTTTTTGCTTATATAATAATAAAGAAGTTAATGGTAGAATAACATTCTGACTGAGATGTGTTGTCTCTTATCAAATTATTAGATAGCTGTGCTAATCCTCACAATTTTGTTTGTGATCTGAAGTGATAATGTCAGTACTTTATATTCAGTAAGACTGTTAGGTTTTATTTAGAACTAATTATTGTCTAAAACCAGCCAAGTATAATTTTAAATTCTGACTTTACTAAATTTCAAGTCATAAGCAATTGAAAAATAAGTGTGTTTTGAGAACAGTGTTTTGTGGGGGGGGGGTTGTGTTTTGGTTTGTTGGGGTTTTTTTGTTTGTTTGTTTTTGTTGTGGGTTTTTTTATGTGTGTGTGGTTTTTTGTTTGTTTTGGTTTGTTTTTTAACCTTGTCTGCCTTTAATATGTGCCTCAGGGACATATCATGTAAGGGACATGAAAAAGATGGAGTCTTTCCCAAACTGAATTCACTTTCCTTTTAGTAGCATGCACAGGAATGGAAACATCATTCACATGTACCTCCTTTGGAACCAAATGCTAAAATTAGGTAACTTACCATTTAACTAATGGAAGTTTCACCTCAACACCAATCAACTAGTGGTGAGGGAAGCGGACTCCATTGCTATTTTCTTAAGTAAGCAGATGCTTCAGAGATTGTATACTCAGTCACTGTAGACATTTTTGTAATTAACAGTTGTGAAAATTAGTCAGTGCTTTTTCATATATTATAAATTGAATGCATTTGCAGTATTAAAAAATGAATCAAATGGAGTATGCTTTTTTTAGTGGTATAAGGGCTTTGTGTAATGACCTTTCTTCCCAGCAAACAGATTATGTGGAACCAGATTCTTTGCTATCCTACATTTTCCCACTCACATGGTGGCATGAGAAATAGCAGACTCAGTGAATTTAAGGAAACTATTAATTAAGGAAACTCTCAGAATGAAATTGAGAAAGTTAAATTCCCTAGTTGGGATAAAAAGTAGCATCTTCTCTTCAGGGATAATCATCCCTGATGTATTCCCTAGTTGGGATAAAAAGTAGCATCTTCTCTTCAGGGATAATCATCCCTGATGTAATGGTTTCTGGCTAAGACAGGAGATATGGGTGTGCTGCTCCCTGGGCACTCTTGGTTGCCCGCTGGCACTTTGGAGTAGAGTGAATATACTCTTCCATGAGTTGATGCAGGAAGGTAAGAAATCCAGGCTCTGATGATGGAAGGCAGCATGGGGTTTATGGGGGCAGGGCTGTTGTGCCCGAGTCGCAGTTGTGTTTGTGTGAAAGAAACTGAGCACTGTAGGGAGAGAGTTGCCTTCCTTGGCTTTCTCACCCATGAAGCTTTTGAATCAAATGGAGATCAGAACAGGTAGAGAATTAACTGCTGTAACTGAGAAGCTGGAGGTTTACTCCAGTGGCAACACCTATATATGTTTCATTGAGCTCTCCTAGGCTCAGGAAACTACACTGCTTATTGCTTGCCGTTCTTCGCTGAAGGGTCAGGGTGCTGAGGCTAGAGTACCTTGTTTTGAATCATCTTTGGAGATTCAGCAGTTCCTTGAAGAAATTGTCTTACTGTACAGTTTATTATGTAGACTATCATTCACAAGATGCTGCTTGTTCCATTGGCTCTCTGTATTTTAGAATGTGAACTATGTGTGACAACAGATGCTGTCATGCCTTGCTAAGCATCTGAAACTAGATCTGCCATGCTGCCTCAACCTTTCTGAGGATGTTGACTTCATTGCTGGTTTTGTTATCTTTTTTTCTGTTTTTCTGCTTCTGAAAGTCTAAAGAGAGGAAAGCATTCATTGTGCAGATCCAGTAAAGTCTTCATCATCTCTCCCCTCATTTTCCTGCTTGGAGTATGTGGGCTTTGGAGGAAGCTATGTTTCCCCAGATTTTGAAGTCTGCCTGAGCTGAAGGGTTCAGAGGGAGTGAGCTTTATCTACCATTTACAGTTTGTCATCTGGTTTTGGCAGTGGCTGTTGGTGGAGATGGGCTTGTTTGCAGAGTTTAGAGTACTGTGGTCCTGGCTACTCCTTTCACAGTCTGTCTTTCCAGCTGGCCCTGCTGTCTTCCTGGCCACTGTGGGCCACGCCAGGGCCATGCTTCACTGCTGGTGCTCTTGTGTGCTGCGCCTTTACTAGCTGTGGTCAGCTAGTCCACGCTTAGTTTACGGTCTCCTATCTTCCTTGTTTAGCTTTGGCCGGGAATGTAACTGGGTTTGTCATGGGTTTTGTCACAGAAGCTTCTTTATCTGTTACAACTTGATAGTTTAACGCTGTGTCCCCACAGCTGAAGAGCTTCTCAGTGGGACCTAGCTGTCTAGCAGCCTACATCTGAACTATGTTTCTCCTTTATGTACATTCGGATTGGTTCTTTATATTGTGTCATGCACCAGCTGTCAGTTGGTGTCTTGGGTACTATGCTTTTTCAACTGGTCATTACTGATCCCATAGAATAAATATATAGATGTAAGCAACTGTGTCCAGTTGAGAATGTCTACCTTTAAGTGGTACATTTGGAGAGTAACACCAATGCCTTTTATAGGATTTTTAGTCATTGCCTTGAAGACATCCTGTTTACTAGCCAGGTACGTAATATTTGCCAGTTAAGCTTGTTATGGCAGCTGCACTGTGCACTTTGCAAGCCTTTTTCACACTGCTTGACCTGCAGCCAGCTTCCCCTACCACCTCTCCTTTCTCCTCCGCTCATGAGGCATCAATATTTGGGATGCTGGTAGAAGCAGAAGTATTACACAGCTTGAAATGCAATCCCTGTCTCAGAGCAGGGATAGGGTTTGCACTTCAAGCCTTGTAATAGATGTGTGGGATGTTGGCAGTTCCTGTTCAGCTGCAGTTGGTGAAGAATTTTACTGTTGTCACCTTCTGCCTCTGTTGTGTTAGTATTAGTCCTGTGCCAGGTATTGTATGAACCACTAGTTAGAGTTGGTATTCACAAGCATTTTCATATCTTGTAATTTCCATAGCATATCATTAAATATTTCAAATCATATACTGCCTTTTATTCCTGAAATTACAGAAGAACAAACGTGCAGAGTTTTATTGTACCTGTCATAGCTATAGACTTTAACAGTATAAAGCTGTGTATTCATTTGGGCTATTTGGGCTTCAGTGTCCCAAACTCCCTTATGTTCTTCAGTTTAGTTTTAATGAATTTGTTGACCTAAAGCTCCAAGATCTGTTTTCCCATATCTAATACTGGTGATTCCTATACCTGATATTGGTGACTTCTAGAACTGTAGAGTTTGTTTTCTGAAACTGTAAAGTTGAGATAGCAAATTCTTTTTGCCTGGAAAATAATAACATCATAGTGCAAATATTTATGGATCATTTATTACAGTCGAGTAAGACCGAGTATAATTTTGACATGAAATACTGTTTCATAATGTTAGTAATTAGCTAAAATAAACATGTAGAAATAACTCTAAGGAGGAGAATTTTTTACTTCTAACTGGAAACACTACTTGGCGAATTCTCTACTTGCAGAGGCAAAAATGATTTCTGTTCCAGAAACACACTGAGAGAATAATGGCGTCCTTTGTAGTGTGAGAGGCAATTTTCTTTATTCTGCTATAAATCTGCCCTGCCATCAAAAGAGGATGTCTGGCATCCTCCTTGGTCTGAGATGGGTCTTCTTGTCCTTTGGCTCATGTTGGTATTAGTGTTTGGAAACCCTCACAATGATCTGGGTCATTTGAACTGATGCAGTTAAAATGTAAAACAGATTGGAAAAAGCCTGAGATGCTGGTGGCAAGCAACAACTCTAGACTAGTCTTGATGATCTAAAGGTGTGTGTCCAGTTAAGCTACTGATCTGTGCTTTCTCTGTAGTCAGCGGTGAGAAGGAGGCTCCCCCAAAGTGGAGCCATTACTTCAAATGCTCAACAGTGCAGATGACTAGCCTGACATCCAGCTTTTTTAGGCAGCAACATTTAGATGAGACATGGTGTGTCGCACTCTTTCAGTCCTGATCTTTGCATAGTGTTAATATTTTTTGTTGTTGAGGAATTCTAATTTTGACATTCTAAATCTGTAACTCATTCAACTGATCAGCAAGTGCCAGAAAAAGGAAATTTGTTAAAATCTCAGAGAAACAGTGTAGAGGAGAATGTAAGTTCTGCTTATTGAGCTATTGTTCTCTGAGCTGTTGTAAAAACTGTTCTCTTGCACTCAATACCAACTTGCTGTTTTCTTGCACTCGATACAACTGTATCCTAGCTGAGCAAATGAAAATTAATGTTTTGATTAGTGGCTAGCTAGGTATAAGTACTAGGTATTTATATGTCAGATTTTGAGGGGAAAAAAAATGAACTAATGTGGTGTATGCATTCTGCTGTTTCAGTCCCCAAGTATGCAATCAGATTGATTTATGAACTGGAAAAAAAAAGGATTAATAATTCATGCATAGGAGCTATTCATGGATTCCTACTCTTGAATCTTTGAGCTGGTCATCATTTGGCAGCGTTGCATATATTGCTCAGTGCAGAGGAAGTTACTGTTATATACTTGAATAAGAGCATATTTTTCTAATACTTTTTAATATGTAATAGCATGTTGAAAGAAAGTTGCTGGAGGAAGATTTGAGGAAGATACAGGTAGCTAGAAAACAATTATTTTATTATTTGTAATTCTACATGGTATGATGTTAGTTTTATGATCTCTTAAAACTGTACTCTGAAATACTGTGATTCCATCTCAGTGGCTTTTGACCATAAGTTATTAGTGCGTGTTGTACCTATCATTATTCCTAACTTCTAAAGATCAATTTAAAATGGGTGTTTGTATTTTGCAACTGTTTTTTTGTGGAAGAATACATACTAGTTTAGCAGTAAAGAGGCAACATATAGCAGACAGATAATGTGTTTCGGTTTCAGTATTTGTCCTCAAAGCTTGCAGGCTCAGCACAATGTTAAGAATTCATAGAGACCCCAAGCACAGGGTACTTACTACATATAGCTGCAAGTCCAGGTAGTAAGCTGATTAAAATTAATGTTATTTTATTTATTATTCTTTTAAAATGCCTTAAGACATAGGTAGAAGAACAGATCCAAATGAGAGCTTTGCCTAAAAGGGGACGTGGGCTTACCTGAATCCAAAGCCCCAGAAAACCTCTGGCATTGACCAATTCTGTTGGAGGTTTCTAATATAGTGGGAATTTTCTCTGTTTAACTAATAATTCCTGGAGTTCCTACATTGATTTTGTTTCATCTTCAAATGTTCCCATTCTTAGTAGCCAGATACGCACCTAATGTGTGAATTGCAGCCTGAAGGTGATTGTCTCTTTCCCCTTTTTATGTAATGAGCCTACACAGAGTGGTTGTTCCTGTAATTTGGACCTGTCTGTGTAGTGCTGTAATTAGATGGGATGAATCTTGGTTTAAGTATTAAGTATACCCTGAAGAGTTCAGTTTTCTGCATATGTTCAGAGAATGAATGTCTCATCCATCCATATAAGAGCAGCCCTGTGGCAAAATGCAGTATGGTCTCAGCTGTTGTTTCTTTTTAAGATACAGTAGGAGTATGGAGTACCTGTCTTTTTCTGTAGAGCAATCGCCCAAGAGCTGTAAGACCTGACCTTCATCCCAATGGAGTGGAGGGGTTTTTTTCTGTCTCTCAGAGGAGTTCCCTTCATGCTTTGATGTAAGCTAAATTGTGGGGGGGTGTGGTGACTCCCAGTTTTGAAGACTTGTCAATTTGTCAAAAATAGCCCTTTTAAAAGGATACGTGGGGCCCTGCTCTGTCTTCTCAATTGACAAGTGTGCATTTTTTTGTGTGGGAATATGTAGAGTTGCAACATGGCAATGCAAATGCATTTCTAAGTAATACTGTGGAGTTCCCATAGCAAATTTCACACTTAGACAGAATGGCATATGAGCTGTGAGAAATCTGACTGTTGAGCAAGTGAATTCTGTCTTGAGAGTAGGTTCAGACCTGTGGTCTAAATTGTAGACATGGCAAGGTAACTGACTTTTGAACATTGAATCTTGCTTTTATTTCTTACCTCTTTCTTGCAGTCACAGTCTAATTTAATAGAAATAGCCCTTGTTCCCGGCCAAAAGTCAAGAAGTCAGTAATTCATGTTTTGAGGCAGGCTTTCAGAATAGTGCAAACCCTATATTACACAGAAAGAAGCAGTAAACTTGTATGAAGTTGCCATCATCTTCACAGGCTTGCCAGGAATGCAGGGAAAACCCCTCAGCACTTCTGCTGCCAGTCAAGGGCCCTTAACTCTTGTTTTCTGTAGAATCAAATTTGTGGACAGAGTGAATTGTGAGCATGCTGAAGAGCAGAGCACCAGATGGAAAGTTGGATTTTCTCTGTCACTGTCTGGTATGGTGGAGTTTGTTCATCTACTATAGCACAAATGGAAGTTGTAGCCTAACAAAGACACTTGGACGTCTAAATTAGATCAAATACTTAGACATCTAAATTTATATCAAATGTTTAAATGCCATCAGTTGGATAATGTATTTTAAGCAGTGGGGAGGGGTGTCATAACAGTAAATGTACTAATTACTGGTGAAGGCTGATGTACATCATGAAAAGGATCTTCATGTGTAATTAGCAGACACTGATACTGTGGATGTGATAACTGATGGGGTTCTCTTCAGTCAGATATTGCAAATAATACAGGCAATAATAAGGATAAGATTTCAGTACATGAATGCTTTTGAATGTTTCTGGTGAGACTGAGCACTCCCCTGTGGTCTTGTCTTGGTTTGAAAGACAGGAATCTGCCAAGGAAGGCAGGAGCCCCCCTTTAGAATGGAAAATACAACCCCCTCC
>WUAM01000323.1:11367547-11391634 GCA_024336885.1 Actenoides hombroni
GCAGTTTATCACCTACTAACAAGTATGGAAAAATTCCCCAGGAAAACAAAAGAACTCCCAAAACCCCAACAGGTCTCTTTTGGCCCCAGCCCTGCCGAAGGCAACTTTTGACTAGCAGGGTGTCTCATGCAACCTCCTCCACTTCCTCTCCCACTGCATCAAGTGAGTGTTACCTTCCTCTTCAAAATAACTGGCTGTTTTTTGTTCTTCTCTTCTGACGGATTATCCAAGTGCACATTAGCAAACGAAGCTATCGCTTGTGCCTTACCATTGCTTTCCATGATTAGTCTTCTTTACTGCTTCCTAAAACTAGGTCCAAGTGCACCTTGCTGCCCCATGCAGAAAAAAATAAATGTCTTTTCTGGGACAGCAGTACTATCTTGTTATGCGTTTGAAGGTGCTTGTGCACAGCAGAGTCAAGGTCTTCATGAATGAGAAGAGAAACAGGTGAATTTTCCAGTCACTGTGAAAGTGCCAGAGGAAGGAACCACCCCGTGACATAGTGTTAATGTAATGTTTAGTGTTTCCCTTTTTACTGTGTCTTAAGACAAGCAATGAGCAACTTCTGATCCTAAAAAGCTGAGAGAGTAAATGAAGAGAAACGTGAGTGGAATGGATCCTTGTAGACTTACTACTTTTGTTAGTTATTTCTGAAAGGTATAGATGGCTGGAATTGGAGGGATTATTTACATGACTTGTGTTGCAATGTGTCTTATGAATGAACTGGGATGACATTTTAGGATCTTTTTTAGATGATGAAATCTAGTTCTGCTGACATGAAAAGGCCAAAGGGCATTTTGCTCAGGGTGCCTTTGTGTTGCTTTACCAGTAACTGATAACAGGCTCCCCCACACCACTGCATCTGGTCTTTTTGTCACTGTAAAATTAGCCAGCCACATGCAGCTTATGGGATGGTTCAGATGTCTTTCCAGTGCTGTGTCTGTCATGGCTAGCACCAAACCTGCTGCGTGGTGAAGCAAGCCAGCAGCACTCCATGCCATCCTAGAAACATGTTGGACATCCAGCTCAGTGCACCCAGAATGTAAATTTTTTTACCTAGAAAACATCTTCTCGCTGTGTTACGTCTTGTAGCTTTCAGTTTTTCACATAGTTGCAGGAAGGTTTACTAGCTCTCTGTCATGGGCTTGGCTAGGATAGTGTTAATTTTCACAAGAAGCTGAGAGGGGGGTAGCAACTGAACCAGCCAGTGGGAGTTCGATACCTTACTGAGTCATGCTCAGTATGTAAGGGGGAAGCTCAGGCAGCCCAGTGGGGTGGCTGGTTCCAGGTGGTGAGAAGTTGTGTTGTACATCACTCACATTATATATTATTATTGTTGTTATTGCTGTTGTTTCTTTTCTCTTTTTTGTTGTTCCATTAAGCTGTCCTTATCTTAACCCATGGGGTTTTTCCTATTTTCTCCTGATTCTTCTTCCCATCACACTGAGGGGAGGAGTGAGTAAGCGAGCGGCCAAGGGGTGCTCAGTTGCCAGCTGGGCTTAAACCATGACGCTCTCTGTTGATGCTTACACAATTACACATGAATAATATAAAAAGAACATTTAGTACCTATCAAAGTACTTGGTTCAATACGTGTTCAGACTATTTAGGCAAGACAGAGATGATACAATCCCATGAAGGTAAAAAATAGCAATAGAAAGGGTAGTGCTTTTACTTCTTGCTCCCCCTCTGCTGTGTCTGTAAGAGAAGGAATAGTCACAGGAAATTACAAATCACCAAACTAAAAATGATGATTAAAAATTATCCCCTTTGAAACTTGTGCACAATAAACTGGCAGAACTAAGTGACAGAAATACCATTGAGGGAGACAATAACAAGGGACAAATGATGACTAGTAATGCTGTCTGACATTTATTGTTGTGAGGCTGAAGATACAGAGGACAAAATTTTTGAAGAATTCTGACATCTTTTAGTTAATAACGGTCTTGGATTGGAAAGTATGTTTTGGGAATGCACTGATAAACAGTTGTCCACGTAAGGGATTTTAAAGGCTTTGTCATACCTCTCACTGTAATACTGAATATGAAATCAGTGAACTTGGGGATCTAACTAATGTCTATAAGTACATAAGGGCTGGGCGTCAAGAAGGCAGGGACAACCTTTTTTCACTTGTGCATTGTAATAGGATGAGGGGCAATGGATTCAAGCTAGAGTACAGGAAGTTCCACCTCAACACGAAAAAGGAACTACTTTACTGTAAAAGTTGTAGGAGTTGTTGGAGTAGATTCCCCAGAGAGGTTGTGGAGTCTCCTTCTCTAGAGATTTTCAAGACCTGCCTGGATGCATTTCTGCATGATCTGCTCTAGTTTTGCCTTGCTCTGGCAGGGGGCTTGGACTCAATGATCTTCGGAGGTGCCTACCATTCTGTGGTTCTGCGAACTTGGACCACAGCCCCATCACATATGGTTATCATTTTGAGGATGACAGCATAGAACAGTCTGGAGAAATAAACTCCAGAAGTGTACAGAAGCAGACATGTACTGTAGGACATGGCAGAATGCCTTGAGATAGGGAATGTCCTGAGGAAGGAACCACAGGTGAGGAATTGTACCCTCTATCAGAGGAGCATTTTGGGGGACAGTTAACAGCAGCTGCCAGAGTAAGTGTTTTGGCACTTCTCTGATATCCATAGCAGCACCAAAAATTGTGTGCCCCAAGGAAAGGATGTTACATCCAACGGAGCTATGGAGTTTACCACCTGCATCTGGCTGATGAGGAAGGTTGGCAATCTCTTAAACCATTTGATACACCCTTTTTCTGAGTCTGTAAGAACGCTGTAGTTTCTGGAGTTTGATTTAATACATTTAAGGGTAACTTGGATTATGCAGGTTTTCTAAATCCTTTGCTAGATGTAGTAAGACTTCACTAAAAGTTTTGGGGGGACTGCTGTGTCTTCACAATACATAAGTGGTGTTTTCAGTTCTGCCCTTGAAATGTGTCCTGTGCAGTGCTGGCAATGTCAGATTTTCCCTGTCAGATTCTTAAATGACTTCAGCAATTTTAGATATCTAAAAACCTATTCTTTCTAGTGAGATTGTCATAGGAGTGTCCTGCTTTTAAGATCCACCTCTCAGAAGGGGCAGACACTGGCTTAAATTTGCAGCTCCAGCAGCAGATTTATAATGCCTGTTTGATGAAAAGGATTTAGCAAACTCAGTCACTGTAGTCTACAGAGAAAAGTACAGCTAGGTGGTCTTTCTGCATCATTACAGTGAACTAAAAATCATATGTGATCTGATTTAGACTAGGATAGAGGTAATTTTCTTCATAGCAGCTAATATGAAGCAATATTTTGCATTTGTGCTTAAACAGTTGTTGATAATAGAGATGTTTTATTTATTTCTGAGCAGTGCTTACAGTCAAAGCCTTTTCTCCTTCTCACCCCAGCCCACCAGCGAGTAGGCTGGGGGTGGGCAAGAAGATGAGAGGGGACACAGCTGGGACAGCTGGCCCCAACTGACCAGAAGGATATCCCAGACTATATGACATCATGCTTAGTGCATAAAGCTGGTGGAAGAAGAAGAAGGAAAAGGGTGGGGCGGAAGCATTTGGAGTGATGTGATTTGTCTTATCAAGTAACTGTTACGTGTGATGGAGCCCTGCTGTCCTGGTGATGGCTGAACTACCTGCCTACCCATGGGAAACGGTGAAGGAATTCCTTATTTGACTTTGTGTGCCCAGCTTTTACTTTACTTGTTAAACTGTCCTTATCTTAACCCACTGTTTTTCTCAGTTTCACCCTTCTAATTCTCTCCCCATTCCACTGCTGGGGGAGTGAGTGAGTGAGTTATGTGGTGCTTAGTTGCCAGCTGGGGTTAAACCACAACAACATGCAGCTTCTGAAATATGGACAAGAGACCAAAAGATGTAAGCTGTTTACATAGAGCAAATTGCTTGTGGAAGGAGAACTTCCAGCATGGAATACATATTGGAAACCTCTGTGTGGCACACTCCAAAAGCTGCAGTCTCCATTTTCATTAGCAGTTACGACAAAACAGTTCCAATCTCATGACCTTCAAGAGAGCTTTCCATGCCCGTCTTGTTTGGGTAGTGATACTGAAGGAAGGTGACATGTTGGTTTCTTTTCTGCTCCACCATTGTATGGTGCTTCTTTCCATGAACAGATTGTCTTTATAGAATTCTGTATGTGTGAATAACTTTCAAAACAGGGACCTTTTCTCACTCTGACTTAAAGCCCCATAGTAGCATGCTTAAATTAATGCATCACAGTTTTACTACTCCAAAAAACAACACTTCTAGAGATAAAAATCTCACTAGGTATTTCTAGGTGCACAACACATTTCTTTGCAGTAGGACCCTCCAAGAGTGTTCAGTGAAATTGCACTACAGTTTTCTTAATTTTGAGTATTTATGGTTTTATCATGACCAGACAAAGCAATGAAAGTATGATTTTAAAAAAAATTCTACTTTCAGATGCTGATGCATGTTTAAATTTATCATTAGATTGTCTGTGCTGTTAAATATTTCTTGGGGTTTGAGTTAGTTTTATCTTTTTTGTTTTCTAACAAGATACTGAATGCTTATAAAATTTGAAGAATAATTCCTGTAACTACAGAAAATCTTCAGTGTGTAGGGATGGCATTTGTCTTTTTTTGATGTTTAACCCTGTCAGATCATTTCTGTTCTGACTTCCCAATATGTAAAATGGAAATACTGATGCTTCTCTTTTTCTGAAGTGCTTTGATATTGCTGATAGAAAACACCATATGAAAGATTGATGTTAATATTATTATGTACTTACAAGTCATGGGAGGCACTGTCAGGTTTGATTCTTACTGGGAGTTGTACTGATTATATTATATATTACTGTACAGAGTATACTGTAGTCATCACTTTATAAATATTTCTACAGCAGATAACATCAGCCTGCTTTCATTAACTTTTTTTTTTAATTTAATTAGACTAAGACAAAATATATTGACCTCTATATCACTAATTACTGCAAGTTTAAAATACATTAAAACGACTGTGCAGGAGCAGAAATTTGGAGTAATGAGTTAGATTAGTTAGATTGCTTCCTGTGCCTCACCTTGGTGCTTTAATTTTCTTCATGTGAAAATTCAGACATCTTAACTCATTTCTCTAGTGGTATATTTTGTCATCTTAACAAGGTTTTCATTACTCTTAGTCTTCTGATTCATTTGCTGACTTTGGTCCATTCACCTATCTTTGATAGATGGGGACTGAGACACATTTTTTTCATCTGAGTTACCCTCCTGCTTTTAGGGTATTTGATACCTGAATTCTGTAAATTACTCCACTCACTTTACAAGGCCAGAGTTTCAGTGTGTGTAGTTTTCATGTGCAAAATTATAGTTCAGATCTGTTTTCTGGATTTCTCAGGCATGTTCTGGATCTCAGTAACGGGAATTTTTATTTTTTTTTTTGTAATAAACATCAGTAACAGGACTTTTTCTGCCTGCCCCCCCCCCCCCATCAGGTCCCTATTGCTTATTTTATTCCTTATTTTGCCTCATACAGAAAAATTATACCAATTTAATAATTCCAAAGTCTACAGTAGCAAACCTATCAATTAAAGTTACTGAATAAGCACTAAAGAAAGTCACTTTGTTTATTACTAATAGTAAACATTCAGGGCATGACTGACTGCTTTTTTTAGTTCACCTTTTTGTTAAAACAGATAAAGGTTATTTTCATTTCTAGCATTTGCTGGCTGATCACTGTGTTCCATGTCAGAGAGAGGCTTGAATAATCTCTTTGAAGGCAGTATTGAGGCAGAGAATTAGCATTCTCTCCAGCTGAACTCCACTGCACACAGGTTGGTTTCTCATTTGTCGTGGCAGTGTTTTCATTAGGTCAGCTGAAAAACTGCCCTTCTCTCCTTCAGAATGCAAAATGAGCAGGGAGTAGAGGGAAATGAAATTATGGAAGTATTAACTAATGTGTGTCAATTAGCCATGAAGGCAGTGACATTCAATCTTACACAAGTTTTACTAATTTTCATGTGCATACATGAAAACACTTCAGACATGTTGAGCTTATGTTTAAATGAGGACAGCGTGTGGCTCACCAGTATAAAATAAGACTGCTCTCACTGGACCAAATGTAAGCTTTGCTTCTAAACGTGCAGAATCAAAATGCAAGTGGTTGAGTTTAGAGATTCTAAACATGATTTTGCAAACATACCTACCAATGGAGATGCTTGTTGTTATTTTGTAAATTGTATCCCGTAGCTAATTTTTCCTCGTGTCTGCCAAGCCTAGACTTCTTACCTTTGAGATTTTTATTACAGTTTATTAAAGTTTCTTTAGTTTTGAAAGGTGTTTCCCACTAAATTAGTCACTGCTGATCCCAAATACTGTATCAGTATCTCAACAAGCATAGACATCTTGACTCAAAACATTTCAAGGTACTGAGAGGCATGTTTTAGCCTAACTTCTTAAAGGCACAGAGGAAAACTCATGTATTGTTAAAAATTAAAATTCACTTTGGATGGTAGGCAAACCCACAAATGTTTTGTGTTGTATTTACATTTTACCTTCACAATCTGTAGAAAATAAGGATGAGTTCTCTATATGCAGTGAGATTAGACAACAAATTAGATGAGGAAATGAGAAGATTTATCATCTCTCTTGATTTTCCGCATTGCTTCAAATTGCTAGAGACAAGTTGCTTCTTTCCAGGTTATTAAAGACATCGTCAAGATTTGGAAACAGGAAGGTTTGACAGAAGTTTTGATAGGATCATACAGAAAAGTAAATAGTAAAGCTGTAATATTTCCTGACATAACAGTAGTTTCAACTTTAATTGCAAAATACTAACTTCACTCACATTTTATATGAAATAGCCATACCACAATTCTGGTTTTTTTTTTTTCTGTAAATAAATTAAAAAAAAGACTAAAATATAGAGAAGTTTGCAAAAATGTGTCCCTCTGAACACGAAACTGGTGATATCCTTACTTAGCCAATCTATACTTAAGTTCAGTTAGCATATGCCTTTTCATTAATTTTGGTTTAAAATTAATTTCATTAATTTTGGTTTGAAAATACTGTACATGCAGAAAAAAAGTACACAGAAGCATAATAAGAATGACAGATGACTAAGGACGATCAGATAAAATAAGAAATTTTAAGTGTGTTTATTTCAAAAGACTTTTCTTATAATTTATTTCTTGTGCTATCAAACTGTTACGTCCTGTGCTTCCTGTGTTGTTATTTTCAGTAAAACAGTTACTTGCTAGAAATTCAATAAAGTAATATTTTTCCATTGGTGTTAGAAAAAAAAATTCATCTTGTTATAGCCTGTGCCTTGGACCTGTTCAAACAAAGCCACATCTCTATCACATGCCCGGTTTAAATAGTGTAAATACTTCAGACTTCTAAATTACATAAATAGTGCAGGCAGTTGTCAGCCTTGGAAATAATCCTTACATGCAGCTGGTGGATATTAAGAAGTTGTTTATTTTGGGTGATACAATTCCCATAATGGAGAAGAAATTACTGTTTTGCTGTCCTATTTTTATGTTGCTGATCAATTCCCTTTACACAGTGAAAATATGATTCATTTTCAGATTTCCTACAGGTTTTGATCAGTCTCTTCAAGAGCAAGGGGAAAAATTCTCTGACTTATTCTTTAATTCTTGGGAGTCAGCTAATTGGTTTAATATTTTTGCATTTCTTCCATTTAGCCAGTTTTTGAGTTGGGATCATAACAAAATGGATGCCTCAAGAGCTTGAGATTCAGTGTTTGAGATTGAAAGTACACCTGATTGCCAGCTTGGTCTTCCCCAGGAAGGAAATGGGGACCGAGAGCTGCCGTGCAAAGCTTCACAAAACCCCATGCTCTCTCTTCCCTCGTAAGAGAAACAATACTGACAGAGATAATCCACTTTTATTTTTAAAAAGCTGTTTTAGATACTTTAAAATCTGCTGTTCTGATGTTGCTCTGGAGTAAAACTCAAGCATGCTCTGTTGACTTTGGTAAGGCTTTATGTGTGCTTAGGTCTAAGTGTGTGCTTGCCATATGTAGGCATCTGAAGAAGTAAGCCATCTCCTGTGTACAAATGTGTGAAAAATTCATAATTTTACAATAATGGTTTTTAAATATGGTGCTCATAAGATAGCAGAGGCTTTCATTTCGTAGCAGTCTATTCTAAAGCTGGCTTCCCCAAGTCATTTCTTGGGTGAGAAGGGCCAGCCCTCGCTGTGAGGGAAGCAGGCTCCAGGGCCTCTGATAGGTGCCCATGTTTGACTGTCCGATAAGTGAAATCTGGTACTTCTGGCATTGGTTGAGGGCCATCAGTTCTTTATCACCAAAGAAATTACTACACCAGCAGTTACAGAGGAAAACCTACCAATATTTGCTTTCTGGAAAAACAAAATTGCTGGTCATTTTGTCTTTTCATCATAACTTACCATTTATACTTCCCTTTGGTCTCCAGAGGACAAGTTACTGTAAAGATTTTTTGGATCATGGAAGAGGAACTTTATTTTTTCCTAAACCAACTAAGTCACTGGACTTTATGCTTACAGGTTTCACCAAAAAGTATGTTTGGCTGCAAGTCATGTTCTAGGCTGTGGCTTTTGTGAATGCTAAGAGTAGGAAACAATCAAATCCTCCAGCCACATAGAGAAGATTGAAACAGGACTGAAAGGAAGACTGAGGCATAAATTCCTAAAGAGCTTAAGGAATGCTTCAGCTGAGGTTCACTGGATTTTCTTTTAGCAGGCAGTAACCAAGTATAAAGCTTTAAAAGTGCTATGAAAACTAAAATTATGTTAGAAACATGGGAATAGCTTTGATTTTATACAGTGGTATGTGTGTATATGTATATTTTCATATTTAGCATGCTTAGTGATGACTGATCACAGAGTCTGTAGGGAGGTTCTTTCCTTTTGAAAACATACCTGAGTATGTTTTATAGACTATAGATATATGTAAATGCTGTGTAAAATTCAGATATGCAGCCCTACAGTAAAAGGATTCATACGGCTGAACAGTGCTGGGCTGCTATGTATAATATGACCAGTTTTTTTACTTCTCATTTTTCTCCTCATTCTTCTTACATAATTTTTTTATTTGACCTGTTAAAGCCATGCAAGATAGCATGGTGTAATTTATATTTGTAGACTGCATAGTCCAAGTATTTATTGCTTATTTTAAATTCTTCACTGTGTGTTAACCTTGTTCAAGGACCTGACATCTAGTTGCTTTTCAAGGAATAGGGTGCTTTACAGAAATGCACACCAACATGGTTTGTTTTCTTTTTTACGGTTGCTTAGGCTTCTGACCCCTTTCTTCAGTGCACTCAGGAAGAAGAATGAAACACCAAGTACAGGCCTGTCATGCAGTGAGAGAGAAATAGTCCATTTAAAGGCAAAACTGGAATAAATGGTATTCTGAAAACCATGACATGTATGGTATTTTAAATGAGCTGTTTTTTCTAAAATGCAATATAAGTTACTAAAATGAAAATAAATGTTAGATAATACTAAATAATAAATACCTTATAGTGACGTTGTATGAGAAGGTAGGAAAGTAGAAGCAGTTGCAGTCATGAAAGGTTTCACCTGATACAAATAACCTTTCTCACTGAGAGATTCTTCACTTTTAAGTATAGCTTAATATGCGTAGTTTTCCTGCTGTTCTGTATGGTTTTCTTGCCTTTTTTTTTTTTAATAATAACATTGAGAATATTTTAATATCATTCTCTTAATACAACTGGTGCACCGTAGGGCATTGCTAATCACTGTGTGA
Organism: Actenoides hombroni; assembly: GCA_024336885.1. NCBI lineage: Eukaryota > Metazoa > Chordata > Aves > Coraciiformes > Alcedinidae > Actenoides > Actenoides hombroni. The sequence goes on from WUAM01000323.1 coordinate 11,377,310, forward strand.
TGGAATTGTTGTGTGGTGAGGAAGGCAGCAGACTGTGAATGCAGACATGATGCTGTTCCCGCCTGCACTGCAGTCTCGGTATGTAACTTCAGGTATGTTAGTTTAGTTTGGGTCCTATGTAAAAATATATCACTTCCTATGTTTATAAATGAGAATAATAATGGTTTAAGACACATAATGGTTGAGGTATGTGCTGATTATTCCTTAATTGAAGACAAAGTTAAAAATTAAAACAATGATGGCATAGTATGTTGTATACTTGTAATCAATGTATACTGACTAGATGCCCATCAAGATGACTGTGAAAACTGCTGTTCAGACGTGACTACGACTGTCATCTGGAATGGAACATCATGAGATATTTACAACTGTATTGTCCAAATAAATCAAGCCCTTTGAGAAACTGTACATAGGTTAGCTTGTCGTGGTGCAATTGTCTGCAATTTGAGCTATTGTATCTATATATTCTGCACTCAGGCACTTGCAGAGCCGTAGTAGCCTGTGAAGAACTAGTAGGACTGGCACAAACAATGTGCTGCATCCTGGTGTTTTCATTTATTCTTGAGGAACTGATGGTTCCTAGTTCATACACAAAGAAACGGTTGAGTTAAGCTGCCCACGTTAGGCAGTCTATTTAGCACACATACCCAATCTGGATGGCATGACCATACTTTTCTGTTACAGTATGATAAAGGAACTCGGATACTGGGCTGTCTAAATGATTTATCAGTTATCTGAACTATGGGTTGTAGTAGACTGCTGTAGGCAGCATGGCAAGAGATGTGAAAATGATCCCTGCCCTGCTGGTCTTCAGGTGCGACAAAGTGGTAGCAACAGAGGTGCAAGGGGCTGCAGTGTGCAAGCAGTGAGAGTTGGCAAATGTGATGCCAGATCTTACTGTAGATTATACTGAGTGTCCTAAGATGATATACTCACATCATGAAATTATAAGAAGAATATATAAATATATAAATAAAAATGATAAAAAGATCAGCACTTTACTTGCATTCTGTAGAATGAATGAAAAATCCAAAGTTTTTAAAAGGGTGAAGTAATATCAATATGCACTTATTACTCCCACAGTGAGGACTAGAATCACTAATTTCTATAGATACATTTTTAGTAAACACAGCGTATAATACAGGAGATAAGTACAGAGTAAGTCTGTAAGTAGGTGGGAGATGGTTATATTTCAAAAGTCTGTCTAGAAGTGTCCTGGTTTTGTCTGGGATAGGGTTAATTTTCCCAATAAGCTGGGTGGGGGCACAGCCAGGATGACTGACCTGAATTAGATAAGGGGATATTCCATACTGTATGATGCCATGCTCCATATGTAACTGGGGGATCTGGGTGGGGAGGAGGAATCGCAGCTCAGGAGCAGGCTAGCATTGGGTTCTGGATGGTGAACCTGCATTGTTCATCATTCACTTTTTATATACTCTTTTATTTTATTGTTTTTCCTCTTCTTGTATTGTGCTGTTAAGCTGTCCTTATCTCAACCCACAAGGTTTTACTGTTTTCTCCTGATTCTCTTCCCCATCCCACTGGGAGGGAGGGAGGAATGAGTGAGTGGCCACATGTTGCTTTATTGCCAATGGAGCTTAAACCATGACAAGAAGATATAAAATACATCAGACATTTTCAATGGCATTTTGTACCTGTGGTAATGTCAAATAGCTCAGCAATGTTCTTTTAGACCATTTCTACTGCCAGGTTCAGTAAAAGTATTTACCATGAGTCAGAATGCTGACAACTGTCAGAAACATGTATCCTAAAAATGACTGTGAGTTTAGTAGGTACAGTATATTAGAAATATATATATTCTTGTGTAAACAAATGTTTGTTACTGTATGAAGTGGTCCACAGCAATCTGTGTGTCTTGAATGAAATCATGGAACCAGTTTTACCCTGCAGTTTCATTGTAGCTTGTTCTAGCCGTGGTGAAGGCAAGAAACACCAGCTGTGATTTTCATTCTGTCTTCACAGTCCTGGTAGACGGACTTCAATACTGAGCAAGCCTAGATGCAAAATAGTTTTTTGTTAAATTGGGCAAACCAAACATTTTTTTCATGTTTTTCTGGAATCCACAAATTCAGTTGGCAGTGGCTACTCACTCTTTGATGCTGATGATGCTTAGATTATCTTGTATACCTTACAACATACAAAGTACACACTGTGTGCCCCCTTTCAATGCTGCGGCTTCAGTAGACTTCTCCAGGTGTGTATAGTTGTATATATAGCTCATGCAGGTAGGGTGCAACAGGGGCATTGTTGAAAGCATCTTGATTTGGAGCTACTACATTGTCTGAGCTGTCTACCTCATGCAGGTAGGATGGTGTTCTCTAGATAACGTGACACAAGGTACTGAAGCCTTGTAGAAAACTAGATGGTTATAACTGATGTTTCCTAGGGTCTGCATTAATTTAAAAAGATTCTGCTTAATAAGGAGCATAACAAAAAATTGTTTCCCTCTGTCAGACTTTCCTTCAGTTAGTCTTCATATAAATTCAGTTTGCTGTCCTTTTTTTTTTTTCTTATAAAAAAGTCCTTTTATAACCAAACTGACAGGTAGTATTTTTGGGTCATCTTGTTGGAATGTAAAGTATAATACTTACTTTGAACAATTAGAAATAAAAGCCTATTAATAAGGGGACATGTAGGTCTGATGTGTTCTCCCTGTTGCCCTCCACTAGGGCATTTTTCAGAAGTGGCTGATAACTGTCACATTATTTTGTAGAATCTCACTACAGGAAAGTATGTATTCAGATAAAGACAGATTTATATGAAAAGATATGGAAAAAATGACATACTAAAACAGCTTAGCTTTTTTAATCTATGTAGGCTTCCTCCAAATCAGTATAAGAAAACAAAAATAATGGAAATAAATTTTCTACCATTCTAAGATGAAAGTGTGTTCACAGGCCAATTGCTTAAATTGTTTTTGCTGTTAAAGAGCATGTGAAGGTTAATCCTGGAGCCATGATAAGCTTGTGGACTCCAGCAGGTTGTACGGGTTGCTGTAGGTAGGAAACTAATGCTGTGAAGTGCAATAAGCTGGTGATTCTTTTTCCTCCTTGCCCCTCCCAAGTTTGCTGATGGTGCTTTATAAAAATGACAGCATGGTCCAGTGGATTTCATTTTTGTGTGCATTCATCTGCAGTGACAAGAAGGAGCCAAGCATCATTTTCATCATGTAATTTCCAACTATTTAATACCAATGGAGAAAAAGTAAATCTTCTCTTGCTCACATTTTCATTCCTGTAGGCTCTGGTGTAGTTGCACTGTAATAAAACTGTCATACAGCTGTCAGAACCAGCCCTGTGATTCAGCCTGTTGGTGTGCATAATGTGTATTTTGTCAGGGCTAGTTTGGGCAACGTTATCAAATGTCTTACTATAAAAAAGCTTGTCATTGTGGAAGCATGGGATAACTGTGTGAGTACTGGAGTAGCACTTTAGAGAGCAATCAAAAATCATTGAAACACCTAGTGAGTTTGGCCCTGGTTTGGTGTGGAAGAAGGACCTTAATCCATCCCTCAGGTGAGCTTCAGCATCACTGTGTCAGTTTAGCATGATTTGGGACTCAGTGTCATGTGTGTGTTTCTCTGTTAGCAGGGCTGGCTGGCTGCCAACAACAGCAAAAGTCAGTGTCATTTGCCCTCTGGGAAGGTACCTGTCTCCAGTACAGTGTCCCACACAGCTTCTGCTGCACCTCCTGCTGTCACGGGCCCTTCTTCCACCCCGTGTACTAGAAAGTATTTAGAAATGCGGTAAATGCCCTGGGGTCATTATAAGCCATTCTTGCCATGTTGTAAGTTCATTCATATTAGTTCATTTGCTGCACGCTCAAGTTGTTATTGACTTCCTGAGCTTCTGTGTAGATAAAAGCCTTTATGTAAGGGGAGATATTATGCTGTCAACATCTGCTGTAAGCTGGGCTCTGTGATTTATGCCAGAGTCCTGGGAGTACTTCAGTTGGGGAGGGTTTGCAAAAGCAGCTGTTGAACAAGAATCTAAATGAAAATTTAGCATTTTTTTTCTCTACATCAGAAATACAGTTTTCAACTCTTGTCTGTAAAAATTCAGAGATGAGTAGTGCATTCATATTTAAGATATTGGCAGGGGTTTTTTTAACAATTATTGTGCTATGTTGTCTGTATTCTCGTTTCTATTTATTCCTAGCATTCATGGGGATTTTTTTGCAAGGTAATGTGTGGTCTAAAATAAGAAGCTTTTCTTCAGCAATCTACAAACTGATGGAGCAGTTAAAGAAGATGTAGAGTAATCATTCTTTAGAAAATACTGAGGGCAAATTACATTCTCAGTTTCTAGTGACAAACAAGCATTTAAAAAAAACTTTTTTGTATTTTTTTTTTCTGTTTGTTAAGAGATTTTACAAGGTGATGGGATACATTACTGCTCCTTTAATGAAAATGCTGTTGAAAAATCCTGGTAAGCTTCTGCCTAGATTCTGCTTTCTCCACTTGGCATTCAGGCACGCTGCCTAAACCAGTTTATTTCAAAGGCCTGCAGAAACACAAGCAAACCATACAGCCAAACGTTCCACAAAATGACATGAAAGTTAAGCAAGGATTTGTAAAGTAGAAATTATAGTTCCAAGTATTTTATGATGATATTATATTGGCATTGTCTCTTCCTCCACTCGGGCAAGAAATAGCTTGTATTACTATCTCTGGAAAATATTCAGGGAAAGTCTCATAGTCAGTAACTGAGAAAAATGTCATAATAGTTTCCTGTCCTTCAGTTGGAAGATAGATAGTAGAAGATTTTTCTTGCAAGGTAAATAGTAGCAAAAGTAAAACAACAAGAAGTTAAAAGTCACTGAAAGGGTTGTTTTTCTAATATGTTTTTCCAGATTAAAAAAACCCAAAACAAATACTGAAATATTTGTAGCCAAGACTTACCTGCCTGATGTTCTGATTCTCTTTTCACTGAGGAAAAGTATGTTTTATTTATTACTGAATTCAAATTCTGAGGTTCCAAATTAAAATTCTTTAGGCTGAAACAATTTTGTTTGTATACATTTAAACTTGAGAAGTTAAAATGCAGACTGTTATGAATGTCTTGGATGGCCAAGAAATTTCAGTTAAAAGGTGTGAGATATAATTTAGCATGTATCAGGGAACCCTTAAGAGCAATTTCTATAAAACACAGCAGATTTTATGTACAGGTTTTTAAGGTTCAAATTGGCAGCTAAGCTAGTTAAAAAGACTCTGCAGTTGGAGCATCCCCGAAGACACTGCTGCAAAGCTTTATATTATTTCTAGGTGTTTATGGATGCTTTCAGGTGTTTAGCTAGATCTGGCAAGAATGCAGTACAGCTCAGCTGCCTTGTACAGCTATGAGCTCTCCAGAGGGATTTTCAAGACAGACTTTGCTATAAGCAGCATTTGAGGTGAGGGGAAAAAAGAAAGATTTTTTTGAGTGTAAAGTGACTTCAGAAAAGTGTTCAGACATTACCAATTCCAAATCAGTGATGATGAGAGCATAAGAAATTCTGATCTGGGCCAGAAGGACTTTTGGGTTAGAAAGCTGAAGATGAGGGCTTTAGTAAGAGCAGCAGTGGCTAACTTTGATGGGCTTCAGGGTCACTTAGCACCTCAGCACTCAGCATTATAGGCAACTGATTGTTTTCTAGAGGAGCGGAAAAGGAAACATCCATGTAATGGAGGCCCCTAATAATTTTTAAGTCACTGGGGTGTAACTATAAAAGGCAACTGTGGTGTATCAGGACTAATTAGCTTTGAGTCACCACTGGCCCTGCTAGACTAATAAGGCCAACTCTGACAGAACCACTTGGATATCCCTGTACATTTCAGAGGGAGCACATTGTTGGTAGGATGGCCACCTTGACTTTTTAGGAAATCAGCATGTGCTTGGCCTGTTTCATTTCCTGATAGTCCTTCCATCTTTCCTAGGACAATGCAAAAAGTTGAGTAGGACTATGAAGAAGCAGCTGTGCTTTTGCTGCTCTGTTTTGCAGCTTTAGGCAATAGACTGCCTGGAGTACTGGACCTTGTCTACTACTTGAGCTCATCTAAATCAGCAGAGCTAACACATCCAACTTCAGAATATCATTTCTTATCCAGGCAACGCGCTATTTAGTGGATTTCCTAATCTGAAAGTAAAACCTTACTTTTGAAATGGCCTTTGTTTTGAAAGATGAAACTTCTTTTGGAATCAAAGCAGTAATATTTCTGATCATAGTATGATACAGAAGATCAGAAGTTTAGGATTTCTATCTTAAGGATGTAGAAGTAGCAGAGCCAATCACAGCAGGATTCTAACCTTGAAAGAATGAGAATTCATGAAATATTAATACTTTTCTTGGATGACATACAGAATTGAGCTCCAGATTTTGTGATGTGTCAATTAAAACTGAATGTAGCATTACAGTCTCTTGCTGCATTTTTGCTGGTTCCAGGCTGTCCTAGAGTCTCACTTACTTGAATAGACTTGACTGTAAAAAAAAAAAAAAAAAAAGTATTAAAAGCATTCCCAGTCAGAATATGCCCTACTTTTAGCAATGAATCTGTCAACTTGTCAATCTGAGTCACAGCAAGTTTCTTCTCCTATTTGTTTTTTCCTAAGTATAGTTTTCTTGGCTATTATCTAATTATATGAATTTCAGAAATATAGTTTGCTTGCTAGGGAACACTATGGTCTAGCAAAATGAGTTTCTGGTCAGGATACTCTTAAAACCATACTGCATAGTCATGGGAATTAGGGGGTTATTTCCCTCCCTAATTTTCTAAGTTTTGAAAAAGAAGAAGCTCAGCAGAAATTAGATTTGAGAAAAACATTGCCTGCTGGGTTTGATTGTTGAGGTTTCCTTAATTAAAAAAAAAAAATTAAAAAAAATTAACAAGTATGTTAGACCACTCAGGCAAAGGGAAGCCAACCTTTTTAGGGAGTTGAGCAGCCTTCGTTGTAATCTTTGTTAATGAATTTAATTGTAAATAAATATACTCAAGCTCTTTTTTTCTTCAAGAAGACATAGCTATAGGAAGTATACCAGGAAAAACAAGAAAACAAATTCTTAAACTACAACCCTATAAAAAAGTAAGCGATGACATAGTAACAGTCTGTACAGATCTTGCTGTGTTGGTCTTGTAGCAGGCACTTTCTTAATATTTTGTAAACCATATTGATCTTCTAGAAATTCTCATCCACATAAAGTGCTCGTCATCTTTATTAGTGGTTTATTCCCCTGCTGCGAATGGTTATTTTCTTACAGTAAATTACTTCTATAGGTTACTACGTGGAGTAATTGGTACAGTGGATGTGTAGCATACAGGATAAATTCCCTTCATAACGCTTTAATTTACTGTCTGTCCTGGTTTGAGTGTGAACAGAACTAAATCTGTTCAGTGATTTCACTTTTCAGCTCAGTTCTTCTAATTAACTGCACTTTCTGAAGTTAGCAGCCTGTTTTCCTAGGCAGTGTCTGCTTCTAGCAGTGACAACACCCCATGGTTAGAGTTAGTACTAAGGATTGGTGTGCAGACCAAGGCCACTGCTGGATCTTGTGTACCACATTGGGGGGTGCAGAAAGTGAAAGGCTGCACCTGCAGGGAGGAGCGGACAGGACAGGTGACCCTAAACTGACCAGCGAGGTGTTCCAACACACACACATCATATTCAGTATAAGGCTGAGGGATCACAAGTGTTAAGTTCTTCCTTAATGGAAGGCATCTGGGGAGGACTCTGTCCATTCTGCCTTCAATCCCAATCCTTGTGTTCCTGAATCCAGTACCACAAACCAGCTCTTTAATCTGGTTCCCATTCTGCTGCTGAGTCCAGCCTGGGACTTCCCCAGTGCCTGATCCACAGCATCAGTGGTGACAGTGATGTGATTTCCATTGGGGGGTGTGGGCTTAATAGTGGTTTTGTATGTATTTTTTTCTATATTCCATTATTATTATTATCATAGTCATCATTAAATCTCTTCTAGTTTCCATTTCTAATCAATAAATTTGTCTCCCTTATTCCCTTTCTCTTCCCCTTTGGGGAGGGAGGGGGGTTAGCAGGGAACATATGATGTCTAATGGGCTGCCCCAATCCTGAACTGTGACACTGTTAGGAAGTTGTTACATCTCAAAACTCATTCTCCAAGTGGAAAAGTTTTGGTTAGGTTTTTTTTGGTTGGTTTTTTTTGTGTGTGTGTGTTTTGGTTTGGTTTTAGTCATTTTGGGGTTTTTTTTCAATGAGTTTGGTGTGAAATTTCATTCTAACTCACAGGCAAGTGCTGACTTGTTAAGGGAGTGAACTGAAAGATTGCAAAATTTGTGTCATTTTCATTTTCCATTTCCTGATTTATGTTGGAGAAGTATAATTACGTAAACAAAAAATGTAAGAAATTAATTTCTAGTCTAGTAATGAGGGATCTTAAATAGAACGAAGGAACCGGTTTCTTTCTTGCAGTAAAAGTGATATTCTGTCTGTGGGGAAGATACCTTCCGACACATCAGTTGTGCAGAGGGGCTTCAGTGTAATAGTAACACACCAAAGATTGAAGCAATTCACTTACTTTGGGGAAAATATAAGCATGTATCAAAGTCCATTAATCTCTAGAACATGGGCCATTTATCATTTTCTTTTCTAAGGCTGTTTTTGGCTTTTAGCCACTAACTTGGGTGATGTAGCCATCCACTTAGATCAGGCCAAAGATTACAGGAGGCACAAAAGTTTACTAGGCATGGTTCAGCCAGCCATGAGGCACAACTCAGCCTTGACACAAACAGAGCTGGAGTTTGACAGTGGTGCAAAGGGAGATGTGCTGTGTTGGTGGCTTTAACTTTGATTTTGAAGCTTAGTCTTAATATATAACCATGTGGCTCACGTTGCACATATATGATGTTGCACATCATACAATCCATCAGTTTTGCAGTGCGAAACAAACATACACTCCCTGCTTTCAAGGGACTGTGCTGGGGAAGCCAAGGTTCAAAGCACCACGCCTGAGAAAGCAAGAGTTTTCTAAGCAGTGTTCATCTGTCCCTATAGTACTTTTGCAACGTGGAAAGATGAATGACCTTGTCTGAGTTTGTAAAACAAAGGGATACCTAGGAGGATGTTTTCACTGTTGAGGTCAGAAATACATACAGAATCATATCATGGAATGCCCTGGCTTGGAAGGGACCTCAAAAGGTCATGTAGTCCAACCCCCGTGCAGTAAGCAGGGACACCCTCAACTAGATCTGGTTGCTCAGAGCCTCATCAAGCCTGACTTTGAACGTTTCCAGGAATGGGGCCTCCACCACCGCGCCGGGCAATCTGTACCAGTGTTCCACCATCCACATAGTAAAGAACTTCTTTCTAATGTCCAATCTAAATCTACCCTTCGCTAGTTTAAAACCATTGTCCCTTGAGTACAGTTAGTACAGGAGGGTATTTCCAGTTTGTTCATTGGAAATTTTAACAGTGACTGCAGTCAGAGCATAATTTGACTATTATTTTGCAAGCTCTTACCAGAGCCCAGATCATTTCATTACTGGCACAGGCTTTCTAGAAATAACTAGACAAGTAAGAGAGAGCCTTGTAATTTCCAAATAACACCACATAATGAAACCAACATTTACTTTTCCTAATTCTTATTTTTGATGAGATTTAAGCACCAGAAAATTCCTTGAGACTTGTTAGAGCTATAGAAAGGCACTTGAATATCTCTAACAAAGACTGGAATAGGGGCCAGGAATTTAATTTTCTCCCTTTCAAGGAGAGTAAGTAAGACCTGACCTCCTCAGAGGCAGGAGGGAGTTGGTGCAGTAAAAGGAACTGCCTCAACGATCTTCTCTGCAGAAGAAGAGATGCATTTACTGAGTCTGATGTTCTCCTCAGGTGGAGGTGAAGGAAAAGTCCTTGGCCCATGAGGAGTCTGTCCTACAGAAGCTGCTGGTTTGAGCCAGCCAGAACAAGGTATGGCACGCTCTCTGGGAGAGCATCTTTCTTGGCAGGTGCTTCAGAAACCATGCAGTCTACAGTGGTAGTGACTACAATGGTTCTGAGGATGCTCCACATCAGCAAACATGTCCTCTCTTAGTTGGGGTGTCAGAATATGCTCTGGAGTTAGCTGTCTTCCCTCCTTTCTTCGGATGTAAGGCTGAGGTTTTTTGGGATGCAGGTCTTTCTGTATCGGGGAAATGAAAGGAATATTCACTAGTGATTTATTGCTTGCTCCTTCTGAATTTTTTTCTTCTTTTATTCCCTTATCTTTACTAAGAGGGGAAAAGATGGAAAGCAGAGCAGAGGTAAAGACTGTTTTCTTAACCTGGTAGATGGTCAGGGAGTTCTTTTGACTTTCTTCCCTCGTGTGGGCACTTATGATGCTGTCAACAAAATAATGGCTGTCAACAAAGTAAAATGGATGAGACATGGGACAAAATCAGATTGGTAATAAATTGTGGTTAATTGGTGTAACTAATAAATTTGCTTCTGAAAGCAGTCAGAAGATATCTTCCTTGTGAGGGATGAGAGTGAGCTACCAGCTAGATATTCTCTCATTTGCCTTTTAAGAAAATTCTCACTGTTTTGTGATTCACAGGCTAGAAAATACCCTTTTACTGCAGTCAGAATAACAAGTGCTTTATATGTTGGATGCACACAAACTAACTACTGCACTATTCTCCACCTTCATTCCACCTGTCATTTACCTAGCTTGATTTCATTTGACTATGTAATTGAGGGAGACTGAGCCCTGCCCTTTGGCACGATTCAGGCTTTGATGGATCCAGATTTCATAACTCAATGGTAGCTGCAGTGGTGGCGTTGTACTGGTCCATGTCTGGACAGGAGGAAGCATATCGCCTCCTGTCAAGTACTGGCAGACTGAGCAGCAGCCATGCAGTGTGGGACCCTTTGCAAGCACAAGAGGAACATCTAACTATTTGTGCTGTGTTTGCCATTTAAACAGCTGCTCTGCATCTTCTGGAAAAAAAAGAGCCCCAGGCGAGGTAGAAGTATCCACAGGCTGAGCAATGATGTGCTGCGTAACATGATGCAGAGACCTTAAAGGAGCTCTGGTCTCTCTGTGATCTGACATAATACAGATTATGTTAATCAGGAAGGCTCTCATAGTGTTTTCCGAAATCCTAATCTCATTTTCCATGACATAGGCCCATTTATATCTCTGAGAGATTATCTTGCTTCTCTTAACTGTCATTGAGGTCATCCAAAACACTAAAATTCAGTGCTTTATTTGTTTGTGCCAATGGAGAAATGTGATTCTTATGAGTCATAGAAATGCAAATGGGATCAGAACTTCAGCATAGCCTCCCACATTTACAGTCCTGTAGTAAGATAATAAAGTTTTTATTGTCATCCCTCTCACTCCCTCCAGTTTGAGGAGATTGTAATGGTGACTGTGAGCTCTGCAGAAAAAGAAAAGTTGCCCTCCATATACTTGTACTTTTCATTTCTATCTGTACCATCTAAAACTTTGCCTTCCTTGGAGGTAGGCAGGTCTGAAGGTGTATAGTGCTGTCTAGTTTATCCTGGGGGGTCAGTTTCTTCAGCAAAGTGTTATTCTAGAGCTTATGTTTTTATTAGGAAGCTAATCATAAATCAACATCTATATATGATCACATTGAGATGCATATGTTGATGCTTTTACCGTATTGCTTTGGAAGGGAGATGACTCCCCGGTAGTGTAACATACCCTCTAATGCATCCAAGAAGTTAGAGTACTGTGTAGGTCTGATCTGGCCGCATGCCTAATATATGGATAGGATTCTTCTAACTTTTCAGGTTTTAAGCCCAGGAGGAAGGCTTAATAGACAAATGAGGAAATGAACTGTTAGGGATGCTGTGGTAAACAGAGTTAGCATTTTCTGTGCCTAGGATGCTGATTCTGCCAAACCACATGCAATGGTATATGCTGGTTTACAGAGGAGACATTGGTTGACTAGGCACCAAGATACAATCATTAAATCATTCAGCATGGAATATAAGCTGGTATCTCAGAAACTGGGCAGTAATGAAAGAAAGGTTGTGTTTATTATATATGACATTTTAGACTTAAAGGAAACGTTCTTTGGTTTGTGTTTCTTTTTAACATCAAAAATTGTCTCTGTGGAAGGTCAGTGTGATCAAGGAGTGTGTAATGGAAGAGAAATATTTTCCATTTTAATTCAGATTGAATCCAATTCAAGTGATCAGTATCTTATCCAGGATGAATATCTGACATTTCAAGATGGTAGTCCATGTGACAGGAATTGGTGATTTAGTTCAGCTCTCAATGGACTAATTTTACATAAATATTTTCATTAATTTCAGAGAAGTGGGGAAAAAAAAAGTGGTAAATTGGCCTTATTAACACAAGAGAAGTGATTCACCCTGGCTCTATATAAATGTGAGATTTGCAATAGTAACATGGCACAGAAATCCTATGACACGCTAAGGCTTTCATTAGTGTCTAGTTTTCCAGACAAATATTTAATGAACAAATATAGTTCTGCATATATTGTTTAGCCTGTTTTTAAGGAAATGAGACTTAGCCATTGCACTGTGTGCTCACTGGTGTTCCTTTGCTAACTTTTGAACCTTTTGTGCAATTTCTAATTCAAACTTGAAGGGCTGGAATTTTCCAAAATGACCACAGCTAACCCTGGTAAGGAGGAGGGTTACCTTGGTGGTTACCTCTTCTGCCAGGAGCGCACACATCTGCAAACCTGGCTAAACTTTGTCAAAATCTTAAGCAAGATACATGACAGGTTATGGGGATGGTCTAAGCGGAGGGCAATTTACAGAATGTGGAGATCAGCAGCAGGTGCCATGGGATGGATGGTGTGTGATCCTGCAGGGCAGGGGAAGGAGATGGACTTCTTAATGAGGCAGTGCAGGCAGGTGAACTTGTAGCACACATGTAGGTAAAGCTTCTTCAGTTGTCTACTGATGCAGCAATTTATGTTGCTTTACAGGCACTTAAAGAAATGCAAAGAAAAATTTGCCGAGTATTTTCTGTTTTACTATACACAGTTGAATTGTTAAGCAATGTGGAAATGCAAATCTGATATAAAAAAGGGTATTTACTTGCTAGTACAGCTAGAAGTATACATTTTTCCTGTTCTTTATTTACAGGTGCTTTTTCTTAATAAAGATGATAAATGTCTTAACAGTATTTCTCAAATAAAAATGAAGTGACTTTAATATATCATGCTTTTAGAGGTTCTGTTCAGTGCCATGCACAATAAATAAAGTCTAATACTCAAATACTTAATTCTTTTTTTGAAGTTACCTTCTTGCATACCATTTAAATAGTATTGCGACTACTCACGAGTCTTGATACTTGTGGAAGTGGTATTCTGAATATCCTGTGTTATTTTGTGAGAGAAAAAAAATTAATGTCTTGAGGATTGCAGAATTATCAGTGACTTTTATTTTCTTCTTCCTGTTGGAGTTCTCAGACTGAACAAGTTATTTACCATCCTGCTATCTGGCAGAAAGTTTAAGGCAATCCTACTCCCATTTATATCCAAGGCATGACTTAAAATTGTTAGGTTGCTCTCTAGGAGCAGATACAATGTGCTTTCTCATTTCATAAGTAGAACTAAATCCGGATCTGTTTTTAATTCTTGGGCATGCACTGACTAGCTGAAAATCCAATAATGAAGAATCACATCATTCATTTAATTGGTGTTCTGCATGATAGAAACAAGGGCAGATGCAACTCCTTGCTCTCCCCAGTAAATCCAGGCCTGTGGAACATACTTTGAAATGGTGACAGTTTTATGTTCTCTGGAGCAGAAATGAATTACTCTTTCTAGACCAGATGAATTAGAATTTAGAAGGTAATGTAGGATGCCTCTGAAACCCAGAAGTCAGTAATCAGAAAGCTTAAATGATGTAGAACTTGTAATTTTCTGCAATCTTTCTTTCTGTTGATTCCACTGATAATTAAATCTGAACCTTTTGGCAGTTCTCGGAACATTTTTATCAAGTTCATAAGTGACAGATTGAAGGTCTCCATGTCCACAGGTGAACGGTGTTTTTCATAACTCTGGCTGAGGGGACTGAATATACTTTGCTAACATTATTCTCGAGGGTAGACAATGATTTCTTTCTTTTGCTAACAGAAATATTTTACAGGTCTTGGACAAACCTAAGCTTGGAGGCCCTTGATAAATCATTAGAGCTTGGTCCAATCCAGCAAACCTTTTTGATTATATGCGTTTCGTTTTGGCAAATGCTTCTATTGCAGCCATTTTTTTCAAACTGTCAAATTATCTTTCTGAGCAAATATAGTAGTGCTACAATACCTGAGAATAAGAGAGTCAGTAAATATTTGATTATTTTTTTATTATTATTA
>WUAM01000323.1:11391734-11435622 GCA_024336885.1 Actenoides hombroni
CTTCCCCTGCTTCATGACTTTTGTTTTTTATCTGGAATAGGAAATCATTTTCTATATAAAGCCTTAACTGAGCTAGCAATTGCCCTGGTCAGTGGGGAAGAACATCTTTTCTAACGAATACTGGGAATACCACCCTGAACTGCAATACTGAAATACCACCTAATTCTTTATTAATGTATGCTTATAGTAACCTAGCATACAAGGTGGTCTTGCTTGTCTGGTTTTTACTGCTTATGGAAATGAAATCCATGCATTCACACAAGTCTGAGTCATTTGGGGTTGGGACCAAACTCAGGCACAGCTAGAACAGGGACACTTCACAAAATCTGTTGCATCTAAAGCTCAAACTACAGTGTATAGGCAAAATCTGTGTACTGTCCAAACATGCTGCCTGGATCACTGAAATCCAGTAACTAATCTAGTTTTGTCCTTTAGTGAACAAGCAGTTTAAAGATGCACAAATGTCAGTAAAGTCATAGCTTGAAAAAAATCACTTAACAATGAAGGGCAGAGAGGGAACTTCTTGATATTGAGTGTGGATTGAGTGTGGAATAAGATTTTCTAGTTCCTTCAAAATATTAGTTGCCATTCAAATATACCCATCTTTCCAGAGAAGCTTATTTAATTGCCTAGGTGTCACTAAATGGTATGCAAGCGATGAGGGTAGCGATGGAGTAGATAATTTTTTTGAATTTTTTTGTTAGTTTTTTGGTGGGTTTTTTATGTTTATTCAGCATTACACTGATGTAGAAATGAGGGGTCTTGAAATTTAGGGTGCTACTAACCTGTTCCTTGCTAAGACACATCTCCCACACACAGGCAATTATAAAGAGACACTGTTTTCTGGTGCTCTAGGATTTGTGATAAGATGGTGACTGACATAGTTGAAGTTTGTTATCACATGGTTTCCATAACAACACTAGCTGAACCAACGTGAAGATTCTCTAGAGCAAAGAGTGGTTTAATTAAAAAGGAGAAAGTTTTTCTTTGTGTCTTTGTCAAACAGCAAGCATCTTTGTTTTGTTTTTTTTTTAACCTTTTTTTAAATATATATTTATGGCAGCAGAAATTCATATGTATACTTGACTTGCCACAGGCAGATCTTTTTGGCTGTGCCAGAATCAATTTCTCTCTCACATAAATAATGGTTTATGAAAGAGGTTTTGAACAGAATTTCATACTCTGCTGGGTTATATCATTGCCTGATAGTGGTAAATTAGAGATTTTTCTAATACGTGGAGAGGATCTCCTGCTGTATTTTTTGGACAAGGCAATATGCTGTACAGATGCAAATTGTGTATATTGTAATAATTATAATATTTTAATATATTGTAAATCCTCTTAGCAACACTACAGCTTCATTAATGGTTGAACAATGATGTAAAGTGAATGACTTGCCATTGGAAGTGGAGGCATTATCTATGTGCCGCTCACATAGACTCAGGCTCTGAAGAAAGGCTAAATAAGATCCCAGTCCTGCAGGATTACTTGCATGAATAGAGTGCCTTATATGTAAATCTTTTCAGGATAAGAGCCTTTGTAATTTCTAGGACAGAAGCCGTATCTATCTCTCTGATTTGTGATGCACCTCCAGTATGAATGCATAACTAATAATTCTCAATTTTCTTATGAGAGCGGTGTCTCCAGATCCGACCATGAGTTAAATCTGAATAAATGGGGAGCAAGCATCGCAGAAGTTGGTGGCAAACTTGGTAGTATTCACAACGCTACCAGGTTAGTCAGTTGGCCCCCACCCTGTACTGCCACATTCAATAAGCGTCTAAACCAACCATTTAATGTATAATTTTCCAACAATGTGGGATGAATTTAGTGTGCTTTTGACTGGTGTCTTTCTCATGTGGCACCTTTGATTTTTCAGGTATATCTTTGATATTGCTTACCCAAAATGTAAGAGAACAAAAAAGGAGATTTCTTATGTTTCTGTTTTCAAGCCACAAAGCTGAATCTCTTACCTAGTGTTTTGTACCATTTTTTTGTTGGTCGTGCCTCCTGTGGTGTACTGGAGCTATATTCTGGCTGGCTCTTTGAAACAGTGTTCTTGTTTATTGTTTGTGTACATCAAGGAATACTCACTCTGGCTTCTGTTCCTCATTAATGCCTAGACAGGGCAAGAATCCTCTGTATCTTTTATAGAAAGATGTGGAAGAACTTCTACACATTTTTGAACACAGCCTCTTGTTCACTGTAACTTTTGAGCTTTTTACTAGCTTCATTTTCTATCATAAGTGGTAAGATCAAGTTGAACTTTCTAGCTATTAAGCTAACAGACTATAGAACGAGCTAAGCTACATTATCTTTTTTGAAGTTTTCAAGTGTGGTTTTTTTTTTTGTGAAGGACTTGTGGGAAGGGCCATGTGGGTCGGAACATGAAAACCGATACTTAAGAGGATTAGGTGAAAATGGAGAGGAAGGCTTTACGGAAAGGAGGCAAATTATCACTAACAGCTTTGACAAAAGCTACTACAAAAATGTCAGCAGTCCTTTCTGTTCTTAGAGCTTAAATCTGAATGCAATTCATGCCTTTAGAAATGCTTTGTCTGATGCTTGATTCTAAAGTTATATTTTAGTGTGACAAACTAGCATACTGATTTTAAATTGAAGCTTAATATCTCAAGATAGATAACAGCTCTGTTTCTTTGGAGCCTGGAAAATCTAAGCTCTTTGACATGCACAAAAAGCATTGTATTTTGCATTTATGCAGGACTCTGCATACTGTATTCTCATCCAGAAACCATTCCTGAGTAGATAATAGATATACAAATATTGTTCTCATAGCAAGAAATGAATCATCTTTCAGTTTGATAAAGTTCTCATTTTCCTTATGTTTCTTTTCCATGGGTGATGTTTTCAATCACTTACTCTTCCTATAGTGTCCTCCACAATGGATTCACATATATATATAATAGGTATTGCAAAAAATCTTTTATTTGAGTGGAAGTTAATTTGTATTGACCCTTTTTTTTTTTGCCTCTGCTGTGCACATCCAGTGCCTGGTGCTGAACTGATGGGTCCTTCTGATTAGCAAAGACTGAAAGAGACTTTTTCAAGAGCTACTCTTGATGGCTTAGGTATTATTGAGTTCAGCAGTAATCTTTCTCTGTTGCAGCTCTCTCTCTCATCTCACACTGTGATTGAGGCTGAAAAAATGAACTTGGATTTGCAAAGATGATCCAAAATTCGGTGTGGTTTTCTATACATTTTCATATAGAGTGATTCAAGAAAATTACCTAATTGTCTTTTACAGCCCAGAATGAATGGGAAGAGTGGGAAAATTGGAAAAAAATCATCTGCCTGTCTTCATTATGTTATGAGCTGAAATAATTAAATACTTCTGTAGCACCTGATGTAATACTGTCTGTCCTCATAAAAAAACAGTTCAGGTACCAATAGATACAAATGATGACACTTCCTAGTGTCACTGATTAAGTACGAAAGAGGAGTATATTGTGAAGGTTCCCAGAGCTGTCTCACGGCAGACGGCTTATTTTGTCATCAGGAGTGAATCCTTCTGAAGCTTCTCCCTCTATTTGCTGTGCCTGTGGCAAGCAGGGAGGTGTTGAGCAGTGAGTCATCTAAGCACCATGACCTCCCACACAGGAGCAAGACAGGACTTCCCCCAGGACATCACTGAACTCCAGGCCTGAATATTGCCTGCGCATATGCAAACCGCCAGTACTTGCCTGGTTGAAAGTTTTTTGGTTTTTTTTTTAATAGGTGTCAACAAATTCTCTAGTGGATAAAAGAGACAAAAGTACTCCATTTATATGTTTATTTGTGGGTTACAGGCCTACAGAACTGCTTCATTTTGGGACTGCCTTGAATCTCCATTTGGTTTTACCAGTGTGGTTTGTTTGGTTTTTTCTCTCTCATTTACGTGTTGTAGAGAATAGCAGAGCAAGAATCCTTTATCTCCTTTCCTATGTTCTCTCCATAAGCATCCAGTGCTTGCCATTGTACAGGTCAACATACCAAACTAGAAGGACCCCTCTTCTCATCCTGTGTGTCCGTGTACTGTATTCTTCAGCAGATTAATTGAAAAATCATGATAGTCTTATGATAATTGTATAAGCAGTTAAGATTTATAATCTGTATTAAACTTGCAAGGATAAACTTACTTAATTTGCAGTTTCCCAGAATATTCCTGGGTATTTAATCTTTTCCCCTGGTAATAGCACCATTCTAGATACTCTGTGTTTTTTGTTTTAAATCAAAATGATGTATTGCTATGCCCTGCAGTTTTCTGTAGTCCCCCTCCATTTCACGCTTGGAAAATGCATTTCTAGTTCCCTAATGTCCATAGTCTGTCTTAGTTTATAGATGGGGGGGTATTCTGATATTCTGTCCAGGTCAGCAGCAGAAGGATTAAACCCCAATGTCTTAATATGTACTCTTAATTTCTAAAAGGGAGAAGGGATGAGCCTGAAAGTACAGTCATCATATTTCTTCTCCTCTCAGCACAGTGAAAAGACTGTGACGTTAAATTTCTGGAGATAAGGTGCCACAAGAAAGTTGTGTCTCTTTGCATAGGCATACAGTGAATGGAAAGAAGCAGAATTACACAATTTAATGAAGCTTTATGAGAAATTATTACATTTTCAATCTTATAATTGATCATCAAATCACTGAAGGGCAGAGCTGATTTTGCATTGCAGTGAATCAAAGCACAGAGAAACAGAGAAGTGAACACACCTTGACTAAGCTACTTCCAAAGTAGTATAACTTTGGAGCCTGAGTACTTGAGTCTTCTATGTCACCCATGGAATTAGCAATTTGACCTTTTATATCTTAAAAATCCCTTACCTCACATTGATGTACTTAATTCATTGTCCATTTGGCTATTAAAATACTTAAAAATCCTTTGTATAATAGCAATAAACTACAGTTACAAGAGACAATACAAACATGGGAGTGAGCTAGAAACTTTGTTAGTTTATGTAGCCAGCTTCTGCATTGAGTATTCCGTATTATATGATGTGTGTGAGTTGTACTACATCTTGGAATTATTTGAAAAATTGCAAGCAGTGCCAATGTACTATAGTTTCTACCTTGGATCCACTGAATCCAGATATATAGTGCATATTACACACAAACTGTTATGAGAGATTTGGAGGTAGTTTGACATATCTACAGCTGTGAATTGGAGAAGGTTTGGTTACAAGAAATCAAAGCCAAAGCTGAGTAAAGGTTTTTGAATCTTTCTGGAAGGGCATGCCAAAATATGCTGGATGGAGACAAATATATGGAGGGATCAGAAGGGATACTATAAAGAGAAGAATAAAATGTGTTAGAGAAGGCAGGAGTTTGATGATGGTATACCAGCATGTATCTGAGCAGGCATCTCAGTGTGATTTACTGCAGGAGAGAGCTCTAGGAGCAAGTTTTTCTGCTAAGATATTAATGACTTCAAAAATATCTAACTGTACATCCAAGCTTATTTTTAAAGGCAATCTATAACAGCTTATATATCGAGTAATCAGGAAAAATAAAATTTCACAAGGTCACTCTGCTTTTGAAGTTTAATTTTGGTAGGATTTTGTTAATATGTCTTTAAGCAAGAAAGTTGCTAACTGGAAACTCACATGTATGAATTGCAGGAAATAATCTGGGAAAGGCTGATTGTAAAAGATTGTTATGAAAGAATGCATAACAAATTCTAACAGAACTGGTAATTGAAGAATGGAGAGTTGAACAAACCACTGAATCCTCTTTTTATTCAATTCTAGATACAGCCTCTGGATCTGCATCGATACAGAGTGCATCCTAGCAGAGGTTGGTGACTCTTCTTTTTTTAGTTCTTGTATCCAGTTAAAAAAATAATTACTTAAACATGGTAATAAATAATGATATATAAAGATCTGAGTTTCTAAGTAGCAAATAATTAGTCCCAGTGCAGTGGAAGAATTGGTACAGGCATTGTTAATTCAGAAATTTATTCTGAACAAATGCTCAGAAGCAGTGTTGTGCTTGTGGCCTCATCAACATAACTAGTTTTAAATCTTGGCTATATTGAAATATAACATTTATCATTAGGTCTGTTGTCAAGGGTTTTTTTTTTTTCATTCAAATACTTCTCTGAACTGACATTTGATACATATATCCATCATTTCCTATTTGAGGTGTGGAGTAGTCTCTACTTCTGAGACTGATCTGCCACGAAAGCCACACCAAATAAGATATTTTTTTTTGTATATATAATACAGAAACATAGGACCTGATCTGTATTTCCATTGACTATTCAGAAATACCTGTAGGCTTCTACATTGTTTATATGCTTGAAACACAGCAGGTGGTACCCAGGCAGCAGGTTAGAGCAGGCTAAAGTCTGTCCTGACTTGGCTCTGTGTGTGTATATATATATATTGCTGGGCAATAGGAAGCCCATAGCTCAGTGATGACTGTGTTCGCTATATGAAGGTGGACTAACTTTGGGCTACCTATAGAGTCATGTTACACTGCATTAAGCAACATTACACACCTCTGATGAAGCTAGTCTGGTGGGATGGACAACTGTGGCAGCTCAGCTGGGCATAGTGTTTTCTAATCCATCTAGTTGTCTATAGGAATATGATTAGATTTTCATCAGGAGTATGCAGGCAAGATTTTTTTCCCGCTGAAGATCCCTTAGATCCCCCCTGAAGATTACGTTAGGTTAATGTACATTCGTAACCATTCAGTTAAGAACATAAATGAGAGATATTGTAATACAATTTTGGAAACAGTTTTCAGTATATGGTTTTAAATGCTTGAAGTGAAATCTGTTGTTCTACTGTAGAACAGGACCAGAGGAAGTCATGGCCTCCAATGGCAAAACACAGTTCCTTGACTTGAAGTTTTTTAGTACAGACGCATTTAACTTCTGCGTGTTTTACCTTCTATAACTTCATTAATTTTCTGCTGCTGGACAAGGGAAGCACCAGCTCAGAGTGGTGCAATAGCAAATCCTGGATGAACCTAACTCTAGCTCAGATCCATCTGGGAGTCTGAAACCTGGTGTCTTTGACTGCTATATTAATAAATGGTTTTGCTGAATATTTGTGTAGTAGTGAACACAGGGGATGTGTGCGATTATAAGCAAAACTCAGTAATTCTTCTTATGCATTGGTTGGGGTTTTTTTCTGAAATACCGCTTTGTGTTTCTCTTTTACATACTGCTTCAGTGAATATTAATTTAATGAACAAATTAATGTGGATCAGACTTAATTTTGTGGTCATTGTTAGCTACCCTGTCTGAAAAATAGCACAAAATCTCTGGTTTTAGTGCTCAATTCATCTTTAATCAGATATTTATCTGGCTATTTTTTCTGTTACCAAATTACAATGACATGACTTTTTGTATATATTATTATTAAATGTTAGTGAAATGACTTATGTTTTAGACATTATTTCAGGCTTTGAACCTTGATTTATCATGTAATCTTTGGAGAGAGCTAACTCTTCTGTTCAGATGGTTTTATTTACATTCTAGAATGTAAATTCTGATTTCTACACTAACAAAGACATAAGGGTAGCTTATTAATAGTTATTTGTGATTCCAGTTGCCTGAGCAGAGTTCCTGGAAGTCAATGGCTGTGTTTCCATTTGGATGACAAGTATGGGATAAGCTCTGTCTCCATTTAAGTTTCGGGACAAGCCCGCATGAAACACAGAGCAGGATTAGTCCCCTTCCCCACTCCCTCCCAGGGCAGGATAAAAAAGGGAATAAGGAAAAAGAAAAATGCCTCACCCAAGATTGGAAGTTAAGACTATAATAAATTTAATGAGTAACAGGAGAAAAACAGAAAAAGGAATATTAAGGGTAGAAGGATAGAGAACTCCATACTAAACCTGCTCTGGGATGGCGATGGATTGCGCGGCGCATGTGGAGTGAGGCCCAACTGAGCTGAGATGCCCTCACAGCTCCCAGAGCTCGGGAGGGAAGAGCCCCCTGAACTCCCCGTCTCTGTATTATATGGAGCATGGCAGGGAAAGGGAGGGAATAACAGCTGCCCTCTGACTCGTCAGGGTCCTGGGGTTGCCACCTGTCCCCCCCCACACTCAGTCTGTTCACCCTTAAATCACAACAAACTCACATCTTTCTGAATATAGCATACCGCACTGTGTGCTTAGCATCATACCAGCCTGTAATGGTTCCAGTTATTACAGAAACTCTGCTTAGGCTCTTATTTTGGTTTACAGGTATAAGTGAAGCTTCTTCTCATCCAGATCTGATGGAGCTAGTAGGTTGCCATGTGTGGCGATGTGAAAGGAGAACGTGCTTCTCAGACCTGTAGTAATGCACGTTACTGCAAGCAGACTTGCATAGGTGCGCTGTATTATATCTTTTCTCTTATGGGACAAATGTTCATGAGATGGATCTGTCATTCCTCAGACTTGTTTGGTATCTAAGATGAGGTCCATCAAATCATTCTCATGGACCTTTTCTATTTGAGAAAGCTTTTTATAAACTGTTTGTTCACTGTTCCTCATGCTTAATTTTCCCCGTATATGTCATCGTACTTTCCTTAACAATAAGCCCGTAACTGGTATGGCACATACCGTTACTCTCTTATTAAAGAATGGCCATTCCCCTGCTTACTGTTCTGTACAAATGAGCTCATGATCCCAGGAGCAGCTGGATATACCTGATGCTCTTTGCCTTCATTGAAAACAAAGACAACCTCCTGCTGTTTCTAATTTCTGACTGCCATCAGTAAAGATGAATATCACCTTTATTCTTGGGCTGTAAAAAAAAAAAGGCAAAATGAAGGCCGAAGGTCCTTTCAGGGGACTGGGAGGTGGAAGTGCGGGAGTGTGCGCTTCCCTGCCGTAGCAGATAGCATTGCTAGGTCTCCTGCTGGGACAGGGCACCTGCCTGCAAGCCCATCAGGTAGTGCTGTGGGTCTGTGCACCTGCAGCAAGCTTGCAGGTCAGGTGTAACGTCTTAGGGTGCAATTCCTCATCCAGTACTTTTCCCCAGGGAAAGGAAGCAGCTTGGAGTAAGCCACCTGTCTCCAGCACAGCTCTCTCCTGAGCTCCTGGGATGTGGAGAGAGAGTAGGCCACATGCTAAGTGTATAGCTCTGATCATCATCTTTTGACAGTGCCTGTCGTGTAAAATGACAGAGAGTCTGGGGGGAGGGCAGCACAGCTGTAATGTGACATTGCAGCCTCCGTTTTACTCTCTGACGTTATGGGATTAGACAGCCTTGTGTAGGATCTGCCCGTCGTGCATGTATTTTTCAGGATGGGGAATGATGCTGAGCTGTGCTGAGCTGCAGCAGAGGAGTGCACTCTGGTAGGACTCGGCACTTAGAAAGACACTGTTTGGCTGCAGACAAGGGGCACAAGGTTCCTGTTTTGTGCCTCTCCCACTGTCTGACTCGGACATGTTATTCTGTCATATGACCAAGCACAATGACTCTTGCCTATTTGAAAAGAAAGTTGAGAGGCAAGTATAGCATGCAGTGGGTATTCAGCAGGAGAAATGGTGTTGTGTTGTATTATTGCATAAACTGTAGCATCTCGTCTAACACAGGTCTTTGAAGTATGCTGTAAGCTAAATATCCAGATGTTCAAAAGTAATGCTTTCCATATGTAGTTGTGTTTCTGTGATGCAATGCAGTCTCTTCCCGTTAATATTGTGTTGCAATGCCTCGAAGTCTGGAAGAGTTAGATCTGTGTTTGGATGTCACTGTTGCTTCAGACTAAATACTTCTCAACAGTCTTGCAGAATTCAATTTGAATATGTTTGAATGAGCAGAAACAGTTCAACTGACATTTTCCTGGAAAGGCCTTCAGAGAACACATTCTGCCCATTACACATTAATTTCTGTAACTGTACAGCTGCATTTTATATTGGAGGCATTATTATTGAATTACTGAAGTATTTTAAGAGTGATGCTCTTGGTAAAGGCATAAACAAAGTACAAAGGCCAGTCTGTTTTCCACATAGTAGATTGTTGTTGAAGAGCTTGTGCCAGCAAGTACAGAGAGTGCAATCGTGTTTTACTCCTCTCAAGAGAGATGAATTACTGAGCTGCCTCAGCTCTTGCTGCTCCACGTTCTTATCCTTGAGCTGCATTGTTAGAGTGGTCTGCTGCTCTTCACAGAGCAGCCAGTGTAACTGGCAGAAATGTAAATGTATAGCATTGTCTCTTCTTTATAGGTCTTCACCTATGAGCTATTTTGGATATGCACCAGCTTTCCCAACACTGTGGTTAATTGTGCTTTTGAGATTTTTGTTTTTAAAAGAACACCAACCGATTTTTTTTTAATTTTTTTTTTTTTTTAACCAATGGCACAATGCACAGCAGTGTCTATTAAAACTGCCGCAAATTTGCAGAGACTGCTTTATTGATTGATACTCTGATACATTGCGACAGCCAAGGTAATTTATCTTGCCATTTTTCAGTTCCAAAAATTTTCTTCAAGGTTGTAATTTCCTCTGGTGGTTGACACAGTAGGGACTGTGTAAAGACAAGGTATGTCCAACTAAGATTCAAGTATATTTCTGTCTTCAGCTCATTTTATTTTGAAGTAGGTAGCACTGTGTGTCTTCAGCAATTAATCTCCTTTTTTTTTTTTTTATTTTATTTTTGTGTTGGTAGCTACATAGGTATTTTAATATGGTTACCACTGCAGTTTCTTAACATGCTTTGGTACTGTTACACCCCCTTTGAGGTTAAAATGTGACTGGCATGCTACTGAAAGGCACCTCCTGAGAGCTACTGCCACTGGCAATTAAACCCTTTGCCTTTGCTGAGACAATATTGAAGCATATATGTTGCTATCATGAAGTATTGAATAAGATCAGTATCAAATCAGCAGCAAATACTGAGCATCAAGCATAGAAATTATCTATTTGGGAGTGTGCAGAAAAGTCTGCTAGTCTGGGTCTCAAAAGCCAGTAACCTTGGAGGAAACACAGTAACTGAAGTAATGGAGACTGTATAAAAGTCTCCAAAACAAGAAAAATTTAAGGTATTTTCCTCAGAAGTACTTGTTGCGTAAACAACATAATTTATTGTAGATTAGGAATGGAATCCTTGTAGGTGCTCAGAACATTCCCCTTGTTCACATGTCAGCACTCTGCACTCCCTAAGCAGGGCTGGTCGGAGGAA
This sequence comes from Actenoides hombroni, assembly GCA_024336885.1. NCBI lineage: Eukaryota > Metazoa > Chordata > Aves > Coraciiformes > Alcedinidae > Actenoides > Actenoides hombroni. The sequence goes on from WUAM01000323.1 coordinate 11,402,854, forward strand.
GATTATCCAGATGTCTGTTTAGGCAACTGCTGGTATTGATGCTGGTGTCAAGTCACAGATATCACTTTTTTCTTGAGAAAGGAAGGGTCTTTGTCAGGCATTTACATCACAGGTGTGTTGCAAGCTCTTTGAATAAAGGCAAGATATTAAGGCACTTATTTTTGTATGTTGCTGGCTTTCACAAGTAAGAGATTCATGTGGTTGAAAACAGAGCATGCCAAAGGGCCTTGCAGGACTTTTGACATCTTGGATATGTGACTTTTCACTTTACATCAAGAACAGTGTGTGTTTTTCATTAAAAAGAGACTAAGTCTGCAAAAAAATTGCTTACTGGAACTTCCAAGAATTATGCAAAGCAGTGGTCATTCATAGACTTTAAGACACAAAAGCAGTCCCAGGACAATGCAAACCACAGAACCTTTCCTCGATACAGATATTAATTTGAACTGCATGGGATTTTTTAAAGGCATCTCGTTAAGATGCTGCAGTTGTTGATATTTTACTATTAGAAGTGATCATTAACTAGAAAGGGGCTCGAGATGAAGAGATCAGAGATTAATGTGTACACTACAGACTTTTTTTAATGATAGGCTGGATAAGTTCCACTCTGTGTTAAAACATTTAAAAATAACATAAACACTAAAACATTATAGATAGTATGAAATCTGTATTGCCTGACGGTATTTGTGGAATGTGCTATTTCATCTTAGCTTTCTTTTGGATAAACCAGATAGGCTGAATTTCTTTAGGTCTTGCCTGAGACAAGTTTTATGAATGTGACTATAAATTCTCTAGAAATTTTTCTTAGTCTTAAACATCCTTTTCAGGTGTTTATTCAAGAACTAAATGCAGAATACTAGTAATGACTTTGCTTACATCATGTACTGGTCCTAATGCCAAATACAAAAGCAAAGCTTACATATTAATTCTAAGGATAATTATGTATTTGTATAGAATTCTCCTGCTTATCTCTTCAGGGATGGCTAAAACTTCACACTAGAACTGCACGTTCAGCTGGTTTCTTGGTCCTTGCTGAGTTTGCTTCAGCGCTTTTTGGTATACAGCTCTCCATTTTATAAATAAGATTTCATGCTAATTCTTTAATATCATTCTAAAATTGAAAAAGGGTAGCACATACTACTTTGTAAGTGAGAGCTGAATAAATATTTGATCCAAATAGGAATTATAAATAATTCACTAGTGCCTACATGATTTTGCAAATGCAGTATAAGAAATTGCTGAGTTACATATGCTCTGCTGATCTTGAATCATGCTAATTTAAACAACAGTGTTGCTCACAGTTCCTTATCTCTTTTCTCTGTCGTCTGCATACATCTACGTGTCTATACACACATATATTCATGCATGTACAGGAGCAAAGTACATTTTAATTGTATTGGCCTCTGCTGGATGATAACCATTTTAGTTGCTCTAGTGGGTACAGTAGGTTTGGTGATTTTATTTTCTTCTGTCTAGAATAAACTTCAGAGATTCTCAGCAATCTCCTGTAATGTATTTGGCTAATATGCAGTGTATATGTTATATGTTGGCTACTCTTCTAACTTCTGAAACTTTCTCAAAAACTTATTAGCATCTCCCTTAAAGTGCAGAGCATTGCAAATGCCAAAGCAACATCAACATTTCACTTATTACTTCTGCAAATTAGATTAGGAATCACTGTGCTGCTGCTGACGTAACATAGAAAAATCTAATATTAGTTTGAATAATAGTGTTACAAGTTCAGCTTCTGGATGTGTATCAGGTGCAGACAGGAGAGAGGCCATCTGCTCTCTACTCTGCAATCTTCTTCTGGTGAGAACTGGCAGTTGGCAACTGATGGAAAAGCAGTGAGACTGTTTTGGCAGCAGCCAGGTTGGCTGTTTATTCTCCCAGGAGACCAGCTATGGAGTATTCAGTGGATCAGAAAGGTGGTTTCCACAGCTGTAGGTGAGACTTATGTTAGCTGGATCATCTGATGTTCTTGGCAGATTTGAGTCTGCCATCACCAGAGACCCTGACTGCCGAGCATTTCTGTCAAGCTGGACGCACTTCCCATCTGAGCAGTGGCAAAGGAAATCTGCTTGGCCAAAGAAATGTTGTTAGAAGTTGTCTTTTCTCTGCAGAAGCGCGAGGAGTGTTGGCCTGCAGAAACTACATGTTTTTACTAGAGAGAACTTCATTTTGAAACTTAAATTTATTTCTAGACCTCTATAAAAAAGTAGATATTCAAATTATGAAATTGTGCAAGACGATGTAGGTATACTGTTGTGGGAAGATAGAAACTGATCTAGATGGTAAAAGTGCTTCCTATCTCTACTTTTCTGTTGGGATTTTTTGTTTCATTATCCTCCTTTTCACATTACCCCATTTTTCTTGGTTTATTTTTCTCTTTCTCACAGTTTCCTTCCTCCCAAGTAATTGCTTCCATCGAAATCCAGTGCTCATTAACCTGACATTAGAAACAGGATTTTTAGGCAGGATCTTTCTTGACCCTGCCACCAGAAGTTATTCTTTTCTCTTAGGCTTGCCTAAAAGAAAAGACAGCTGCAGGTATGAGCTCTTTAACCACATCTGCTGCCTTACAGTTCTTGTAGGTTCCTACCAGCCTGTTCATAACCATAGCAAGAAAAATGCCTGATGCAGTAATTGTTTAAGCAGTGAGTAATTTTTATGTGTTAAAAAATAAAAAAAAATTAAAAAAACCTCATGGGTGTGAAGCACTGATGGTGACAAGCCCACCAGTTACTTTGTTTCTCTACCTGGTCAGCACAGGGAAAAGAGAAAATGGCAGCAGATGCCAGCACATTGCTTTATGACCACAGCCCAGATTGTGTCTTGAAAATGTTCCTTCTTCTGTTTCATGACTGAGTTTGAAGATGAAAATACTCTTCTAAATGAAAATGTTTTTCTATAAAAACAAGAGTTAATAAAGAATTTAATCTTAAATTAAAAAATAATAGCAAATGGGAGCAGTGGTGTATGTTTTGGTTTATGGTGGTTTAGGACGTTCAGCGTTATTTGCCTTCCCTCCTGATAACCAATTTGCACAAAAATAGTTTTGAACATCATATTTAAGGTGTGGGCTGAAACCTGTGTATTTTTGATCTCTCTTTCCCCTTGTTTTATAGAACAACAGAAAACGATACTTTTCAGAGTGAGTGATGTCTGTGCAGACTGGGAATGTGTGTCAGTTCTGTGAGCAGCATCTTTATCACAACCTGTTTTGACAGGAGGCTTTCATTTAGCTTTGTATATTAATTTCATAAGAAGCATTTGCATGTAATAGCCAAACTGCATCTAGGAAGTTGTGACAGGAGCAATCACACCATGGATGACTTTATGGGTAGAACAAGCAGCTCAACTCTGAATGACACCTCAGAGCTAGGCTGGGAAGGGGAATGTGGAAATTTCTCAGGAGGAGCGCAGAGACCAGAAGGGTGTCAAAGGGCTTTTCAGAGGTTTTCCCTGACTGGAAGGCAGGTGAATCAAACAAGGAATGTTATCTGTCTAAAGTGCTCAAAGCAAACCCTGGACTAGTAATTCCTCAGAGGTATAACTACAAACAGTCATGTGGGTTTTAGCAAGAAAGTATTTAAGCAACTCTGGGTCCTAAAGAGCAGGAGTTCAGAGACTTGTGATTCAGGGCAAAGCCAGTCCTCCCCTGGGGGAGGCATGGAAGAGAAAGCAGTAGGAGGAATAAAGTACGAATCCTGTTTGGCCTTTATTTTCAATACAGAGTAAAACTAAAGCTTGTTTATATTCATCATAAAATTTCAGAAAGAAGAAAATGCCACAAAGAGACTCATTACCGAGTAGTTAATAGAACAACTGTTGCAAACCGCTCCAGCTCTGTGCTCTGCCTTGTTTAGGCAGAGTCCTGGGGCTGTGTTCAGATGTAGCTGTGATAGCGACCACTGTGAGTTTGTACACAAACTGCTGAGCCTTGGGGATACGTCAGGATCAGAGCTATCTTGTCACCCTTTTAGGTTGGGTTCTATTTTGATGAGGGCCTACAGTGAAAAAAATACAAATCTTCAGTACAATTCAAAGACTTTTGGGGTTTTATTTCACACTTTATATATACTTACATACACATACACACATTACATATGAAAACTATAGTGTGTTGGGTACATACAAAATTAGAAATACACATTTAAAAATATACTTTTAATATATACTTAACTATATCATGCTGGTCATTTCTGTTAGATACTTCAATAAACTTAATAATCTGCCAACATTTTCACAGAGCTATGTTACCACTAATGTAATGGAACTTTAATTTGGTGCAACATTTTACTGTTTCCTAAGGAAACAAGGTCTGTGCAAGGACTTTCTGTCTGTCAGTCCTCTGCATCAGGTGTTGAACAGCTGATCTGGCTTCCACAATATGGGAAGGAAGTCTTATGCGAGTCATGAAGATAATTAAGTTCTTACAAGCTTCACGATGGCTGTGGCTCAGTAAAGAGGAAAAACCCAAATCAGTGCCCTACTGAGTGGAAAGCTGTTATATATTCTCCTTGGCAGCAATCAACATATACATTCCTCCAGGCTAAGCACAGCAGTTGCTGTCTCCTGCCCAGAAGAGATGTCAGGAAGTACATGTGGTGGAAGGGAAGCTGAAATTACTTTAGTAAAGGGTGTGAGAGAAGCAGGACTCAATTCTGTAGGAAATCATGTTTCATTACATCTGTTAGTCGCAGGACAACTCATTACATACTTTTTTTTTTTCATTTCACCATTCATATTTCAGTTTTCAAGTAATGTAATTACTGAATTCAGCAACTATGCAGTTTTAAAGATAAGACGCTTCTGAGATCCCAGAGAATGAGTGCGAAATTGAGAGCCCATGTACATTATGCTTAACACAGCTAAAGCTATTTTGCTTCATACTTCAGAATTGTTAGCTATGAATCATTTTTTTGGTTTTGTTCTCTGTCACTAGTCTGGCTTGCAGCTTCAGAAATTTTTTTCTCTGGTCTTTGAACAGGTTAGCACTAGTGCTCACTGAAATATGGTAAGCATGTCACTTCAGAACACCATTTAAAAAAACAATTAGATTTCAGTTTTGAGTCACAGTGAATTTATATACTTAGCTATTGGTATTATTCTGAGAGCTAGTAATTTGTAATCTAATTTTCATTAATGTCAATATATTTACTTACTGTATTGTGACAAAAGGATTTTAGTACTATAAATACTTTCTAAAAACAAAGCATCAAATTATTTCAGAAGTCTTGCTTTTATAAAACCTTGAATAACCTTGGGCATCAAACTAACTAGAACAAAGAAAAGTGGAAAACAAAAATCAAATAATCTATCTTCTGCAGGCTGAGTGAAGAAAACAGCCTTTCAGAGTGCTGTTAAATTTGGCTTCTGACAGGCAGCCAGAGATGCAGGTTCCCAGTGTGGGGAAAAGACAAAAGCCTCTGGCCTGCTCTTGTGCTCCTTGAGTCACCAGTGTGCCAGAAAGCTCAGCTGCTGGCTTGTGGTAAGGTGTGGGCCACAGAAAAAGTGGTATTATACCTAAACAAGAATTAGCTTTAATACAAATATGAGTACTTTGAATAAAATGTGAAACAGAGCAAAGAAGGTGACCTAGGAGCAAAACCAAAGGTAAACATTTGGCAGCGTAAAGGCAGGCAAATTTGAGCATTATCAAGTGGAAGGAAAGATACACTGGGAAGATTACATTGAATAGTAGTAGTCTGTTTTTTTTTTCCCCCTAGCAGTAAGTGAAGAGAGCTAGAGATCATGGTAGACAACCCAGGAAAAACATTGGTTCAATATACAATAAAAAATAAACGTGAGTCATATAAAGTATAGAACAGGTTAGACAGTACCTTTGAAAATGCGAATAGGTGTGCATTTTAGAGAAATGTTTTGACACACAGGCTATTTATTTTAGGAAGTAATTAGTGGATTAGGACAGTTAATTTTGCAGATTAAATACTTCCAAGGAAGAAGTTGACCATCCATATATAAAGTTAAACTTAATCTTTCAAATAACACTATAAAAGAAGTGACGTAGTAATAGTAATAGAATTATGTAAAATTAATTTAGAATTAATAAAAGGAAACATTTTACTGAAATTATTTATTGAATTCATCACCACAGTTTGTTATATCTACGTCAGTTAATAAAATTCTAGAGAACAGTCAGTGATTATTCCCTGAGAAAGGACAAAAGGGATACATTTCTTTGTGTTTAAGGGCATAACCTTATAAAAGGTTGAGGACAGAGTTGTTTTAAGGAAATGGAAACATTTTTTTCTCTTTAGTCTCCAATTGCTGCTCTTAAAAATTATATTGGAGTAGATGAAGCTAAACTCTGGATTCCTGCGTTATGCATACTGTCTGTGGTACACCCCAAAATCCTGATCTTGGGATGTATGCACACTCCAACAGCCCCATCTGCTACCCTCTTATGTTAGAGGATCTCCTTCAATACAACACAGCCTTCATTTGAAAAGAAACTGGTGCACCTTGAGAGAAGAGGGGGAGAAGAAAGGGCAGTAAAGAGAAGTTATTCAGGTCTCATCTCAAATCAGGACATAGCTGGTGGATGGTATATAACGTCAACATAGTCACAAAATATGGAAAATCTTATGTCTGGCTGATCAAATTGCCTGAATGCTTGTCTTTTGTAACAACTGTTCTGTGCTCAGTTCTTACTATCCCAGTCTGTTCAGTTACAGTTTGCATTGTATGAGCCAGCCCATGCAGTGCCAGGGTGTGTTGGAGAGGTCTGATATGTTTGTGCCACCAGCACAGATGTGAGGACTGTTACATAGAATTGCGGTGCAGTGACTGCATCAGGTACTGCTCTCTCCCAGAAGGCTGGGCACAGCTCTGTTGCTGCTGCTTCCAGAGCTAGCTGGGTATCTCCACATAATCCTGCACCACATGGCAAATAGATAAACTATATAATCTAGACTGTCACCCTGTTCTTCTTTGTTAAGCATTTGCCTCCAGTTTTGGAGCTATGTAGAAGTGCATATAATTAATGAAATGTACTTCAGTGGTGGTGTGGGTATTTTTTTCTTTTTTATTCAGTTTGGTTTCTGAAACCTCTAGGATTAACCTTCAGCCTGAATGAGTCAGACAATCCATTTACGTTTCACCAGCAGTGCACTGTCTTTTCAGTAACTCAAATATAATTTGTTTTAATACACTTAATGATATTTGCAGCCGTATGTTCTGGTGCTGAGCTATATTTGATAGAGTTGAAACGTCGTGCAACAGGCAAATGATAAAATGACCTCTATATCTTTTCCTGGTTTCTTAACTCCTGAATATGATGTCCTTTTGTTCTGATTGTTTTGCATGCTCCATGTAGGCAGAGGAAGGTGGTATGATTTCACTTTAAAGGTAGTAAGTATGTAATGTTGAAATCCATTGACATTACTTTAGGAACACTAATAATCTAAACATAAAGGTAGTTGTGAAGGCTAATTAAAATTGTGTTATATAATATGCAGTGTATGGAGAGATGGGAAATGGGTGTCTCTCTGAATGCTGTGGGCACTGAGTAGAACGTAGTGCTCAGAAAGAGGAGCCGAGAGGTAGCAACCCACACTTAGAATTTGGTAGGTTATGTTACAGAAGTGTCTGGAAAGTGGACAAAGCATTTGAAGTGTGATGTTATGTGAAGCTTCTCATCTTGCATTTCATTCCTCATTGTGCTGAATTAATTTAGAAGGAGAAATCTGTTTCTGGCATAGGGCAAGTGCCAACCAAGAGGCGTAGGGCAGAGGTTTTATTATTAAATACTGATGATTAATTTATTGGATTCTAAACATAAAATTAAATACTTTATATACAGAGAATAATAATGGTCTGAAGTAAGAGCAAAAATTAAAAAGTAAAAGGAGAGCATGATCATATGTTGTCAAATTAAAAGAGAGCAAATTATTCATGTTCTTAAAAACTACTGAAGATCCATTTATCTGGATTCTTCAGAATTCATTCTGCTGCAGCAAAATCCAGTTTAAATTCTCTTACAGAAATTCAAAGACATTCTTCCTTGACCACTACAGTTTTCTTGGCTGTTGGGGAAAAAAAAAAAAGGGAAGATATATTATTCTAAAAAACCTTGTCTACATTTCAGGCAGAATACTATGTTTGTTTGTTTTTTAAAAATTTCAGTGTGCTGAAGAAATTCTTTGGTCTTAAAAGAACAAATTTCCATAGGGGACTCTGAAGAGGTGCACTGCTTCTTTTAAACAGGTGGGTAGATAGCTTTTGGGAGTCTTGACAAGTTGTGACAAGCTCACAGTCTTAGAGGCAGTCTCTCTGCATGAGGTAAGATAAAAGGCAGGATCCCTTCCAGAAAGATTACAGAGACGTGGCAGTTTGTTTGTCCAAAAATACTGTGATCAGCTCCAGTCCATTCCAAAGGCAAACATGACCAAGTTATTTAATAAAGCGTTATCCTGTGTTTCTTCTACATAATGCAACTGAACACACAGATAACCTTGCCCAAGTCTTTGTTTCTGAAGGAGCTTGTGCAACTGCTTACTAAAGAAGAATATACAGTTCAAAATCAGACATGGAAGATCTGGTTCAGGGTTTGGGTTCAGGTCAGACACTTGAATCATGGCCTTACATACCAGATACGGATTTTGTGAACATCTAGCTATTTGTTATATATTGGTGCACTTGAGTCTGCAATGGATTTTTCTTTTCTCAAATTAGTTTCTGTAAAAATTCTTCATTTCACTTGCTAGTGTCCTGAAAGAGAGTAGCCCCTTGGAGAATGTATGATAATAATGTAATATTGAGGCAAAGTTCTGGCAGGATTTCATATATTACTTTTACAATGCTTCTACTTGATTTTCCCATTATAGACTTAACAAAGCCTAGATTATTTTAACCTGAGCATGTCAGTCCTGTTCAAATCCAGTTGATTATTTTCGTGATTAAAATTAACATTTTGAAGTGCTTTTCTGGATCTGTGCCCAGATGTTACCTCTTTCAAATGAGTGTTTTAAAGATTCCTCGATCATCATAACAAGGGAATTATACCAATAATTATTAATGAATACTATTACTCTGTAAATTCCCCCGTGAACCTAACTGTATACAGGAATTGGAGCCTTGGTTCCAGTATTTCATTAATGTGCCTTCGCAATCTTAATGCACTTTATTTACTTTCTTGCCCACTGATAATACATTTATTACTATTCCTGGTAAAGAGACATCCTTTGTGATTTGGAGGTGGACTGTTTTGATCACATGGGATTAGAGAATGAATCTTCAAAACTGCCTGTATTGAGGAAAACAAGATAGTCTTAGTTGATGTTTAAAAATTACCCTTTAAAAGGTAAAATCTCTTTTTTTTCAAATCTAGGAAGAAAAGCAGCAGAGACTGAGAAGTTGGGAACCAAACTAAGGATCTTGAATCTATGTCCTTGTGTCAGTAAAAAGGAGAATTTGAGAATAAGAGTGACTTACTAATGAAAGTGACAAAACCAAGGCAGGGTCATTTTTGACAAGGTTTCCCTACTTTTCTGCAAGTATTTCTATGGCTCTTAGAGGTGAATATTGAAGAGAAATTAATCCTTCCTGGTGACTTACACATCATTGATTTTTGTATCTGCATTGTGATGAACATGCTGGGAAGAACCTTAGTGGAGGTACAGCAGGTGTCCATTGCTGTCAGTGGCAATTTTGAATGCTGGAGCACTCCAGGACAGGTCTTGTTCTGTGTGTATGAAATGCTACTTGGTAGTCGTCTTTTTTTTTTTTTGCATATATTTCTTTTATCTCATTTTTAAAATTTTATTTTATTTTAATAAGCTCAGGAGAAATGCATTGAAACTTCTGACTGTCAGCAAGCATGACAACTCATCTCTTTTTCCCATCCAGTCGGGTGATGTGGAGCTTAAGCCCTTTCTCCTAGCAGCAGCTTCCAATAAAGCCTGAGGCTCGGGTGCCTGCCTTGGGTGCCAAAGGTCTGATAACAAGCCCTACCCCTTAGTTTCCTGTATCAGCACTGCTCCCAGTGCAGGGTTGATTGATGTCCAAGAGAAGCATGATGCTGTGGCTGAAGGCAAGCTGGAAAGGACATGAAGTATATGAATGGAGTTGCATGTGAAGTAAATAGTGTGTGTTGTAGTACCATACACAGGCCAAAGTGGGCAATGAATAGAGAACCACAGAAGTGGGAGGTGCAACAAGATTTTATTCTTTTTATCTTTTCCTGTAAGAATGGTAGGAGTCCAAACTTTTAAAGGAAAACCCAGGAAAGTGACCTGGTTGGTTGAAGAGCAAAGGCTGCCATGGAGCAATGTTCCAGTTATTTGTACCATTTTATGTCTAGACAGGTTTTTAAAGCATTCTTTTAAAATGAACAGTGTAGGTACTTTCCAGACACCTTTGTAGCACTACAGAGAAAGTCCCAGAATCCACATAGTTTTCTCCAGTTTGTTTCTGATGGACTGAAAAGCAGGAGGCTGTTTTTGTGATCCAGGTATGTTTTCAGTCCCAGATTCCATGTGCCAGTGCAGGACCCAACTCCCTCCTGTCCAAAATATAACAATCACATTGTTTTTACGGAAAACGTACAAATTGGGATGTTACTCTGTCTTTCAAGTTACCCATACACCACTGAGGAAGTAGAAATGGAGATAGTGAGCTCAGTTGTCAGTGTGTTATAGAGCGCTTGTGTTTGACAGACTGTTTGTCCTTCATGCAGGGTGCCCCTTGCACAGATTTTTGTCAAAACAGCACAGTCACTGCCCATGATGCAGTACAGTATTTACTGCTTGCTAGTGCAAAACCACCTCCTCCATCCAGCCTTAGGTAGGTGTCAGAGACAAATATTTTTGTCCCCCCTCAGTTGCTCCAGTTAGTCATATTGTTTCATTTAAAGCAACAATGGCATTTATTGATATCTCGGCTTGTTCTTACGGAGCTGGCCGATGTCTTTATATGTCTTTGTGATAAACCTAGCTAATTACTAAGAAATAAATGTTCCTTACACTTGAACATCCTTGAAGTCCTACTAAAATTAACAGAAACTTCCTGTAGCTCTAAGGCAGAACTCAAGCCTATAGGTTAAAAATAGGACTATTCAAACCCTGACCATGTTTTATAAGCTTATATGGGTCATTTAAATGTCGCTGATTGTTACTCCGTGTTTTGCACAGCAGCAGTTTTGGTTTGTATTAGGGAATGAGAGGAAGGCTCTGGTAAGAGACATCTTAGAAAATTCAGTGCTTCTATCATAGAAGATTGCCAAGTTTTTAAGAAGTGATAACGTATATGTAGTCTGGAAATATCCTGGTAACATCATAATTGAATTGTCCGGAAGATTCCTCTCCTCCTTTGTTGTCAGGTTATTTTAGGACATTACTCAACCTTTTACATGTTCTTTGGCAGAAAGTACACTGAAAACAGGGTGAAGAGTTGGAACTTAGCCAATTCCACTCTTAAGTTCAAGGTTAACTTACTTAATCCTTTCCTCTTTGAGAGCACTAATTCCATTTATATTTCATTCTATAATGGATAAATTTTGTTCTTTATTTTTTAAAGTTGTATGCCCACAGTTCTCTTACGTTAGATCATCATCATGCTTGAAGAGATGAATACTTTCTATTTGAAATTTGGTGAACCTTCTAAATAATGAAACTGCTTCAGAACAAGTGGGCTGTACCAATCACATTTAGTCACATCTCAAGTGACAGATGGTATATTTGCAATTGTATTTCTACATGTGATCACAGTTTCATTATTTGTCAGTACCCTTAGCTTGTACTGCTCTTGTGAGTAAAAGCTCTTTGTACAGAACAGAGTCCTTCACTTTTTGTTAACCCTAAACATTATAGCCGGCAAGATTTAAGGTAACATAAATCTTCTCATATTCCTCAGAAGTTAAAATCTTCACCTGGGATAACTATAGGAGGCTTGGATATTGCGTATTTTGGTACAGATTGTCCATTTCTGTCGCTGCTTATCTTCCCAGGCACGTTATGGTTGGTTACTGTTGATGTCTACTACGCTATGCACCGCACCTTCCTTTGTAACACGCTTTGTGTTTTTCTGCCAAAGAACTAATCTCTGTTGCCTGTTAATACTTCAGTGGTAAAATAAATAAATAAGCGTTAACTTCTATGAACTCAAAGGCCCAAACAGTTAATTTTCAATTACTTACCTCACTAGTTAGATGGAGAGCTATCAAAAGACAGTATTGCACCTGCTACTTTTTGCTGTCTTTTATCTGATGTATCACATAAGGCATAGTAGTTAGTCTTATATTTTATATGGAACATATTTCCCATACTTGTTAAGGAGCTACTCTTATTTGTTGCAGATGTCAGTAATTCAAAGGAGAGCTTTCTGGAAGATTTCATTAATTACTTTTCAGAGGACTATACACACTGCAGTGAAGCAACATGAGCGTCTCTACAGGCAGTAGAACTTTGCAGTCCTTCAAGCATACCATCATCTGCCTAAAAAAACCAGTTTCGTCTTGCAACTATGGCAGAAAAAAGAATTAGACAATGACAAGAAATCCTTAATCTTAGAGTTTTATTTTATATATCTGTGAAATTGTTAGCTTAAGACCATATTCCTGCACTATACTCTTTACATGACAAGATTCCATTTGGGGGCTTGAAATAGAGTTTGTACTTCTGCAAAGACAGCTATTTTTTTTTGTTTGTTTGACTTAGAAATTTGGTTTTAGTAACATCATTTTTACTAATGTTTGCAACCCTTCTTCTTTTGTAGCTCACATCACATGTTGCATTTCTCATGAAGTGCTACCTACTATTCCTTTATCTATTTAGAGAAGGTTTCAGACATTAGTCTGTTGATTCAGGTTCCAGCATCACTCAGTGCAATACCCTGCTCTCTACGTGTTCGTGAAATCTGCCTTTTGCTGGAAAAAAAAAAAAAAAGATAACGAGAAACAAAACTGTTTATGTAGATTACAGTTTGGGAGGAGGGAGTAATCCTAAAAGTCATGTAACCTGATTAAATTGGTATAGGTTACAAAATAAGAGTTAGAGGAAAGAGAGCTTCTCATTTCAAATTTGAAGGGACAGACAGTCCTGGTTTGGCTTAGTTTTGGGGTTTTCCCCAGAGTGTTGAAATTTACAGATTTCATTAAGTTCCCACTGAATTCTTACTGACAACTCAAGAATTTTCTACTTCCATTAATTGCTGGCCTCTTGTGCAACCTATGATGCATATTTATCAGTGCTCATATTATCTATGTGTTTGTGGAGGGAGCAGAGAAATAAAACCAGGATTGCTCTTGGACTTGGGGATGGGTATTACTGCAGCGGAAGATCCTTCCTGGGAGAACCAGAATGTCTGATTTGATTTTCATTTGGAGGAAGGCAGTGGTTGACAAGATAAAAACAACTGCTTTTGCAGTTTGTATTTGTATATTTATTTTCTCTCTGGTCAGATAGGACTAACTGTGTGTTGTGTGGTGGAACATATGTTGATTCAGAGAACTGTAAACAAATGGAGAAGACAAAGTCAAAAGCCGTGCTCTGCCAAAGAGGAGAGAGGGCTGCGTGCTGGTGGTGAGTAGCAGAGTATGATTGCCACTGACAATGCAGGCTGGTGGTGGTGGGAAAGGAGGAGGCTCTCTGCTTATTTTATGTCACTTTTCCTTCTTTATTGGCAAGCTACTGATCTAAGTTGACCTGCATTTGAAAACACTGGGTGGTACTGATTGGCAAGTATATGTGACATGAGGATGAAAATGAAATACTGGCCTCCCACCTCAGTTTTCCTGTGATTTGCATGCAGCCAAATGTCATCCCATGCTCCGTATCAGGGAGCACACTGACATTTTCTTCATTCAGAAGTGTAGTGCAACATACAGAGCTAGCAGGGAATGCACTATAATAAAGCAAGCAAATCTTGTATTTCTTACAGTATTCAGTACATTGTTGTGGGAGAAGGCACCCTTGTTTCCTCCATGAGTGTGACAAGAGAGACAGCAGTCCACTTGGAAAAGTATCTATGCAATATGACCTTGCTGAGCAGCTTGCAGACTGAGTAAAAAAAAAAAAAAGATAAAATTCCAAATAAGCAAGTTATAAAGTGAGCAAGAGAAAACATCTTCTAACTATTGTGTACTTTGTTATGAGTACTGATTTGCTGCAGGCGGTGTGAGTTGACATCTAAAACACTTTTTCAGGGCAGCAGGTTATTACCTGTGCCTTAAGATCCTGCTGAATTGGAACCAGGCTGTTGCTCAGGTTTCTGGAGTTGGCTGGGTACACATCAGCAGAGCAGCCCGCTGCAGTGGGTGGAGGGTCAGAGTGGGTTCACCAGCACCATCCATGGTTTCATTCTCTTCCTTCTGACTTGGGCTATGCTCTGGGGATGTCAAGAGCATTTTACAGATAGAAAAACAGGAAATAGAAAATTGATAGAAAATAGGAATAGATAGAAGAAGGAAATAGAAAAACAAAAACTGTGATGGTCAGTGCTGCTGCCTCAAATCTTTCTTGTTCCTTGCTTTAGTCTTGACCACCCTGTTGGCTCTCAGTCCGTTGAGCTACATCCAGGCCACCACTGAGTATCTCCTGTTGTTCACCTCCCTCCAGTTTTATCACATCTGACTCCCCATGTTTGTGCTCCCGCCCTCGTCCTTGCCTGCGCAGTAGGCTTCCTCTCACCGTTCTGCTGATGTCATTGACTTTTTTTGTCAGCTTTTCAATTTCTTGCTCTTTGCATAGCTTGCTCCCATAGCTTTTAGACTAAACCTCACATCTCTTTTGTATATTTCTTTTTAGTGCTTTCCTTCCCTTCCTCTCATCTCGCCAGTCTTTGTGGAAAATCTCATAATTTTTCATTCCTGCTTGTAGCAGATGTCAGGATCCTGAGTGCACCAGCAGACTCTGCAACTCCTTCCCTTCTGAGGAGCTGGCTCTCGGCATTCAACCTGGCTCAAAATGGTGGAGCTCTGTAGCCTGGAATCAGATTTGTGGGAAAGCTGTGAGAAGTCTTCTCCTCCTTTTGTCTAGAAGCCGCTTTTAGGGTTGGTCTTGCCTGGGACCTTGCCTGAGCAGTGTTTCAGCAGTGCTTATGTCTGGCCAGGCACCTTGGTATCCCTTGTCCCTGCCCTGCCACCTTCCCATCTTGCAATGGCCTTGTCTGCTGATCCCAACCCATGGTTGTCTCATTTGCCATCATCGCAGCCCCATGTGGCTTGTTCAGGAGCCACAGGCCAGTGCCGCAGGGGTGAAGGGCTGCTCACAGCCCATGGCTGGCTGTGCTCCTGCCCTCACCCAGTGGCCCCCTCCCACTCGGCCCTTTTCAGAGCAATGCCAGCAAGATCTTTGGATGCAGCAGTTTGTCTCTTGTTTGTATGGTAAACGGTTTGTAGCTAAAGCATTTCAGTCAACTGGAAACATTCACTGGCTTGAACTGTACACTTAAAGAGCTGGCAGCCACAAACTTGTTGCTATGCCCTGCGCAGCCAGTCACCTTGAATTTCTGCTCTCGCTAGTGGATATTCAGCTTTTTCCACTTTCACCAAAACACATAATTCAGTGGATTCCTGTGGTGTTCCCTGAATTTCTGTGGGTCTTTGGATGAAGATATTGGAAGGGTCTTGCTTTAAAGCCAGGCAACCCAGCGGGGAATTTCTACTAGGTCAAATATAAGAGCTTACTTTGTTTATCCAGTGATGTAAGTTGTTAGCGTGATGAATGAGGACCAATAAATTGAATGAAGAGAGTTCTTAACTAATGATGGATAGAAAAATCAATCCAGAGGTCAGAAACATCATAGAAGGAAGCAGGCACAGTAGAATGCAAAAACAGCAGGAAGGAGGATATAGGAAAAGATCAGATATAAAACAGATTATTTGATAAGCTCAAAATGTATGCAGAAGTTCAGTGCTGTGGTGGGCTTGGGCTGTCAGCCCAAGGAGAATGATGTGACCAGAAAGCCAGGAGAAGAGAAGTCCTAAAGAACAGAATTTTCTCATCAGTATTACAGGCAGTCTGTAGAGGGATATACTATAGCAAGTCATGATGCACTTCACACTAGTTCTGAAGCAGCAATGAATTGAAATAAATCACTCTGTGTAAGTGTGGGAAAGTGTTTGGAGGGAAGTTTTGTGTGTTATCGTGGATAGAGCATTTGTTGCTGTTCGAAACCAGAGGCCTAACATGAAAGTAATACTCTCTGCAGCTTTATGTGTGGCTTGCTCTTGAAAGTCAAATGATGTTTTGAGTGACAACTGCTTCATATTGAAGACCTCTGGGAAGAAGAAAGGCCTAGATTTCATATAGAACATGTGAAGATATAGGGTGGCATTTTTCTCAGTATATATGGAGTCTGTTTTACACCTGAAATATGGTAGATATATATATAGTAGTCTCTAGTCTATTGTAACAATAAATGTACTTATTTATTGGTTTATTTTATAACTATATAATATGGAGTAAGATATTTTAAACCTGTGCTATATAATAGAATACAGTATAATATATGTAGTAGGGACAATTATATGCATTTTCATATAATTAATTAGCATCTTTGATCTCTCAGAACACTTAAACAGTAAAGCAGAACAAACAGTTGTTTTTTGGGGGAACATGTCAAAGTATTGATAGCAAAGTTGTCCATAGAGGAACAAATTCACATTTTCAGCTTAAATGAGTGAACTGACACCCTTGATTTCATTTGGCCTTTTACTACTCCTCTGTAGGAGCAGTGGGCCGGCACAAGTTCTACCTCTGACTCCCCAGGTTCTGATATCCCTTGTTAGATTCCCCATCTCCTGTGCCCTCTCGTACTGTTGATTACTGTAGTATTGAAAAGCCACAGTCACTGGAGACATCTTTGAACAAACAAAATAAAAAGTCTGTCCCTCTCCCACTGTCAATTACTCGTAAGTAATTATGAATGGAATATAGCATAAAAGACAGGGGGGGAATTGCAAAGAAACAGTGAAAGAAAATCAGCCATGAGGTTAGACAGTGGTCTC
The DNA here is from genome assembly GCA_024336885.1 of Actenoides hombroni. Classification (NCBI taxonomy): domain Eukaryota; kingdom Metazoa; phylum Chordata; class Aves; order Coraciiformes; family Alcedinidae; genus Actenoides; species Actenoides hombroni. The sequence goes on from WUAM01000323.1 coordinate 11,419,826, forward strand.
GGTTTTCCTGAGCAGCCTACATCCTGTCAATTTTTTTTGTAATTATCATAGCAAACAAGATTTAAGAAAGGATTTGAAGGAGGGCAATGCAGTGACTTTGCAGGTGTTGCAGAGAGTTCTTCCAAAGCTTGAAGTATAATGGGAGGAAGCATAGAAGTGCTTGACTGAAAATTTAACAAGAGTCTAATGAAAAAGAACTTTTAGAGGAATTTTAAGTTGGCTGTTCAGTACCAAGTGAGAATAATAATGAGTGGTCTATGGAAGGGAACATGAGGTTCCCTGTATTTGAGATACCAAAGAAGGCAGTGGAGGGATGCACAAGAGAGGTCACACAGTCAGAATGATGGACAGGAAGAATGGTCTTTGCAGCAGCACTCTTGATCAGGTGCTGTGTTTGTCCAGGACATAGGACAAGACTTTGTGTTAATCTAGTCCTGAGATGATGAGGATCTGGACAAGGGTATTATTTAATTACATATTACAAGATTGTATATGGGTGATATTGTACAGAAAGAGTGTGCAAGACTTGGTCTGGATTTGACGACCTAAGGATGATCTGAGTTGGAGATAACATTCAGACAATTGTCTTAAATAGTGGGCTAGATGGTGCCATTGTACGTTGATTCAGGAAGAATCTAGCAGGATGAGTTTGTGGAGGTGGGTAATAAACCCCCTATTTTGGTTACGTTGAGCTTAAGCTGATGCCTGAATTCACAGTATCAGCAATATTGGCTGAGATACCAATTTGAAAAGAGTCTTGGAGTATTGGAGTACAGGTGTAGTATCCAAAGAGGAGATGATAGTGACATTGGGTTAACAGATGAAATTGTATCAGCATAAAGTTTTAAGAGGAAAGAAGACCAACAATTCTCCAGAGAGCATAGCAGAAAGCATGAAGTTGTTCCTTTGAATGTCATCCAGAGCAACAGTTAGAGAGATCAGGATAAGACTGTGGCAAGGAAGCCAAAACTTCAGAAGGGGAAACTCTGAACCATGAAAGACTCTTGGCATGTCAGGAAGAATTAAAAATGAGCCCAGTTCCTGAGGTCTGGAGATCTATAAATGCTAGGGATTTTAAGAGCTACTGTGTTTTGAGTGCAAAAGGTAAAAGCCAGAAAGAAAGGGAAAATCTTTATGCAGTAGTTTTAAAGCTATATAATTAAAAAACCCCAGGAATTTATAATGGTGGCTGAAGAAGCAAATGCGACTAAGAGAAACATTAGGGAGTTTTTTCTTTGTGAAAGGAAAAATCTGTGAATAGGAAGAGAATGAAAGCAGGCAGGGATGGGGAAATGAGTTTCTGAAGGAAATAATGAAAATGAGTTACATGGCTGTGGCTCTAAGGAGGGTGAAACACACAGCAGGACTGAGCACAAGCATTTTCTGAGTTTCCAGGATGAGGTAGGGAAAGGAAGGGAAGGCAAAGGAAGAAATAATCAAGTTGCTGTTCTGTCAGATTTCTGTTGGAGAAATAGACATGTGGAAAAAGAAGTTGAGACAGGAGGATTTGAGAACTGGAGTCAAGGAGGTGACAGTCATTGTGCATGTGATAAATAAATGGTAGAATTAAGAGTTTTCTACCTAGAAAAAGTGAAGGAGAACATGTTGTGAAAGAACAGAGTTTTTGCTCAGTGTAAGATGAGGAGCAGAAGAGGAAGATGTTGATGATGAGGGGTGGTGCTTGGAGGCATGGCTTAGTGGTGGACTTGGCAGTGCTGGGTCAATGGTTGGACATGATGCTCTTAAAGATCTTTTCCAACCTAAATGATTTTATGGTTCTGTGAACTAGGGCTGGGGTTAGACTACAGTAGGGGAGAACAACGAAAGTATAATAGAAAGAGGTGCATGAAACAGTGGGATTTGAACTAGTTACTGAAATGGAAGATTTGTTATACATCTACAAGAAATTACTTCATTAAATGTCTGTGCTTTTAGAATATACTCTGCTAGAGATGGGATCCTGTGATTGAGACTACCTAACAGTCCACTGTGTAGCATATCTTAAAACCTTCCAAACCCATGAGCACTTTTCCGTTACAAATTGGATAGAAGGTTCCCAAGTCTGAAGTTTTTACTTTGAAAGGGTAATGTGCCGGGAGGGCTGGGAGGCTGTGTACTATACTGAAACCGGTATTCGTGATCTCTGTGTTTATGCCTGTGAGCTTCTGATATCTACCTTGACATAGTAAGAATGTGAATGCCTGATATGATCGTTTATGTTAGCAGTGTGGAACTCAAGTAATAAAGTGAGGAGAGCAGGGCATTTTCATTACATCTTTTTAATTACTGGCAGATCAGGGAATGGTAAAAAAATACAAATAAATATGCAGAGAAGGCTAGTGTTCTACCAGCACTGATTGTTGGATTTGGGATACGCGTCAAACTCAGTGAAATATGTAGGCAGTGCATCAACGTAATGAAATGCACTTCTAACATAAACACTTATGTTTTCTGACACCAGTAACTTAAAAAAACCCCTGCTTTCCCAGTTTCTAGACTTCACCCATCTGAATAGTAAATGCCCCCTTATCTTTGTGATCTTCCAAAGAAAGTGGCACCAGTTTCTCTTTTTATTATCTGTGCTGCTTAGGACGTTCTTTGGTGGAGGGAAGACTTTATTCCCCAAAGCTTCTAGTCTTCGTTTGAGAAACCTATCGGATTACATACAAATTCCAAAATACCAGGCAAAGATTGTAGAAATTCTAAGAATGCTTTTTTTTTCCCTACATAAAATATGTAGATTGTTTAACTCGTGTATTACAATACCAGTGACATCCACATGGAGATGTTTTCCATTTCAAACTTCAAGTAGAAATACCAAATCTGAATTCAGTGTTTAATTTACCTTTATCTCTTCATAAAACATAGGAAGTTAGTTTCTTTCTAAGTCAATGATCAAAATTCATATTCTAGATAGAACTGTCCAAAATGGTACTTATGTCCTGTCATTTACATATGAAATCAGTTTTAAGCAATTGCTCAGAGGCTTCAAACATAGTTTGAATAGAGAGAGGAGGAGATGTCAAAGTGTACCTGTGCTTGGAATTACCATGTCTCCAGCCCTGTGCCAGGGAAATACTCTGTTAAACCATGTGCAGGGTGGATACAATCACAGACTGAGATGTCTAAATGGAGTAGTTTACATGTTGGTGATTCTCATGTCCACAGTCCAAACGTAATCAGCAGAAGCCTAGCTGATACAGTCAACGGGGATGGGAATGTTTCAACTCACCCTTAAATAGACTGCAAGAGCTGGACAGCTGAACAGCTTCTAACAGTCTTCTGGCAGAGGATGGGCATGTTCCTCAAGTGTAGGCATGCACTGCCAGCTATCTAAATTTAGACATTTTTATCTGGAGCACAATCCCAACATAGCAAGATGTGGCAGATGCCCACTGTAACAGTAAGCGTAGGATGAGCTTGTCTGCAGTGCCTACATGAGCTGCTTTTCCCAGTAAACTTCTCACTTACAGCAGGTAAGAGTAAGGGCAGAGCAAGCTCATGGGGACTGTATGACCTGGTGCCTGAATCTCTCATGTCTCTGAGGTTTCTTCCCATTCAAATCTGATCAATTAAGCAATCAGGTTCACAATATCATGTTTTCTGATACGGCTTGTAACTTCTAGTTTAACACTTGTCAGAGGTGATTGTGACCCAGCATTCAGGGCATAGTCATGGGTGAAGAATTTGACAACTGAAACTGTTTCGATGTATCACAAAGTAGAGATTAGCTGCTGTTATATTATAGCCCTGATAGCTTTTAAGAAAGGATATACCAGAAAGGCATATGGTAATTTCTTGGCGACACCTTTGCCAGCTCACTGAAACAAATGGATGGGTGTGCCTTAGCATAAGGGAAAAAAGTAGATACTGGATATACTGAAAGGTGATTGCTTTGGTGAGAGACAAACCAAGCAAAACTTCTTCCCAATTTTCCTCTGAAAAAGCCTCTATTCATTCTAGTTTCCAGACTGTATGCCAAATCTTGCTTGCTCCAGACAGTTTTCCATTAACTTACTTGGGAGGATTCTGAATGCATACAATTGCAGGAGAATTGATGGCTTACCCCAAATTCAGTTTTTGATCAATATATAGAGCATCTCTGTTCATGCTTCAGTCCCTTCCAAGATTTTTTTGTTTTGTTGTCTTCAATACCAGGAAGAACTTATTATAGGTCTCACTATCCTCTTGAATTTCTTTTCAAATAAACTTCAATAACAGTTCCTTTATTTTAGTGATGACGATGTATTTGAATGCTAAAAGGTCATAACCAAAATGCATGAAGAGTAAGGAATAATTCTGTGGATTTCAGGAAGCTACAGGTCTGTGTCATTTGCAGTCTGGTGACTACAGTGTCAACCCAGGGTAACAGTCGTGGTTCTAGTGTTTTCCTTTTGTCTGTCTTCCCTCATTTTTTTTCTTTTTTTTTTCTTCTGAAGCAGTGGCAGTTGTAGTTTTACTGTGTATGGAGTGAGAAGCATGTGGCAGGCAAAGGGTGGGGTTGCCCAGAGGCTGTTGGAAACGGGGGCTGAAGACAGGGCTGGTAAACTGGTGATGAGGTTTATTTTAATGATGGAGGTGCAAGAAAAGGGGGTGTGCTGAAAAGGCTGCAAGATGTTCAGATCTGTGGGAAGAAGGAGAAACTTCAACACTTGTTTTAATTGATCTGACAGATAAAAATTATGTAAATTGTGCTAGACAAAAGATGCATATGTGCACTTCTATTCAGATAGAATATAATATATGCATTGTAAAATAGTTCAAGTAAGAGTGGTTTCATCTCCTGGTACAAACAAGGTGCAGGTGTATATGGGGCAAAGAATGTTTTTTGTGGGATAGAAAGCTGTCGTGTCTGCTTTTTCAGTTTTGGAGGTTCACTGATTTTTGAATGTAGAGTTAGGAAAGCATTGTTGCTTCTCATGCTGTGTAGAGTTAAAAGGAGAAACAGGCTGCAGCGAATACAGACTTCAAATAAAAAGCTTAGGTAATGCAACATTTTTCGAAGGTCAAAGAAATGCAGAGTCCAGATTAAACACTCTGCAATATGTAAATGCCACGCCATGTGTGTTGGAGTTAGCTTGAGTGCTGCAGGAGGAAAGCCTGTGTCTGCATCCCTTTTTGGATGGAATATTGTTTGTTGCAGCAAAGCAATCGCCCAGCCTCGATTGTTTTAGTGATGAGCTGATCAATATCCCATTACTGGATATAACAGTTGCTGCAGGAAGTGCACAGAAGATTTTAATGCATGAATTATGCATGCTGTGCTCATTCTTTAGTCTCAGAGCACAGAGCAGAGTGACAGAGATTGTAAAGATGACTGGGGTAGTTTCTTGCATAAAGCGACTGCAGTGAAATGCTTCATATTTTCATGCACACAAGCAGCATTGAGTGGGACGGCCTATTTAAGAAGATATAAATCCCTGAGCTTACAGCACAGAATGCTTGATTTGAAAGCATTGCAGCCATGTACAGAGCCAGTTTTCCTGCTGTCTAACCTGCTTTCTACAGAAGGTTGGCTGAGGGATGCTAACGGCTGTGCTTTGCTCTGAGGTCACAGTTTGAAGTCTCTTTTTTTTTTCTTTTTTTTTTTTTTTAATTTGCTTTCTGCCGCAGGAGAGGATCTGTGAAGTTTATTGGTGCAACCATCCTTGTGTTTTTCAAAGATACAAACTTGGAGTAGTTATTATGAACAAAAGGACAAGCAGGAATTCACCATCAAAGGTAAAAAAGGGGTATTTTTTATTAGCGGATTTGAGTGCAGAAGGGGAATGTGCTGAGGCAGGATTGTGATGATGCAGTGTGGTTACATTGACTCAGATCTCTGTGCTGGAATGCAGAGTCAGGATTCTTGGGTGGATATGGCTGCACGGATTCTGCTAGTCTGATTGTTTTTAAATGGTTGTTTAAATGTTGCTGAGAGTAAATACTGTTATACTTTTTGAATCCTGTATTTTTTTTCTTTTAAATGTGCATTTCTGATCAGTTTTTGTTTCTGCTGTAGATGACTGCATTGTGGGGAGGGGCAGGACAGTCACTGAGATGATCAATAGAATAACATGATCTGTTTCATTAGAGGTCCTAACTAATAATGACAATGAAATTTCATTGACTTTTCTTCCCCCCTCTATCTGTACATTTTCTGTAACATTTGCAAGCTACAGTAAAATGTGTGTCAGGAAAATGAGTCCCAGAATCTATTGCTTGGCTGTTCTGTAAATAAATAAGATGATCAAACTGTTAAATTTTGGATAAAAGTCTGGGCTGTCACTCAGTGAATAGAGAATCCTGTCCTTACTGTCCTTCAGAAAACTATGTGCTGTTGGAGATTTTACATACAAAGACAGATATTTCTAATTATGTAATTTGATAGAAAAAATAATGAAGATATATATTAAAAGCACTCTACCTTCTTTTCATTTACACATTTGACAATTTAGGATATATTCAAGAAAACTGTCTAATCAATGTATGTGTACAGTAAAGATACCACCTTTTAAGAGAAGATAAGTTAAATTATGTTATTCCTGCCTATTAAGTGATTTACCACAATGAATGCTTAAAAATTTCTATATTATTAATATTTTGTGCGTTTGTAGATTTTAATGTTTTGGAAAACACAGTACAAATGCTTTAGTTTCTGTGTTCAGTAACTTGAAGATGTAGCTGTACTTTCAAAGAAACCTTTTGTCACAGAGTATTGAGAAATATCTAGTTTAATAAATCTGAAAGCTGTTGTGTGATCTGAAGAAGCGTGGTATTGCCAGTAAGAATTGCAGGCAATCACAGCAGGATGCTACCGTTCCTTGGGTAAATGCCTGTGCATTTTGAGTTTATATTGTTAATTTATATTTGCTTCTAATAACACCTGATGGGCTAGTTTTGGATCTCCGAGTTCGTATGCCACATTACACAGAAACACATATGGACCCCTGCCTTAGTGAACAGTGTGTGTTTGGCTGTTAATTACTTAATAATTAGCTGGAAAAATGCTGTTCCAGAGATCAGGCATTGTTAGTATTGCTTGACTGAAAACATGTCAAGCAATCACCAGACTGAAGTGGCATTTTTGAACCCACCATTGGGTGCGGGAGTGCTTGCCTTGTTGCACAGCCCCGCAGGTTAGCCGATGCCTTGGCAACCTGCACCCCGCCTGCTTTTGCCCAGGGATACGTCCTCTCCTCACCCTTTCTTCCCGCGCTGGGGGAAGCTGCCTGTCTCCAGGACAAGGAATATATGCAGCTGGTGGGGAGAGGCGGTGCTGGTTTCTGGGATCCTGAAGGCCTGTTGGATGCTGAGTCACAGGGCAGGTCTGGGAGGTGCACACTGGCCCCCTGGCCGTAGACACATCAGCTCCTTTGGTGAGGTGAAGCCTGGGGAAGCAAAATACACGTACAGGGAAGAGGAGCATCTAGAAGGAAGGGATAAAAAGAAAGAGATGTTAAAAATCCTCCCTGGCAAACAGTGCATCTCGTGTGTGGTGAGCGCAAACACGCTTCTGGGCAGCTGAACTCCAGGATAGGAACCTGAGAGTATGGCAGTGACATCAGTGAAGAGCTCACACAGTAGTAACAAGAAGGATGTATACGATAGGTGGCTGCTTGCAAATGTGCTAGTCATTCTTCATTTGCCATGAAAGATTAATTGTATTTTCTCTGCTTCTGCCATTTCACCTGAAATGCATAATTTGCAGATTGAGCAGGCTTTCAACCATGAGAACAGATTAAAAAAAAAGATAATAACTAGCAGCAGAACAAAAAATCCTAAACCCCTCTCATTTGGTTAATTAGGGAATACATAACTTCATGTAGCACAGGAACTAAGTAAAAGAATGGAAATCTATTTCTGAGAGAGAGAATGATACGTGTATACAGTTAAGTGTTATACATGCAAATACTGAATTCAGAGAATATGTAGTTTACTGAAATATGGCTCAGCTGTTTCAATGCTTTGTTACTATTTCCAGGTGTGTCGGTGAAAAACATTACTTACATTCTTTGACTATCATAAGTAAAAAGTGTCACAGCTACGTTCATAATGACGTGGTAATATGTTAATCTTATAGCAACGTCCTCATTTCCCCCCCCCCCTTGAAACCGAGGTACTTAAATTACCTCTTTTTAATGAACAGTTACACTAATAAATGGTGAAGGGGAAATATTAATTTTTTTTTCTTTTTTTTTTTTTTTTTGCTAAGAAATAACGGCTAGGATTTTTCAAAGCATTTGAGAGAGGTCTCTAAGGTACACTGAAATTCATGAGGGACCATGATCTTTAGTCTTTTTGGCTGAGATTTGCAGAGCAGCATGTATGAATATTGTAGTCACTACAGAGAAAACAGCTTGAATACAAAGCAAGGAAAACAAACGCAGCCCAGCAACTATTTGCTGTTAATATACGTAATTAGAGGAAGAACAGAATTTTTTGTTGTTCTTCTCAATCTCCTTAGATAGGTGGGTGATTATATTATTTTAAAAATCAATACATAATCCAGGGTACTACACAGAGAAAAAGGTTAAGAAGAGAAAATCTTGCAAGCATCTTATTAGTAAGGGATATTGGTAGAAAAAAAGCAGCTTAGTGTGGGCAGAAGTCTTCCATTAATAACCTGTTGGAATATTCTCATTCTAATGTCAAAGATTCAATTACAGTACTTGGTTTTCTCAAATCGCGACTTTGCAAATTTTAACCAGCTTGGACTTAATTCTGGAAAATTGTCTTGTAATAAATACATTTGCAGACAGTGAATTGATGCCTGCTACCAGATCTTATTGATTTTTGTTCTTGCTCTGGGCTGCAGAGCAAACCCATTCAGTAGAGTTAATAATGAAGGGGTGACTATTTAAGAAAATAAGAAGCTTCGAGTGCTGATGCTTAGGCATTGTGTGAACTTGAATGAACACAAATACGTTCTCGCTCCCTGTTGCAGTAAAGTGACAATGGTATACTTCCGAGTTGTGCCTCTATGATAAAGAGAAGGAAGGGTTTGTTCTTCTGGTCTATATTGGTTTTCATTTGTTTCTAGAAAGAGAAAGCAGAATTAATGCATATTAATAAGAGGAGATAATAAGAGGAATTAATGCATATTAAATGATCATGCAGTTGGATTGTTCCAAAAGTGGCATAATAGTAGATTAGCAATAAAGAAACGCTTCACTGTGTGCCTTTACTAACAGGAGCATGCTTCTAAGTTATTAATAACAGGGTAAAAAGAGTTTTCTCCTGTAACTCCACTGTTACTAGTAATTTAATTATTTTTGCATTTCCTGCTGTTGTGGAGATCTCTGAGGATAATCAGACTGTTTATGACTGATTGAATCCATCCTCAGACTTAAAAATTGGTAATTGCATAGGGTCATACTAAGCGAGTAACCTACGAATGCTTCGTCAGTGCTTATTAGCAGAAAAATATGTCAGTATGTGTGTCTGTACCTAATATCTGCTTACTCAACAAATCTGTTCCCTGAGCTCTAGTTTTTCAGCAATAACTAAGAATAGCCATGTTTTGCTTCTGTTAGTGTTTCTCTGTAAATAACACTGAAGGGACAACAGAGGTGAGTTCTGTTAAATATCACTCATTGATATTACCAGAACTCCATTTGAGTTAGGTGAGCACCAAGAGAACTGAAGCTCCTTCATCCCATTTGCTGAAGACATTATTCACAGTACAGCAGTGTTTTAGTATGTTGGAAACAAGGTCTTTAATCTCTTAGGAGCAACCGGTAAGAGGAGCCAGTGTCTTAGGATTTCTACTGGTAGCATTTTTACTAAAAAAGAGGCCTGGCACACTGAAGATTACTTTATAAAAATAATTATTCACCTGCCTTTTCAGCTGGAAGCTATAAATTCATTGATTAATGTAGGTCAGTGAAACTAGAGTTTTTCAGCTGAGTGTTTTGAACTACATCTGATTCCTTATTTTAAAAATTGGTATTAGTGTCTTAAGGCATGGATCCAGTACAGGTATTCCTTTTGCTTCCTACAGCACCAGTGAAGAAGGAAGATGTTATCTGGTGGAATGGTGTGGCAGAAAATAAAACAGACATAGGCAGCAAAATCTGTTCCTCGAGGTTTAGTTTTTAAAGCAGATAGACTACATTAAGATAACGGCACAGAAATCTGCAAATCCTTCAGGATGGGGAGTTCAGATGTAGGCTTTTCCTCCAGGTGCTGGAATCCAAACTGACCACAGTAGTCATCCCTCTTCAGCACAGCAACCTATCTCCTGTCCTGAGCCCTTCTTCAGAGGGGATGGGAACAGTGATCTTACTCATTAGATACTAGACTGTTCCTGTTGCACCTTGTTTTGGGATGAAATTATCCTTGGGCTGCTTGTTTCCATGTGGAGAAGCCCAGCAGACTCCAAAAGTCTGACTGGTGCTCTTGATGTCAGATAAGTGCCAGCAGTTTGACATTTTTGTGTCGCAAGGCTTCATACAGGTTGTTACTGACCAGAAAATGGTGCTAGAAATGAAAGACAAATTTTGATTTGATTAACTGTGATTAAGAGCTGCATTAATAAGTGTAGATATCTTCCTACAGTAAAGATGATTGCTTTGATGTCCCAGTAATTACTTTGGGAAAACATAGGCCATATTTCCTTATAGGAAAACACTGACATCTGAATAAATTGAATCTTTTAACTCATTAGACCAGCAAAATAATGATCGTATGTGGTAGAGACTGTCATCACAAAGTGCTTCACAAGTTTCAGTAACTTCTATCCAGCCTGTGCCAAATTCTAGCTTATGCTCTGTGAGGGAGGTTCAGTTTTTAGGGACCAAAGTACATAGTCTTTTGTGATAGGGCCGGAACTTGACTCTTCCTAAACATGCTCTTTATTTTAGGTCTGGAATACTGAGCCCTTTTGAAAATGTTCTTAGTGGGGGATGAGTGGGATTTCATAACTGCAGGGACTGACTACAGAGTGGTCAGAAATCTGGCCATTCTTTTTCCTGCTCCTGAGGTAGAGCATGCTGTTCCCTCATGCCCTTTGATGGGAAAATTCAGAGACAGCCCTGAGAAGTTTCAGTCGGGAAACAGCCGAAGGCTGTGAGTCGGGAACTGGCAGACTGCTTTCTTGTGCCAAATGGGACAGAAGTATCAGCAGTATTTTTACTTTTTTTTTTACTTTAGAAAACCTGTTTCTTAGACTGACTCAAGTTGAGTCCTTTCTGCTACATTCACCCATAGTTTAATGGCAGTGAAGCCAATAGGAACTTCCACTGAGATTGTTTCTGCACTCTTTCAGTGGGATGCAGGAGGAAGAGGGGTTGGGATGGAGAAGAGGAACCCTTGAAGGAAAAGCGAGAGCTTCTCCAGACTCCCTCACATCTAGCCAGGGGGTGATCTGTTTGGCGTGTCTGGAGGATTATTTAGGTTGACAGGATTTGAAGCTCTCGTAAGGAGCCTTTTTGCCATCTAATATCTGCACATAGAGAGGCCCATTGCCAACTTTGCATAGTGATTTAAGAGCACAAATGGGGAGTACACAAGTTTACTGATAGTATTGATTGGGATTTTATGCTGCTGATCAGATTATGCAGAATCATATTTATATAAATTGTGATTTCACCAGACAACCCAAAGAATCATATTTGCACAATTATTCTATCTTGTGTGAATTAGACGTTTCAGAATGAAGTTCAATATGTACAGAAATCATAGCATAGAAATAACTCCTTTCCCTGGACACAGGTGCTTCCCTGTAGCAGGATTCATGGAGTTGTGTATAAACTGGCAATGTCAGCTTCAGCACAAGATGTTGGCTGTTTGCTCCCACAGGTAAGGTTTTAGATAACCCAGCAACCACACTGTCCATAGAGGCCATAAGCTGTGCACGGGAGCTGTACCTGTACTGCTTATGAACTCCTCGCAGCTCAAGATCTTCACATTGCGTACTACTGCCAATACCACAGCTGCTAATTTCTTTTCTTGCCTGCAGTAATACCATATTTGGGGAGTTTTTCCATGGGAAACGAGAGAATTTCTGATGTTAGCTTGCATAAATAAATGCTTTTTATTTCTTAGGACCCACAGATATCCTCAGCTGGCATTTAAAGATATCTTCATTTTATTTTTTTTTCTGAACCACTTCACGGCAAAAAATATGCAGAAGGACAAATGATCTGAACTTATGAGGCAATATTATTTTCATAACAAATATACTTAAATTCTTAATTGTCTTCCATTTCTGCATTTGTTTGCAGTGTCCACATGCAAGTATACAAAATTTGTGGTTCATGTTCCTGAATATTTTTTCACAATATAAGAGCTCAGGAATTCCTTTTACTAAATTTGTGATGGTAATTTAGCATTGTATTAGTCATAGCTACATTTGTGGAATTGCTTCTGTACTTTGTTTCATTACTGGTTTCACACTTGGCTTGAAGAAGTTATATGGGTCCCCTACTCTTCCAGAAGAAAGTAATACTTTTGCTGATTGAGTTAAAATGCTTTGTTTTTACCAGAAACACACGCAACAATGGAAGTAGGAATCCTCTACTCTCTTTTCTTTCCTTGCTGTTCCCATACCTGATTTGAAGCCTGCAGTTGAAAAATATCTGAAGAAGGAAAAGAGGACGTGTGCTGCTAATGTTAGAGAAATGCTTACTAGTTACTATTCATCTTTGTGGCTAAATATGTGCATTGCCAGAGCACTGTGGAACAGAGTGTTTATGCAAGTAAGAGGTGTGTGAACTGCTGTTTGTTTTTTTTCCCCCATTTTAAACCACCTTTACTAGCTAAGCATTCAGTGTGTTCCAGCAAGGTGTTCATGGGTCCATTCTATTTCACCTGCTGGAACAGCCTGCTGTGGGCATGGCAATATGCTCTAGCAGAGCTAAGTTGACAAGAAGCAGCAGCATGTCTGTTCCTCCTGAGTTTCTCTCTGCTTCTTCCTCTCAAGTCCTAGTCCTAGAGCTGGCTTGCTCTCCCTGCTCTGTATCCTCTTCCCCCCTCTTCCTGGGGTCATGTAGTGTTATCTAACTTAAGACCTCAAAGCACCCCAAGTATGAGTGATGGGGCCAGGGCTCTTCATCCCCACTTTCTCTGGGAAGTTTCAATCCTTGAGCTTGAGCACTTCATCCTCTTATTAGGCAGCTTCTGCACTCTGGATAAGAGTGTTACCCCTTCCTCTCTTTCCTTCCTCCTAGCCTGCAGAGCTGCTCTGAAACCTACTGGTAACTTCCCCATAAGAAAAGTTAGACTTAGCTAATTAATTTGACACCAATGATGTATGACACTCTCCTGTGTATTTTCTTGTAATCATTTAGTGGTATGAAGCATGGAAAAATTCAGAAATAGAAATTTATCATTCTGTCTATTTTTGGCCTCCCAAGTGTTTCACATGTACTGTATGAAATTGTAGTTTATTGGTTAATTCACCAAATACAAGAGAAGAGAACAGGTCCTCATCCTGATGGAAAGGAGCTGAAAAGATACTGTTGTGTATCATGGTCACTAAAGACAGGGTTGCAGCACTTCAGAGCACACTCTTCTAAAATGCATGTGTCTTCAAGCTGATGGCAGTGGCACAAGTGGCTGCAACTCATGACAGCTTCAAAATGGAGAGCAGTTAATTTATAAGGAAATCCATGTAAAGAAAGTTTTGCTGTGGAGGCTCACATGTCCTCTTATGGTCCTAGGAAAGCAAGAGAAGACAACAGTTTTCTCTACTGGGAATACTCTATGACTAGACATTTCTGCCTGCCAAGACTTTTCCTTCCATGCCCAGGACTTACCCTAGTTCTTTGAGCAGGGTGTCAGCTGTACCTGCAGAGGTTGGAGCAGGACCTACCTCAAAAATAGCAGCACGCTGCTGAATGCAAGGTGCTTAATTCAGCCTTTTCCAATTGTACATCAGTTAAGTCCTCCAGATTTGCTTGGCTTCCCAGCTTGGACTTAAACACCTGTAGCAGCAGGGCATGTGTATATGTACATTTTACAAAAAGAAACCTAATTTTAGTGGATTTTTGGTGTACTTGAGTAGGTGCGTTTTCTGGGTGACAAAGTTTCTGGTTCTTGTGCACTGTAGCACGTTCCTCGTGAATTTTACCCATATAGAGCAAATCATTCTCACCTTGCTTTTAGACTGTTTCAGTGTCCAACTGCTTACTTAAAGCAAGCACCAAAAAGCAACGTGTGCTTGATTCATCATGTATCATTTTCTATAATCCAGTTGTTCATACATAGTCTGATTCATTCTTTGGTAATGCTGAGAAGAGACAACCTGACATGGCATCACAGGAAATAAGAAACAAGATAAATTTTGTTCTGAAGTGTAATATCCAGACTCTTTAATACACGTGAAATAGGGTAGATATAAATAAAGTAAGTGTCTTTAGGCTCGGAAAGAGATGTCTGAACAGGGTGAGGAGAACTCTATAGTATTAGGAAGGGTGTGCAGAAGGCGAATAGGAATCACTGTCACTGTTTCTTGCAATGATTTCATTCAGATCGCTTTTTTTCCTACTAAGAAGAGGTTCAGAATTAGAAAAAAAAATGTATTTTTCATGTAAGGAATGGTTAAACTGTTGGTATTATTGTTGCAACATGTATAGATGCAAAATGTTCTCATGTGGGCTGAACAATGAGACAAATTTGCAGAAGAGCAATGCAGCAAAAACTATTAGGCAGAAAGGCACTACCTCTGATGCAGGAAGTCCCCAAATCCCAAAGTTCTGGAAGAACAGGATGTTCTGGAGAAGCAGCAGGGTTACAGCATCCCAGATGGAGTCTCTGGGGCACTGTCAGAGGCAGGACTGCCAGGTGAGATGTACCATGGTCTTAACCTGCACAGTTCTCCGATTTTATGGTGGAGGTTATGCCAGTGGTGTGTCTGGCAGCTGGAGAAGCTGCTATATGTGGTGCTTTGGAGGCTCTGAGCAGTGTAGCTGTCCATATGCAGGTGATCACAGGCCTCTGGGATGCAGCCAGACCCCTCAGGACTTTCTAGGTTATACCACAAGCCAAGACTATAGCCCCAAATCAGGAGGTTACTATACCTGGCATTGGTAAGAGTTTCTTCAGAGAATTTCTACCTTCTGTTGCTTAATAGCAGAATTGCAATACAGGTTCATCTTGATCATTTTGGGGTTTGCCTTTTGGGGATTTTTTTGTTTGTTTGTTTTCTTTTTTTTATAATGCTCAGTTTGCTATAATCGTATGACACAGTAATGAAAAATCCTTGTAGACATTGTATGTTTTGTAAGATAAATGGACAGTTGTTCACACATGGAGTCAGATGAAAATAAACCAGTACAAATTGGAACAGACACACACACTTGTGCATGGAACTATAATACTTATGTATACTAGAGAAGCTATAATGAAGCTATATCAAGCATTGCATAGTAAGAAAATGGAAACACCCTTCTTCCCTGCCCCCCCAACATCTGGTCCTCTGAAACTCCATTTGGGACACATTTAAAAATAAAACAGACCACATTAATTTTCACCTGAAATACAATCAGTAATGAGCTAACACATTAGAAAAAGGAGATGCCAGACAGTTTAGTACCATCTGGCATAAAATACAAACCCCTTTTACCTGGTATTTGTTTTAGAAAGATCTGCCTGGACTACAGCAACCGGAAGTCCATTGGTGGCCTAGTAATCATCCAGAGCCTGATTATTTTTTTTTTTTAATGGGCTTTTGTCAAGAAAAAAGAGAATCATAATTTTCCAGAGGCTAGTGTCACAGTTTAGGTAAATCTGTCACGATTTAGGGTCAGGGTGGCCCCTTAGACCTATAACAGACACTCTCTGTTAACCCCCCTCCCTCCCCAAAGGGGAAGAGA
>WUAM01000323.1:11444873-11465534 GCA_024336885.1 Actenoides hombroni
GATATATATAAATGAACTATGGTGTATCAAATCAATTAGTATTCTTAGTCATGAGTCTCAAGTTATTTTTCTGAGCCCACAAGCAATTCAGTAGATTTTGAGTTTTTATAAATCCGTGTTTTATGGCCTAAGTTTACAAAATACTAGAGAAGACTATTTAAAAAAAAAACCTTTAAAATTATTAATTGTAACAGTATTGTAATTAAAAGCATAAAATTTAAGTGGAAAGGAATAAAATCAAATTATCATTTATTTTTCTTCTTCCTCTTGTTCCTTCTGGGTACATTGGAGCAGCTGTAATTACTGTATGCAAGCATTTAGGCTTGCCAGGGAAAAGCTAAATACGTGTAATTGATAGCAACAGCTCAGTTTCTCAAGTGAGGAGAATGAGTGCTTGTGCTTACATCCAGTGACTGCAGCCAGTTTTCCCTTCCCAATCTGCAGCAAGTGACCTTGGCATGGCTGCAGTGAAAGATAGCTGTTTCCTTCTTGAAGGAGCAGGAAATGGATAAATCCAAAAGGATGTGGAGTTTATAGAAACTGGAGTCACTACTTTCTAAATTAGGAAGCAGAAGTGAATGTCTCCATGGTCTTAGTAGTATCTCTCTCTGTGTGTGCTGAGTTTGCCTCAGGTAGTAGCCTGTTGTCCATGAGATGGACACTCAGAAGCGTGTGAACTAGATGTAGGGAAAGGATGCCTGCATTTGTTATATGGCACATTCTTCCCAGTTTCTGGGAATAGCAAGATGGTGCTATATGTCCTCTTTACAATCTCTTTGTGAGATTGCAGGCCAGCAAGAGCATAGATGCTAGTTAAGCTCCACTGGTTTAACAAGGGAAGTTAGGGCAACGTAGCCAGAAACAGGATGCATACCCAGCATGGATCCTCTCTGCGCGTCTTTCTGCAAGCAGCAGTTTGAAGACATTGTGAGCTGGAGGTCACATCTGAACCATCATTTTTCATAACCACCAAAAGTCTAAATTTCTATTATACTTTTGGCTTCCTCAACATTTAGTGACAAGTTACCTAATTACCTGTTTCTCTAAAGTCCAATGCCTGATGATATCACTGATTATTTTATAAGATGCAGTGAGTAATCACTCTCTTAATTTTCTGTATCTCATTCAAAAGATTATAGACCTCCTAAGATTATCAGTCACCACTTTTATGAAACAAGTACAGGTTTATGCAGTTCTGCTGCACAGTTATGCTGATTGTGGAGATGGCCACCAAGCCTTGTGTTTGCTGCCCTGGTGCAAGATGGTTCCAGTGGCAGCGTATGTTTGTGTGAGGAGAGTCTGCTCCTAGTGAGGAGCTTAACAAAGCAGAGGGATTGCTTCAGCAGTAGGAGCCGATGTTCGGGGGGAAAAAAATACATACAGGTAGGATTATTTTTCCATGTGGGTTATTCTTAAATGATCTTTTTGAATAGCTTCCCTAGGTAGGTTGTATGTGGCATCTCTGGATATATGACAGTGTGAGGCTTCTTTTTCCATCCAAGTAAGTTCTCACATGACATTTGGAAAGCTCATTTAAAGCTGCCCATTAAAGTTAGCATACTTAACACCCCTTACCCTCTCAACATGGTATAGCTGCATGACATAGTTAAGTTGAACTCAAAATTATTGTTCTCAGCTTGCAGTAAGCTTTGAAGGCTGCTGCTACTGCTTTGAACTGAAGAAGAGTTGGAAAGTATGAACACTCTAGTTTTTTCCACCTGTATGAGATACCACTGGTTACAAAACTGCCATTGCCTTTATCTAAAAGTCATCAGAGCTGCAGCATGACTAGTAGTATTCTCAAATCTAGTTCCCTTTTTGACTACTGCTGGGAACTAGACTCGTATTTTTAGGGATCTTACTCATGCTAAAATGTGAGGGCAAAATATCTAAGGGATCCCTTTGATAGCCTTGTTCCATTGTCAAAACCAACCCATTATGCCTATGCTTTGTTTCTCTTCTTTTAATGCTTATTAATCTACAAAAAAGAGATTCTGGGAGGAGAGAATATTTGACAATATTTGAGCTGTGAATAGAGGCCATATGCAGGTCTCTAGTATCCATTGCTTTGCTAGTTTCTGGGTTCTGCTTCTTCACAGAGCCTGAGTCAGCAGAGAAGGATGCTTCATTACAATGTTTATATGAGTGGACTGTTTTTTCTCTTCTTTCTCAATTTGCCACTGGACTGAAATAAATAATCTGAAGAGTATAAAGATACCATTTTCATTATAGCTATATCCTATGTAGGTGAAAGTAGGGTTGTCTCATGATTGAATTCTGAAGCAAGGTAACCGTAGATGCATGAATTTTGATGGTTTCCAACTTTAACTTTTAGGACACATCTTTTGCAAATACTTGCTATTTAGATTTGTGGTA
The DNA here is from genome assembly GCA_024336885.1 of Actenoides hombroni. Classification (NCBI taxonomy): domain Eukaryota; kingdom Metazoa; phylum Chordata; class Aves; order Coraciiformes; family Alcedinidae; genus Actenoides; species Actenoides hombroni. The sequence goes on from WUAM01000323.1 coordinate 11,447,250, forward strand.
AGTGTATATCCCATTTTATTTGGCCAGTAAAATTTATGGTGTACTAAAACACGAAGATGATAGCATACAGTAAGGAAATCTTCAATCTGTGTTGAGAGGACACAAGATTAAATGCAACAGATGATATTCCTGAAGGCCTGGTATACCTAATTTAAAGCAAAAGAAAACATGATGTTCGAGTTAGGATAATTGCAGCGGAGTAGTTGTTAGCTGTAAAGTTATATTTTTTTCCTTCCTCCCTTCTTTAAGTGTTATTGAGGCATACTGAACAATTTCAGCTTCCAAAAGTTGGAGGGATGATGAAAGTGAAAAGCAAGCTGAAGAAAAGTGTTAGCATGAGAGTATTTTGAACTCTCAGTACTGCCATTTCCAAGCTGTGCAGCCTGATAAATGCGTATGCAGTGGCTTTTCTTTAAAGCACCAGTGACATCCAGTGGTGGCATCCACTTCAACAACCCCCAATCTGTCAACACGTTCATTATCCAAAGATCTTTAATGCTCAGCCATTTGAAGCTGGCAACTCAGGATTGTTTTACTTCCTGACCCAATTCAGCTTATCTTTGTTTTATTGTTTTCATTTTGGTAGAACAGGATTTCTTCTATTGCTGCATTGACAATGAGGTTCAATGAATGCCTCCAGCTGGCATTGCCTTTTTTATTGCTCTGCGTGATATCCTAATTGACATAGTATTCTGGAATCTGCTTGAGATTATGAACTGTATACTTTAGCAAAAGACTCTAGGATCGTTAAGATTGCATAGTTGACTTCCTGCAGTGCTTATTAAGGATGAATTCATGTTTATTTGTACTGTTGACAACAGAAGCTGAAACCACATATCCTTCTACATTATGTAATACAAATCTTAAATCTCAGCTGGTTACAAACTGTTATTCCTATATTAAATTCTCTTCAGGTTGGTAATGGGCTGTGCTCAATTTTGTCTCTTTACTCTGCATTAGCACAAGACAAATGCAGTTAGAATGTTAATTGTCACACTTATTAGAAAATAATTTCACGGCACTAACACCTGTCTGGTATTCAGCTGCCCTCTAGGTGTATTACATCAGTTAGAAGGACTGATTTGTTTTTAAGTGCATACATTTTCAAAAATCATTTTAGCGGTTTGTGAGGTTGTCTTTTCCTGTTGGAGATGTAAATGAGAGCAAAATCTCTTTCAGTTCAATGCTAGATTCATCTCTCAGCAATGTAGTGTTGTTGGGTCAGCAGAACTGAGAAAATGATTTTTTTAGTAGAGCTTTTCATAAAAAAAAAACCCGAAGCTGAAAGTAGCAGCTCAAACAGAAATTTTGGGGTTTTATTTGCCTTTTCCCCAGAGATACAGTCTTCCTGAGATATTAATGAAGAGACCATTTCTGCAAAGTAAGAAGTCATGTCCTTATTGCCATTTTTCAGCATCACTGTTTTGGTGATTGCCATCTTCTTTCTGAGGGAACCATAGCTGAGACTGTGTAGAGAGGTGCTAAGTATCATAGAAGGTGAAACTGAAAAACAGACCCTGTCACTAAATAATAAATAGTTTGAGAACAATGATTTTTATAATCTCTTTGTCTTAACCCTTTGCAGGTTTGCTCCTTAAAGGAGTAGAAGATACATATCCTATCATTTTTTATATGGAAAAATGTTAAGAGTGAGGGACCAGGCTCATCATGTCTAACTTTATACATCTAAGTGAGGTGCATGAGCTATGTGTATAGTCTGCTTTGCCCCTCTAGGAGAGGGCAAGTGAAATCAGGTACCTACCTATTAAGAAGTTTAGATCTTAGGTAGGCTAACCTATTTTCTCAATGTGCATATCTCTGTCCTACAACTATAGATGGTATCTTGAATTGTTCTGCTCTTAAGTTTGTCATACTGGGGCTCCGAGATGTTCTTCAGAGTAGGTGATCCTGCTGTGGTGGGGTGGTTGGACTAGATGATCTTTCAAGGTCCTTTCCAGCCCCTAACCTTCTGTGAATATTCCTTCTCTTTTACTTCCAGAGACCAGAACAAAACAGACTATAGGATCTAGCTTCCATCACTGGTGTCTTTCTTGTCTTACTTGTTTTGGGTTTGTTTTGGCATTTGTAATGCAGAAGATAATCATGAACAGAATGTTAAGTTATCCCTGCAAAAATTAAAACTTGCTTCTGTGAGACAGTTTTTGGGTTCATGTGCATCTTGCCTTCATTGAAGAAAGCTATAGACGTCCTAAGGCAATTTATCTTCGGGGAATTATATGACCTTGTACACTTAATGAAGTGGATAGACTTCTCATTCAATCTCATGATGCTATTTTATTTTAAACTGTAGAGACAGACCTTTTTATTTTACTTTTGTAAAAGAAGCAGTTGCTCTTCTGAGACGTTTAAAAGGAAGCATGTGTGGGAAATCCTTCACGACAGACTGAATGAGAAGGAAAAACTACAGGCACAAGAAGGAACTAGAAGTCCTTGGACCAATTACCTATACAGAAATGAGTTTCTTCTTTTTATTACCACTAAACAAATGTTCATGTTAATGTGGTTACTTTCCTAGTAAAGTATTTGGCCAGGTCTTCAGGCTTACCCAGCCTGATTTGGTGTCAAAGGGACATAACTATGATGATGATACATAGGTTGATAATACAAAGAACCTTGATATACAAAACCATGACAGATAAATTATTAGTTATTCCTAAAAAGACAGGGACTGTAGCAGGAATTTTCAAGTGGCATAACATTTTGGAGTAAAATACAGCATAGAGCTGTATGAAGATCCTCAGTCAGCCTGAGCCACATAAAAGACTTCAACTTTGGCAGAAAGAAGAGGCAGGACTGCTAAATGAATCAGTGCACCTGAACAAATGTTACTGTGGGTGCATATTTTTTCTTTAAGTACTACAGATATTTATAAACATTTTAATATTATTTGGTTATTATTATTCAAGTATTCAAATTCCTGTAAGTGTGGAAAACATATGATTATTGGTAGGTAGTGGAATGCTTTCTCTCAGTATATACAGAATAATGACAACTAAGTATTGTCAGAACATCACCTAAAAGGGGATCAACTTTTTCCCTTAATTATTTTAAATTGTAAAAAAATAAAAATCTGCATGTTAGGATGAGTAAAGATAGAATGTTTTTAACACTTCCATTGTCAAATACAATGATGGAATTTTTACAAGCAAGGTTGTCTTTAAATAAGGAAAACAGACATTTTTTCTGCATCTGTTTTATTGTATATAAACTTTTGTCTCTTTATATATATATACTTTTACAGGCAATTCAACAGTAGGGAATATTGTAGAGTATCTTATATACTAGCAGTAGACAACATCAAGTAATGGCTATCTCTAAAATAAACCTTTGAACAGCTACCTTTCTGGTGAAAATCATCTTCTCTTATAAATGGTTGGTAGGTCAGCACAAGCTATCAAAGATGAACCCATTGCAGGAAGTTAGGAAATAATGTGCACATTGGCTTTGTTTTGCTGTAACTTACTGAAACTGGGACAAACAAGCTTGGCATTGATTGGGTTGTTTGGAACTGAGCAGTCCCCAGCTGCTTTCCTGACGTAGGAAACTTGCTACCAGACTACAAAAGCATGGATAATGCCTCAGTGATCACCCTGGAATTCTTCTCTGGCTCTTTAACTGTAACTTGCAAGTTTGGCTGTCAATGAATAGTAATAATGCTCTGACTGAATGCTTATACAGAGCACAGCAAAGTTTTAAACTTTTAATTTTATTTTCTGAAGACATGCACAGAATGAAGGTATGTCTTTGATGTGCAAATTAGCCAGTTGTCTTCAGAAAACACAATCTTAACCTAAATGTAATAAACTGTTGAATGCAGTAAATTCTGAATGGCTCTGCATGACCTCATCATATTGGATGCAAATTGTTATGGTCTATAAAAGTTACCTATTCTGAGTCTCTTTTCTCCTTGTGTACAATCTCAGCAATTTGTTTACCTTTAGAAGGATATCATGCAATCTGCATAGGCCTGCAAGAACAGGCTGCTCTGCAAAGGGAGGCAGGGGCACTGTCCTCAATGAGACCACCACCCCCCGCCTTTGTTCTGGTCACTTCTCCGAGTTGGAAACACACAGATCAACTCATTACAGTCCCCTGTTTACATGCACAGCCTGCCATGACAACTTTCCTCACTCATCTTTCATACACATGCAAACATACAAATCCTTTTGTTTCTTCTCACTTAAACCATGCTTATGCTTCAATGTACACCTACAAAGACATGCGCCTGTATGTCTATTACTGAAGAAGAGCAGAGAAGGTCCAGTGATAGAAATCAGGAGTTTGGCAAGAGTCTGGATTGCTAGACAGGTTCTCGGTGATGAGGCAAGTCCAGGGTCAAGTCAGCAAGGCAAGGTCAGGGTTGGACACGGGTGCCTGCAACATTGCACAGGCAAGAGCCTGAGCTCAACATAACCTCCAAGCCAAGGAACAGCCAGTGTGTGCATGAGTGGAGGCCCCAGGGAGGCTTCTCACAGCCATTTCTCCTAACTGGGTTGTGAACCCTATGAACTGTGTTTAAATATATGTGCAAAATAGAGATACAGGTTGAGAATAGCAAAAGTTACTTTTATAAGAGGCATTCCCACTCTCTGTGATAAGCGTTGATTTTTTTGTGTGACAGGAATTGGACCAACTCTGTGTATCTCTGAGCAGTTTACCTTAAGCTTCTTAATGGCAAACTTGGCCCAGTAGTTATCTACCAATGTCTATATTTCATGAGGTCAGTTGAGCCCTCAACCCTCCAGTAAATACTTTATAAATGTAAACTTCGGAGTCAAATCTGTTTTAAGGTTTAAGAGTGGGTATAGTTCTAGCTTTCTTTGATAGTAATACAATCTTTTGAACTTTAGGATACATTGAAAAAACAAAATCTTGCATCTTAATATTGTAGCTGAAATCAGGTGAATTTTAGGGTACCAAATATTCTGTATAGACTCCATTTAAAAAACTAATAGATGGTTTATTTCTTTCCAAGTAACCTGCAGCCATATGATAAGAACATAATTAATGCTCTTAAGACCATTTTCAGTTTTGATAATTTGTTATTGTTTGCTTATACTAGACTGTTTCTTATAGGCTTTCATGCAGTATGGTTGTTTCTTCTTCGGAATATATATCAAAGGCCATGAAAGTAACATGTTTAAAATCTTTATTATTCCTCTTCTGTGATACAGGTTCTCATTTAACACATAAAATCGTGTAAGAAATATAATTTTGTTTAGATGATAACTATATTATGAGAGAGAGTTTTCTGCTGAAAACTCATGTGGCCAATACTACATCTGCATCGTTACTTAGGACTTAAATAAAAGAATCTGTTAATGCAGGGAAAAAAAACCCCAAACATATGTAATTAATATCAGTGATAAAATAAATTGCTTTCTTTTGTGTGTGAGAGATAAATTCAAAACAATTTCTTATACTTCTGCATAAATTTCCTGGAATTAGAGTTCTTCCCCTAAATGTCTTACTGGACTATGCAGAAAACATCTAGTTTTTGGAGGTACCTCTTATGCCTGGTAGTTCTCAGCTATGAAATTTTTCCCAAATAGCTGTTTGCATGATTTTTCAGTGCACAGGTGTGAACCTAGCATGGGACTGGGTCCAGTACAGTAGGATGGACAACACTTCATTGTCAAATTCATTATCCTTTGAAGTAAAATAGAGATTATAAAACCAGGAGTTCTGTGAGCAGCAGAATTTATGAAATGTAGCTTACTGTGGCTTTGCTTGCTCTGTTTGCATTATCTGATCCACGGTGAACTGCCAGCCCCCAACAAGCTTCTCCTGTGGCCGAGAGGTCCCTGAGTGCCCCCTACCTTGTGCAGGTTCTTCTTTAGCATGGCTGTATGCTGTTCCTGCCATTCCCTTAGGGGTGGTGCTTACCAGCTCTGCTTCCTACACCTGGGTAGACATTTCCACTTTTAGGAAATTAACTTATTTATGTCCTGCAGACTTCTTGTCAACTTTGGTTGAAAGACAAAATTTGGTTGAAATGCCTGTGGTGAAGGTCCAAGTTACTCAGGGGGAAGAAACTGTCAGACAGAGACACACAAGCAGCTTGCTTGCTTACAGCTACTTTCCTTAGGAAACTGGTCTAAAAAAGAAGGAAAAGCATGCATAAGAGAAGCATTTTCATCGTACCTGGTAGGCAGAAGTCTGTTAACAATCTAATCTTTTCTCTCTCGCCCCTTTTCTTCTTTTTTGGCTTGCTCTTCTGACAGGAGGCCTTGTGAGCTCTTGGAATTAGGATCCAGTTGCTTCCATTACTTACATTTTTGTGAGCTTGTTCAGTACCAGCTCTTGTTTGCCTCTAAAAATTTTCTGTATACCAGTTCTGGGTGGCAGACAGAAGCACACTTTTGGATATTGTTATTTTCGCCTGTTTTCTGACAAGAAGTGAGTGCCAGCCCTGTGTTTCCTGTGCTAAAGAATAATACTGATGTAACCTTCTCTTTTTACCTGAAGTTAAGTTTTAGGGGAAGCTTTAAAAAAGTGTTTTGAGATGTAGAGAGAAGTTTATTTTATTTCTAATGGAATATTTTGAAAAAAGCTGGTGGGTTTCTTTGTTGTGGGAAGCAGGATACCAGACATGTCGGAGGCTGCAAACATTTTAAGTTGCCTGAGGATCTGTTTAATCTGGGTAATATAAATCACTCTTTCCTGATAGAAGTACTTGTTTTATGAATCCGCAAATCTGCTGTTATCTACTGTCAGCTGTAAAATCAGGAAACTCACTGGGATGCAGGTTGAAGAACAGGATGCAGGGGAGCTCATGAGTACACTGTCTGAGCTGCCTACCATCCTACCCTTGCAGAGGCTAGCCTACAGTGGCACCACTCTTTTCCTTTCACAAAGGGTTTAGATTTCATACCCATTCCAACAAGAAGATAAGCAGCTGACAGAAAATTGGTAATTTTCAATTATGTTTCCCTCCACTGCATTTTTACATATAGATAAATCAAACGCCTTATGCTATGAATTACAAAGCCAGCAACACCATATGTACTGGCATATTTTCTGCACACTCTGAAGGACAGAAACAAGTAGGTATTGAGTTAGGACTTCTACTCATTATATAGTCTGCAAGTTCATTGTGCTCTAAGCTGTTACACATGGTAAAATTTCAACCCTGGGAGAGGTCTTTGTCATCTGCCTGTCATTCTTCACCCAGCTGCTGAAGGGGCGGGGGGCAGTTAATGAGCAAGCTCCAGAGTAGGAGACGCCACATACTGAGGCTCGCCATCAGGATGGTGCAATAGTCAGATTCATACTAAATCTGTATCCTTCTACTAAACCCACATTTATGAGATAGCAGGAAACAACTCTCTCATTTGGCACTAAGCAGCGTAAAGCAAAACTTGGGAAACCTTTGCAGGAAATGAACTGTATCTAATCCAGTTTGATCTCGTAAGCGGCATATTATTAAGCCAAATCACCATGTTTATCCCAGTTTTTCTTCACACTTTTATCCCTGAGGCCAGTACCCTTCCCTCCTCCTGGCAAGCTGTGGACCGTTTTATAATTGGAGGGATCAGTAACCCTTCCCTCTGTCCCCTCCCCTCTTCCACCCACCAGTTCATGCCAGTACTTACTGCTGAATAAGATGCAGCGCTCCATTAAAACCCAAATCACTGAAATAATGAACTGGAATAACTTGCCAGGGGCAAAGTATGTTTTGTTAAGATACTAGAAAAGATCCATAGACCCAAGTCCTCAAGGGCCTGGTCTTTGCATTTACTCCCAAATGCAAAATAAAAGCACAACTATGAGGAGGCTATCCTAATTTTATTTTGAGGCTTGTCTTATTTGTAACATTTAATCCACTTTTCATCCAGTTTTTTGTTTGATTGGGGTTTTTTTCTGTCGTCTTTCTGTCATCTTCTGTCATGTTTCTTCTTTGCTTTTTTTTTTTTAAGTGATGATGGTCAGCTGACATGGTAATTGGCTCCCTGTCAAGCCAGCTCAAGGATCTGCAATTTATTTTTGCCTGTCACCTGTTGAAAAAGGACTGAAGATTCCTTTTCTGCCAACAGAGGAATCCATTAATAACATAAAAGCAGCAGCTGCATCAGGGCAAGGATGCACAATAGTTATATACATCACTTACTCTCTATGTGCTTTAAGATGTTAAGACAGAATGTTGCCTTTTAATTCTCTACTTGGAAGAAAAAATAAAAAAAAAGAGTTCATATAGTTCTTAAAATCAGCTGCTTTCTTTTTTTTAACTCCTGAAATTACTTTTCTTGTCCCACAAAACCTTCTTGAAAAAATGATTTAAAACCAAACAAAATTGTACAGCTAAGATACAGTTCTAGTTCAGTGCTGCATTGCTTCAATTTTTAAGCTCTTTAACCTTATCCAGCAGGTGTAGTAACACAGTGGTAAACCAGGCAGCTTCTCAAGACACTTTCAAAATTTGAGATTCACTGAGCCTGACTTGGCTGAGAATTCAGGTTATAGTCTGAAGCCATAATGATCTTACTGATGCAGAAAAAGCAGCAGCAGCCAACACGTTGGTCATTTCTTTCCCTATCCTCCGATTGTTATATCTCAGCCAAAAACATTGCAAATATAAATGGTTGCATTGTATTTCAGTTTTTGTTAAAAGGAAGGAGAACTAATAAAAATAAAAGCTCTCAGATTTATAAGTTGATTACAGCCAAGAAATCTGAAGAATGCTGTAGTCGTTTTCTTAAGTCTTGTTTATTCTGTTCTTTTTATGCAGCATCACACTGACCTTTGCGAGGCTACTCCCTGTTGAGACAGTGTTTTCGTGATCTGTTAGTCTTCTTTAGTCTCTGCCAAATGCTGGTAGTGATGGGTTTTCAGGCACCCTTTCCAGTGATGGTATTTCATATACTCCTTTCCTTGGCTTTTACTCCTTTCAGAAAAAGTACTTTCTGTCCTGGTAACCTGGTAACATCAGCAGTGCATGCAATGTGGTATGTTGAACAAATTGCCAATTAAATAATCGGAAAGGCCAAGATCTAACAGAAAATCATTGTGCACAGTTCATTAACTGCATTTCACAGAACCAAAATCATGCCACGCGATTTTTTAAAAAAAAGGTTTAAGGAATGAACATTATCTTCCTTAATACTGAATAGATACAATGCAGAGCACAATGGAAGGATGCTCAGATGAACAGTTCTGTGGGTGTTCAGTTCTTTTCCCCGCCCCCAGCTAGATGTCTGTAAAATTCAGTAATTTCTGTGGACGCACAATTCAGTAATTTCTGTGGATTAGTTTTGTCTTCTCTGTGAGATGAACGGCTTTAAAAAAGACATAGGGAGTCTCAGAAATAATCAGCATCATAGTGCTGTGTGTAAATATGCCTCCTCTGATTACAATAAACTAGGAAATACTAAATAAGGTTGAGGAAAACACTGCAGATGCCTTTTAGACAGATATTAAAATATCTCAGTGGCTTCACAGAAAAATCATGAGAATAATGGAAGTATCAGAAAGTGTGCCTTATGATAAGGGCTGCATACCATGGAGTACTTCACTTAAAAAGATTCAGCGAATAACTACAAGTGATGTTAAAGTGCTATAAGAGGAAGCTTTTGTTTAATAAATAAAGATATAACAGAGCTGTTTCTTGGTGCTGCTGCTTGCTGGTGCTAGATGGATTCAGACAAGAAATGGAATGGGTGTACATGTGTTCTTATGAATGTGCTTGAATATAGGCAAAAATGGCCCAAAATAAAAAAAATGAGACATAAGAAGTGAGTTGTGTTGGGGAAGGAATGGAAGTGTAGCAGGTCTGAGAGTGAGCAGCATTTCCCCTAGAGCAATGGGGTTTCAAATGTCAGTGCTACATGCATTGATGGGAACGGGTAAAATACTTGGAAACAAAGGAAAGGAGGGAGAGCCCAAAATAAAATTTGAAACTTACAGTTTTTATAGTAGATCTAAAAGCCATTTGTGAAAATCTTTACCTTTGACAATTGGAGTATCAAGATAAAAATTTATCAAAATAAGCTCTTTCACATATGGTCTATCGCTTAAACATACCATGATGCTTGTTTTTTAATATAGAAACAATTACATTTTTAAGACAGAAACATCTAACCATAATACATCAAGATCTATTTTTAATCTTGCTGCTGATGGAGTGCTGAGTGGCTGCTGGTTATAAAGATATTTTTCATGCGGGTAGTTATTTCTATGTGAATGGAGCATCTTTCAAGATAATTCATAACAGTATCATCTCAAGATCTTCTGTTACTGATGTAGTTATTATCAAGAAGGTTCTTTACAATCAGTTCTTTCTGTATTTTTGATCTCTTGGCCACAGCTTTGTTTGCAGTTTCCACAACTGTTTGTAGAATTCAAACATGAAGTATGTTGGAGGTTTCTTGATTGTTAGGAGTGATAAAAAATGTCACTCACTATAAAAAAACCAAACACTGAGTCACTAAAAAATTACCTACTTTGAACCTCACTGAAGCCTTAATTTGTGGTCTAACAGCGGCCTTTCCTGAAAGCACTGAAAGGAGGTGCTATAAAATGGAGCAGAACTGGAGGTTCTGGTTTTGTGGACAAGGAACAAGGCTTGCCAGTGTGAAAACCCAGGATCTCACTCTGGGGAAACACTATGCTGGAACATGATCATTTGCCCTTTTTTCTGCACCTCCAGTTCTTAAAAGACTGTGAGAGCTCAGAGGTAGGTCAGTAAGTTTCAACCAGCTGCCTCAGTGCTTACTCAAGGACTTTATGCCTTGCAAGAAAGTATTTAGTAGTTATGGAAGACATCAAGAACTGGGAATGCCACTGTGTTCTTTGCCAAAATTCCACCATACATCCCATCTTAATCACTCCAGAATCAATTTCCAGCTTTTTGTTTTTATTATGCCTTTCTCTAATAGGTTAAGGGACCCTTTTGTCTCCAGTACTTGCAACCCATACTTACATCCTGTAACCAGGATATTCCTCAGTCATTCCCTTGCTATGCCAGAGAGGTCGAACAAGGAAAGTTCTTGCCATAAGGTATTTTCTCCACTCCTTTTATTTATATGTATATTTTATGTCTCTCCACATTAATTTTTTTCAGTCTCTTTTCATAAAAATCATCCAGCATCATAATTATTTACAGTGCTCTAGTATGAATCATGCTAGTTCCAAGCAAATTTGCTTATTTCTAACAAGCAAATTCACATGATAACTGTGTTTTTTAGTAATTTAATCTGTAAGGGTCATGCAGTTCTTTTAGCCATAGCATTGTCCTGGAAACCCCAGTTAAATTGCTTGTCCACTCTATCCCCTGGATGCTTTTCAGAGTTGCTGATGTCCAGAGCGCATCCATTCTGGTTTTTGACCTCCATAATTTATTCTTTTCTGCACTGAATGCCGTGGTTTTCTAAACATTGAAGAACACTGTGGCTGTTTTGTCCTTATTGTTAATTGTGTCTTGTTTTAAAGCTAGACTTTTTAATGTGTAAGTATAGCAGGAGTGATTTTAAATTTACTTCCAAACAACAAACGTTATCAGGCTGTACAGATGAAAAACCTCATGTGAAATATAATTTCCTTTTCCATGTCCTTCCTTTTGTGTTATTAGATGGGAAATACCCAAGACTTCAGATCCTTGATGGCAGCATGCAGTTGTGTGCTTGCTTAGTAGCAAGAATGTAATAAAGTTCTGAAAGGGAAGACAGCAGAAAGGAAGTTTCCTGCATCAAAAGGACCCTAAAATAAAGTCTCAAAAAAGATACTATTTAAAGTGTCTTCTTGAATTGAAGGAAACTTCTACAGTGCCTGCTATAAGAGGTTAACAGGAGCTGTCAGACTTCTTCCACCTACATGAGTGTTCTTTTAAGATCTCTCCTGTGTCTGTGGGGAATTAGGAAGAGCAGTGTGTTATATACCACATAGAAAATAAAATCTGAAAAATCAGTAACAACAAGTTTGTGGTTTAACCCTTCAGATCCATATTCAAGATACAAGTTCCATTTTGACTACAGAGTTACTGAAAATGTCTTCAAATACGTACAGGTTTGAGTCAAATAAATTAAATTGTTTCACAACAGCAGGTAGTCACTTACCAGATTAACCCTTCTTAGAATTTAAAAGACTTGATTACTTGATAATATGATGCTAATATGAAGACATAACTGACTTGATATTTGAAGTCTAATTTTGACACTAGCTTGTTTATGTAGCTTTGATTTGCAAATGTATTGCTTTGCTCCTAGTGTAATATTAATAACTGTAAATTGTTATATTTTTACATTTTATTTTAGCTAAATGGTTTTAATCAAATTTATGAGGCATGGGATGAGTCACGTGTCTTTCAGAACATAATGGAGACCCAGACTTCTTCGTATTAGTCACTTAAGATTATCACCTGACCATTTCTGTCTGTATTTAATATAAATGCATTTGGTTTTCATCGTAGGTTCACAAACTTTGCAGGATAAATAGAGGTTGCTAAATGCATATGTTTTTATTAAAAACACTAATGATGTGTTAGAGAAAATAATCTTTAGATGTGCGATGAAGCATAAAATAGTGGCAGTAAAAAAGTATGAGCAATTAATGAAATCATCTGGCTCATTATATGTTACAGACATAGCACTATATTATTTTGTGAATAGTAGTCTTGCACATTAGTAACTCATTTCTTCAAGCTGCATACTGCAAAGCACGCATCAAGACAAAGGAAAATCAATGGTAAACCAAGGAAATAAAATCTGCTTACTCCATTTTTTTTCTCCTCAGTCTAATGACTTTTCTTCTGTCAAGACATATATGCAAGTATAAAGTGTATTTGCCACATAATTTACTAGAAGAGTATAGCAGTATGCCTTAAATAATCTCCTCAGATGTAATCTCAAGTCTCAAATATGATAGCAGGGATGAAGAGAGGTTTTCTTTTTGTCTGTGTCGATAAATCCATTCTTGATCACATTAGAGTAGTTAGAGGCAAAGGGAATTTTGCCCATGTCAAACAGGAGAAATATAACATTCATTCAATTCTCATATACAACAAAGAGGTCAATTATTGTATGTTATTTATCACTTTGTTCCTCATGCTTTGACTATCATTTACTCTTTTCCATTCACAATAGGTGTCTGTAGAGTTCAGCTTATAAACAGTTTAGCTCATACCAAGCAAATAGGCACTGCGGTGCTGCAACACAGGAAGAAGCAGGAAGGAAGCTTCATCATTAGGGTAGGTCTTAAAGCTGTCTGGTATGTGCTCTATTAGGGGAGCTGGTGCCTCCTGGAGTGAGGGTTGCTGCGTGCCTTCTGAAGCTCATCTTTTCATGAAAATCACCTAACACTTTATTCCCATAGAAAACCTAACACAAGATCCCTCTCAAATGTTTAGCTTTCAACATTTTTTATGTCCTGTTATCTGATCTTAATTCTATATCTATTATAAGAAAGTGTAAAGCCAGGGTTAAATTTGAAAACTAACTGCTTTGAAATGCACATGTCAGAATGATCACACAGAAATTATTCCTGATTTCCTGGTACTGAGGAAACTATCATATTATTTCCTTTGTTCCACTGTGCTTCTCCTTAAATCCTTCAGTCCCCATACACCGTACTGACAAAGGACTGTATGCTCCTGTCTCTCCTTGTCATTTCTGCTTAAGTGCAAAGAATGATCTGCAAAAGTTTGGACTTTGGATCCTGTGACAGCTCAGAAATATTGAAATTTTAGCTCTTCAAAATTGCCAATGCATTTCTGTGATTACTAGAAAAGAACAGCCAGATTGCAGCATTAAAATAAGCTACCAAATCAAACTGTAATGTAAGATGCCATCTCTCAGTTAAGACTGACTTCTTGTCAAATTTCAGTATGTTGGAAAAGGAATCTTCAGTCATACCATCAGCACAGAAGCTATCTATGCTGTGACCTAGAGCTACTCTGTGTTAATAAGAAGAAAAAGGTGATATGTAAAACAGCAGTGCAAAATGCCTGGTGAGTTTAATTATTTGTATCAAAGATTTTGCAGGCATTGCCTCATTAGATGTTTTCATATTGTTGCTACTGTAATGAGAATTAGAACATTTTCTTATAAAAAGCAAACCCCCGAAGTTCTCAGAATGTTGTAGAACATAATAAAAATAATTCAATGTAAAATTCTGAGAAAGACCAAATGACCAAATTTGTCTTGCTATGATTCATTTGACAGATGCATTAGCAGACCACAGAATGTGATATACAGCAGGTTTTGGTAGTTACAGATAACAGCATCTTTCATATTGCCTTTTTAAATGTACTATTAATGCTTGCTAGACTATGTTCTTGTTGTATCTCCATCTATATTAAAGCACAGAAATGCCAGTGAGCATAATGATGCTATTTCAGTTTCTGATTCTGGTTACTGCAAGTAACTTTTTGTCTGTTCTTCTCTTATAATTTCAACTGTACATCAGGGAGGTAATTTTATCTCCCCCCCCCCGATAAATTGAATGTGAAAAGCCTCTCCACTTAAATTAGTTCAATTGAATATTTGAGACAAAAAAAGTTGAGCACTTTGGGGAAGAGGTCAGGGAAGAAGGGTGAAGGCAAGCACAATAGAAAGTGTGTGTAAAAGTTAGTAGATTAAAGCCTCTGTAATTTATTTTCTTTAAACATGTGAATGTGTGGATGTTTCTAATTTGGAGATGCACTAACATATCACATATCACACAAGATATCAGAATAAATACTTGGCTTTTACTGGGTAAAATAATGTCTACAAGTGGTTATGTGCTTTCTCTTTTTCTTACGTAATGAGTATATTACTCTTCAATTGTGGGGCCAGGCAATGAAAAATTACAACAGTTTATATTCTGTGAAAACTTAACAGTACCATTTAAATGACCAACCTTGTTTGTTGAGTACTTTTGGTCACATGTAACCCCCAAATAAACCTAAACAAATCGAAAAATTAAAATATAATAATAATAATAATTCTATTATTTTACCCAAAAGCTAGGCATCAAGAATTAGGAAATTACTACTGTTTGGCTAAGGTATGAAAAGTGTAGAACATAATAGGGGAAAATATTAAAATTTTGGTAAATTTTCATGAAGTCTGTTCAAGTTTTAGTAAGCAAAGACAATAGACATTGTAGCTTTTGAACTCTAGTGCTGCAAAACAGGCGTAGTAAGCACATGAACCCCAACGCTACTACCTATTACAGCTCATACTTTCAAATTAGAGAATTAATGAAAACAGGTGGGGTGCATGTTTTGAAAGGATTATCTCTTTCAGATACACTTTACTGGAATTCTCATTATACCTGTTTTGTCAGCAGCTCCTAAAGAAGGAGAGCCCCTGTGTTGGGGACCACATGTTCGTTGGTGTGAATGCTTCCCAGTCCATATCAGAATGAAGTAAATAAAGAATAGCTGTTCAGGACCTGTAGGCAAATGTTTAATGGATTCTGAGGGACTCTGGAAGAACGTGGAGTTGCTGCAAGATGTTACAGCACTACTTTGCAATCAACACCTTCTAAATGAGAAGGTTATTTTGATTTCATGGCTTACTGCCATACGGAAATAGCATCTGTGAAAGAACACACTCAAATGTTACATTCAACAGAATAGTTATCAATTAAAACATTTGTAATTATTTGAAATTGGTCTGTTGGAATGAAATTACTAATGCAACTTTGATAACTAAGGAGAAATGTCTTTTTCTGTGGCTGGCTTGCCTAAGCTGTATTTATCTACATATCAAAGTGTACTTTTGTCACGATATGAAACTTGGAACAAGATCTCTCTAATGCAGTTTTCTAGGCTTCAGTCCTGCAAACTGATGAGTGCTTCCTGTGATTTTTGCTGTATGTGTTCATACTGTACTTAAATATTTGCAGACACTTCAGTAGATCAGGCCTTTGGCTCTCATATACCTGTTTGATTTTTTATTTAACTTTTTTTCTCCTTGATAACATAAGAATAAAAAGCAAAGCAGAATGATTTGGATGTGTGAAATCAAGTGCATCTCTCTTTTGGCTTTATTTTTAGACCTATAAATTGCTTAGAAGAGATCTTAAATGGTTCTCTGGATTCAGTCATTAAACTGATTACTAATACTTTTTATAATATAATTTTCATACTTTAAGCTACTTTGTGAATAAACATGATATTGCAAAGGTAAAATACTGGCATTTTCAGATGTATTGCATTGCAAAGACAAAGCACGCACACAGTCATGGATGTCAGTTGTAGAAATCCTACCAATCCTGCATGTTGTAGAAATTCAGGGTCAGATGCATCTCACTGAACTTTTTGCTGCTTTTTGTTGGGGGTTGCTAAATCTCTTTGCCTGAGAGAGGCAAGGCTGCAGCAGCTCCCTGTGCCTGGGACCAGCCAGCAGCAATGCTCAGCAGCTCACACAGAGCGTACATACACCTGTATGTGCTGGCCCCGTAGATCAACAGGCAGAGAGCTTCATCCTGTTTGCCTGATCAGGGTGAAAGCCTGTTACTGGAACACATGTGTCCATACATAGATGTGGACCCCTCTGGTAAGGCACTCAGGCCTTCGATCACCAGGCATCCCCAGCAGTGGCTCCAGTACCTGCTCCCAAGCCTTTTGCCCTAATTGTTGGCCTGTCTGGGTCGATGTCTACCAGCAATTACATACTGGCGTACGCACCCACACCATGTGTATCTATTCCAGTTTCCTCAGTTGCTGGCACCCTGAGTGCATGGGCCCCTGCAATTTGTGGACACCGCTCAGATTCCTCACGCACTCCAGTCTCTCCAGTTGCTGCCACCATGAGGACCTGGGCCCCTTGGGCTCATGGTCCCACGCCTGTGGTGGTACTTACACCTCTGTACACACATATGAACACAGGCTAGGGACCCCCTCACCCAGGAAATTAGTCAGAGATGGAATTTAATAAGAAAACAAGACATGCCTTGGTGATCAGGCCAGACAAGTGTACATGTGTAATTGGTCCCTCTTGTCCCCTTATCTGTCCATTTTCTCACCTTTGTTCCTCCCCGGGCCACCTTTGTTCAATCAAAGTGCAATCATGACATCAGTATTCTTTCTGTTTAGCATGGGGAGATGTGATTCCTGGTGTCCCTCAGGTGCAGCAGTTTTGACACAGGGATTCAACCCAAAGCTGTTCTGGTGGTACACATCCATGTGTCTGACTACACATTAAGAGAGATTTCTGTAGATTCCATGTGCCTCTGAGTCTAAGTGGGGTTGATAGAGGATATGTACGTGAAAAGTATCAACTGATAATTAGCAGGCAATAAACTATGCTTTCAGTAAAAGAGATTTTTTCTTAAAAAAAATCCAAAGCCTACAGGAAACTATACTTCAGTTGTAATGCAACCAGTTATAACCGTCATTTGTCTTTTAAAATCTTCAGAATACAGCTAAGTCTACCTTACTCATAAGTAAGTATCCTTGAAAAGCAGTTGTTAAAACACAGAGGATCTTTGAAATGGTAGATGTCAGCTCAAACCTGTAAAAATGCCCATGGATCTCACCAATAGCTACTCTGAAATGTGTAAGCTTAAACCCAAAAGGTACAAATAACGTATTATTCCAAAATCCACCAACAAATTCCATTAAACATTGAATCGATTTTCCTTTTTTTCTCCTTTTTGCAGCTGCTAGTCTGATTTGAACTGTTTATTCACAGGATGAAAGAGATGTTTTTAAGCATTCTTAACAGTTCCCAGTGATTGATGTAAATTTAAAAAAAAGCTACTCTAATTTAAAGAGAGTTGCTAGGAAACATGTAGTTTGAAGATGAAATCTCCCACTAAGCTTGTCTTTGGCTGTACAGTAGGAAGTATGTTGTAAGGTATCCTGAGTTACAAATTATATGGATAAACTGTTAATTTTTTATGTATATAAATACATCGGCTATGAACTTACTGAGTACACACGATTTGTTCTCATATCTTCATTTCATGATGAATAATAAGGTATTACTAAGTTCAAGAAAATGTGAAAACCACATAGAAAATGTGAAGAGTGTGATAAAGATTTTCATATAATCTTACTTCATTTTTCTGAAACAGCAAATTAATTTTTTCTTAGAAATGGCTCTATTTAAGATTTAATTTCAAGTTTACATCCTGGGTAGTCTTGTTCTTTTCTTTTTTAAGCTTCTAACAAAATTGAAACTCCAGAAGATAATGGCAATTATACATTAAATTTTACTGGAGAAGTTAATGCTTTTTATCCCTTGAAAATTGCTGGCCAAAGTAACCAAGAAGTCCTCTTTATTGTATGAAAGAATGGCTGGTTTTAATAGTGAGTATTTATTTGTATTCATGGCTGAT
>WUAM01000323.1:11469232-11483898 GCA_024336885.1 Actenoides hombroni
GTCCGCAGCCCAATTTATTCCCACACAGTCTTGCTGAAAACAGGCATGCCTGTTTTCCTTCAGGAATAATCCTACAAACTGCTACTAAAAAAAAAAAAAAAAAAGAAAAAGGAAGAAGGAAAAAATTTGAAGTGCAGCAGTTCCTGTAATTTCGGAGCCAGAAAGATTCTCTTGTGATATTACTTGCCATTTTACTACACTATGAGTTTAATAAAACACGTCATGAAACTCTCTTCTAAGGAAAGCTCCCTATCTGAGGCATGTTCAGATAAACACCCTTGTAGCATTATTCAGAGGAAGAAGGGGCAAGTGTAAGGCCCTGATGGCTGAGACATGTGCCTAGCCACATTAAGGACAGACATGAGACACACATGCTGAGACAGTCCTGTCCACCAGCAGCTCAAACCAGAGGCTCTCTGTTAATTTGAGCATCATTTACCCCAAACATACTTAGGGAGTCAGGTGTGTTTGTAGATGTGCTTTGAAATTCAAAACTGCCCGTTTCTTGGTGTTGAAGGTGGTAAGCAGGACAGTTTAAAAACAAGATTAAAACATATGGATTTTGGAAAAAGTGAAGAATTTAGTAAAAATTTTGACCTGGAAAGAGTAAGAGTATCAGTAAAACGTAGAAGCTGCTATCAAGAGTCATCGGTACTTAGCATGGGAAACTAGAAAACAGTAGCATCAAGATTACATCCATCAAAAATGGCAATGCCATATTATCATGTAAACATGATCTAAGATGAGTGTTACAGAAGGCTACTCAAGTATGTATAAGCATGTTTTATAATGAAATAGTGATAAAATTAATGTGCTGAGAAGAATGGATAATAACAGCACATGCCTGAGGTGAAAGTGAGCTTTGCATGAAGTTTGTAACTTAACCAGTGTTACAGCAGAACCAATCAAGAGAAGAAGTATGAACAAGATGTGATGGATGTAAAAGGTGCATTTATATATTCATGGCAGGAAATCCATTAAACAAAATGGAAAATGGCACACAGCAAACATGATGACACATTGCCCTAAATAAGTGGATAACAGCCACCATCCAGAAACAAAAATCTAGCAAACCATTCTGATTGAAAGAAGAAAAAAGTGTTACAGAAGTAAATTGTTCAGAAAAATGGTATCTTAACTCTTAGAATATTCAAGAAAAGCTGCATGTTTCTTTATCTTGGTTTTGGTATATATACAGGCAGAGTTTCTCTCACAGGAAAAAGAGAAAACTTCAATTATGACAATGCAATAATGATTATGTTCAAAAGGAAACTCACAAAAATTAATACCGCCTTTCCAGAGGATCATGACTACTATGTTGAAAGTTTAAAAGGAGTGATAACACTAGCCAAAATAAATGACTCTTGAAAGAGATTAATGTCTTTAGTTTTCACCGTGATTTTCTTTCTAAAGACTTTAAAGTCATTAAGTGTAGCATAGCACTTACCGAGATGAAGTAGGATAGAATCTGGACTTCCCTTATTTTATTATAAACTATGTATTATTTTAAAAATTCCAATAATGTGTTCTCAGAAAGAGGATATAGACACAACCCAAAGCACAGTTTTTATTTAGGAAGATGAGTCTAAAAGAGGATGTTCAGTATTAACATTTACCATATTACTTACTATCACTGGAAAATCTGATTGCCCTTCAACATCATTATCTCTGAATATGAGATCAGTAATTTGATCCAGCAAATTTGATAATGCATTTATTATTCAAAAGAGTCTATCCTATATTAGCTCTTAAGTATTTAGGCAGATAATATGGCAAGTTAAATGTGATGTGAGATAAAGCCTTATGTCAGAATTATTCACTCCTTTTTCTTTCTCTCTGATCAGGCATTTTTAGCTCTCTGACTGCTGGTGTTACAAGGCACAATTCCGTTTGAGATAACCGCTGAACAAAAGATAACCATGTGGCTCTTCATCTGTCTTCTTATTACACCCTGTTTTGTCTTCTGCCTGATAGGTAAGATGACCTCCCATGTTAATTCATTTAACTAGCTGTTCTCAGTTTTATGCATTTCAAGTTGAATTATGCTGTTTGTATGGCTTTAATTCATTTCTGCAGATACAATGAATTACTAAACATGAATAATGAAGCTGTAAGGAAGTATACTCACTACAGTGGAAGCCATATTTCAAAGCTTGAAAAAATATGAGATCTGGAGCTTAATTTATTTTGGTTTCCTCTTTAATTCAATATACAAAATTATTTATTTCTCTAGATTATAAAAAACATATCAATCATCTATTTATGCACAGGTGATCAACATGGTTAGAAGAATGGAAATATGCCCACAAGAAGAGATACTAAACAAAAATTTCTGTAATATAAACACCATTTAAAATTCACAAAATTTATCATAAAGTCCTAGCAGCACGATATAGTGGTAGTTTTGATGATACAGGAGGGAAATGCTGTATATACTGACTTTAATTTTAAATTAAAAATGGTAAATTTTTTCATAGATAGAGATGGGGCTATAAACATTAAAACATTCACAAGTCATATTTCTAACATGAAATTACAGAGATATGCATAACTGAAATTTTGGTTCAGTTCTAAGAGACGGAAGGACCTCTTTGGAAAACAAAATTCAAGATTAAAACCTAGTTCCTAGGCCAGCTGTTTTTGGCAACTTCAAGATATGTAAAACCTGTTTCAGAGATCCATAAAAATTCAAATTAATGCTTTTAGTTGCTGTGATGAATTGTATTGCTAGCACAACCAGGTCGCTTCTCAAGAAAGAAACCACTTTGTTTATGTACAGACTACATGCTTTACCTGAGCATGTAAAAAGTGGAGTAATTAATTGTGTACATGTGAAATACTGACTGAGGTTTAAGAAGTTCCAGTTTGTGTAGTAATGCTTTCAGTTATTTTCAAGGTAGGCTTGAGATCCTTCCCTACTTTGAGGGGAAAGTCTCTCATAAAGCTAGTTGTTCTGCATTTCATAAAACATTCTGTTTCTGTGGGTTCTTGATGTAATTAACGAGTCCCTAATTGAAATGAGCTGTTCATAGTCTTCTTTAATATGGCCTACTAGTTCAGGCATCCATTGCCTCAATTGCACTACCACAAGACCATATTGTTTGTATTTTTGAGTCCAAAAATCTGATTAATACTGTGATGCAAGCTCAGGGCCTTTAAGAAGTTATGCCATAGCTCACATGAGTGCTTTTTGGTTTAGTGAGAACATTATTTTATTCTATGAAGGGTTTGAACTCAGTTCTTTAGTCTGTATCTGAGTTTATTGGAGAATATACTGACACCTAATAAAAATAAAGATGTTTAAAACGTTATGATCTCATGCTTACAATGTGTTTAAAGGGCATTTAAGATATGAGGGTTGCTGGTGGTGGCACCAAAATTAAAAATTAAAACTAATCACTTTAATACTGGACTTTTCCTGGAAAAAAAAAGAGTCTGTCAACTGCCATCTGTAATGTTAGACATGTGAGTCTGGACATAGTGACATCAAACAAAGTCATTGGCCACAGTAGCCAAGCAAGTGCTGGACATTGATTGATTAAAAAGTTGAGGCAATCACTTAAAACAAATATTCAGTTAATTTCTTGATGGGCAAGACCGAATGATTAATGCTATTACTTGTATGCACATTGCAGTTGTGCCCAGAAGCCAGAAATCTTGGCAGCAGAATGCACCTCCTGGCAGGTGCCTTAGAATGACGTGGGAAAATTTTGTAGTGAGGGTCATGACTACGTGACATAGGAAGAACAAAGATGGGTACGATGATACTGCGTGCAGTTTGAATATGGATCAATATATTCCTAGCAATGTTTGTTTGATCTTTCACTTGGCTGTAACTGGCTAGTTAGTCTCTGATTCCCGTAAGAACAGGAGGCATTCTTGTGAAGGGATTTGAGTGGGACGATAGTTGTAATAGAGCTAATAATAGTAATAGTGCTGTTTCTAGTTCAGAGAAACTTCCTAACTGGTCTTCTGTCATGGAATAAATCCAGGACCTGCTTGTGCTTCTCATTAAAAGCCAAAGGTAAGACCTGCCACCATCTGTAAAGATATGGCACCATCCTCTGGTGTGGAAGGTTCATAGTCTTACACAATCAGAAGGAATTTCTTTTCTAGGTATGTTATTGCAGGACTGAGTAATGTACACACTCTGCTCTTGGACCTGCTCTATTTTACATGAATAATTAAATATCCATTTCACTGCTTCTGTCATCTAGGGTTTATGATGCCCATATGGATTAGATAAATCTGATGTTGCAGTCTTATCTCTGCCCCAGCACTTGATTCTTGCTGGAGAGTTTCTCATTTCAAATGAGTGCTAGAGCTGCTGACCCTTGGGCTTAGCAAATTTTCCTTTTCAGTGTCATTTCTTGATATTGAAAATGTCATGGTATCCAGAAAATACGTAGTTGCGGTAATCAGCGTGAAATATAAGGGGTTGCTTGGGAGTGTTCACAGTATGGTTAAAGAGTGAAAGATAGATGCTGTCGAGAGAAAAGTGTGCAATTACAAGTGATCAGGTCCAGTTCTAGGAGATATTCTTTCACACACAGTACTATCAAGGGGAATGTTGACATCAACAGTAATGGAGAGTGTAGGAATTGAGAACAGTTTTTCAGTAGAGATGATGAGTTCCCAATTTCAGTAAGAAGACAAAGTGAGCTGGGAGCAGATGTTGAAAACAGGACATGAAAAAAGTTGCTTTAGCACTTTTTTAACAAAACATGGGGTTTCTTTGAAAGTATATTTGGCTCACTTTGCCTCCTGTGGTTCTGGACCGACAGTTCTAGGTGATTCTACCCTGTAAGTTGCCTTTGGGCAAATTGATCTGTGATTCTGGAGCCACCAGTCAAGGTTATGCAACCCCTAACTCCTAAACAGGCCTACTATATTAATGGCTCAGGAGCCAGGAAACTGATAGCTTCTGGGGCCAATATCTTTGAGATGTTTCACCATATGGTCTGTCCGAAGTTCAAAGATAACAGCCAAAAAACCTGAAAGTATTCAGAATTCATTCACTTGATTGAGTGTCAAGAGCTTTCAAACTCAACTTATGGCTTTTATCTGTAAGTATCTGGGAAACAAGGAGATAGGAAGCTCAAAGCCTGACTTGAGATTTTCGAATTTGGCCTGAAAGGGTGACAGATACTCTGACACTCTGACAGGGTTTTTATCCATTTTCAAGTTGATCTTTTTCCTGCTGCAGGAAATTTAAAAAGAGATTTTTCCCCAAACTCAAACACATATTTTTTAGAAATTTGGAGTTTGACTTGGAATAAACCCCCTGACTTTTAGCCAGTCCTGTTCTGTGGCAGTCAAAGGCAGAAGGTGAGAATTGTTACAGTGACTGACCATTTCCCATCAGGAGGGAATGTGCGCTTACTTGATGGAAGGAAAGCTAATATTACGTGAATCAGTGCATCAGAAGTTTAGGCAGAGATCATCTTCTGCAATGGGACAGGAGCAATATTTATTTTCCAGGTAAATTAATGCTTGAAATGTAGTCTTGCAGATATAAATCGATGAAAAAGCTGTAAGTAATTTGCTCTTTCACTTACTGATAGAACAGATAGTTACGTACAGTGAGGGTTGCTTTTCTGAGTGCACTTTGAGTGCAAGGCAGTTGAGAGCAGCAAATCACTCCTCAGGGAACGTTGCGATGATTGTCAGTCCACTGCAAAAAAAAGTTACTTCGTGCCTATTACTCGTAATATTTTACTTTTCTCTTCTTGCTACTGACATCTGGGCTCTTTCCAACATAATTCTAAGTTGGCTTTGACTCCCTGTTAGTCATATCCTATTGCTATGTCTGAATTTTAAACTTTCATCTAGCACATCCCATATAAATCAATGAACCAAAGTGTCTTCACTTGGGATAATAATCTCGCACCAAAAGAATCAAGTCTTTTTTAACAACAGGCTTGTTTTCTTTCTTCCTCCACAAGAATAATTAAAAGCTTCAAAGGCCCTATGTTTTATTGTGATTTATGAATACTTGATAACATTTGTCTGTAAGAGGAATCAATAGCAAGAAAATGTTACTATGTTTCCCCTGATATTTTATTTCTGATCAAACTATTCTACTTTGTACTTTGGGATTTCATAGTACAGAGCCAGGCAGTGCCTGAGTTTGGGTCAGATCAGGCAGCTTGTTGCATTACTTACTATTTTGGGTTGTGCAAAATAAATCAATAATCCAGAGGTAAAAAAGCCAAAAGCACTTCTGCATTTTAGGGAACCTAATGCCGTATTTTCAGAAATCGCTAGGACTGCAAGATTCAGTGAAAAGTGGTGAAGTGAAAAAGCTAGTAAGGCACAGGGCCTCTCTGTGCAGTGCAGTTGTTTCGATGTGTACATGAGGATGCCATTAGACAGCATGCTGAATTTTTGAGTATGTTCTGGTATTTCATATACACCTGGAAGGCTTGCGTGGGGAGATGGTGCAGAGTAACTGCTGCACTTTATGTTCATCCCTAATTTGCTAAGCATTGGCTTTCCCACAAGATCAACATGGTAGGCTCTTAAGTCACTTTCAAAGTAACATTTACATTTTTAAGTATCTAAAAGACAAATGTGAGTGTGTTTAAAAGTACTTTAATTGGTATTGGTTGGCATTCTTCTTGGCAGTCTGATAAAACAATCAAACTGTACCCTGTCATTCTGAGGCATAAGTGGAGAAACTTGCTCTGCCAAGGGTTGGAGCTTTTCATACTTGAAACTTGCTTTAAAGCAGAAACTACATAATTAACTATGTGGCTCTTCAAGGACTTCAGTGACACATTTGAGATATAAGTAATTCTCCCAGGTTTTTCTGGTCCAGAAAAGTAAAGGCAGCCTTCCCAAAGACAATCTAACACTTCCATATATTATGAAGTGGGACTGCTGGAATGGGTCCTTTTTCTGTTTGATTGATGACTGCTTTTTGGAAACGGATGTCCCTTTAGTATCTTGCTGGCTTACACTGCTACCTCTTCTCCATCACAATGACGGAATCTTCTTTATAGACCGCAGAATGCTTTATCATGAGTTTTGTGGACATGAACACATTACTGCTTCAGCACATAAGCTTCCTGTGAATGAATGCCAAGTACAGCTCTTCCCACTTAATTATGATAGAAGTAAAGAAAAAACCTCCAATCCCCAAACTTTAAAGTATGTAGAGCTTGGATTTTCTCCAGAACAGTAGTTTAAAAACAATAAAATAAAATAAAGAAAATTATTAACTGAGAACCAGAATCTACATTATTTAAAGTCTTTTGCCACAACTTATGGCATTATTCACAATTGCTAAGAGTTATATGTCTTTTCTCCTAAAATACAGACTGGATGAATATACTTAATACCTGTTTATCCTGTCTTCCATGTCCTGGCTTGGATCTTAGAAGACCATTTCACGCTACTGCAGTGTATCTGACATTTGTAAATAAGTAAACACACCATGTTTTGTGATCGTAATGCTCAGAAACATGGAATTGCCTTGTTTACTTTCCTGCTAGCCTGGTAGAAGTATTTTGGCTCATTCCCAGACCATCTTGTTTCTGAGCATGAGCTTCTCAGATACTACTAGTAGGTCCTCATTTCTGTGACATATTGAAAACAGTACAAGATCTGCTTCTAAATATCAAATGGTTTTTAGACTTGCAGTGCTGATACGGAGCCTGGCGACTTAGTTAAGACAATGAATGAAGCCACGGCTCTGCTATTCAGCATCCATTAGCATTCAAGGTTAATCTAGCCATGTGCTGTGTCAACAGATCTTTATCCCTCTCTCATGTGAAAATATGTAACAGGATGCAACACTTGTCGGGTAGATCGATACTGATGAGAGTGATACCAAATGACTGTCTGGAGCCGCCACTTTTGGTAATGTTAAATGCCAGGGAAATAGAGAAGTGTACAGGAAGCAGGAACAAGAACAGAAGGAGAAGGCTCATTAGAAAGATAAAGTTGCTAATTAAAATAATTTTTTATCTGCGCATAGTGGGAGTGATGGGATCTTAAGGTTTTCCACTTGTCTTGGATTCTTGCTGACAGTGACCTTTGGAAGACTTTTCACTGTGATTTGCTACCAGTAGTCATGTCACAATTTGTGGTGTTCTTAGAATCAAGATGATTCTTATCCAGCAGAGTACTTGAATATGTGCTTAACACTGCACTTATACATAAGCTTGTTGATTTGGATCGACTTATGTGATTGAATTTTGTGATGGATCAGGTTCCTGAAAGAATATGAGAGACCTTTAAGGAATTGAAATAGGTACTTTCAATGCTATCTCATTATTATTTGCTTTAAGTAAACAGGATTACCATTTTCCCCGCCCTAAAAATGAAGTTAAAGATCTTAATATTTCCAGCAGAAAGCTCTTTCAGCCATCCCTTACTAAAACTATTACCATCTTTCATTGAAAATGGTACTATAAGGCATCTATCCATCAAAACATTCTGCTAAACTTTCTTACAATTACCTTCAACGTGAATTGTTTTATGCAGACATTCTGAGAGGGAAATTCATACATTTTTGTCTTTTTTAAAGCAAAATGGTATTTTCACTGTTAAAGTGTGCAATCTGTAGGCCTTGAAGAGCATTCAACTCTTTCTCCCTTTATTTTTCAGCAGTCCCTTCTAGTATATGGAAGTTTGTCTTCTGATGTTGGAGTTTTGGATTTTTTTACTGTGAAGTTACATGAATGTACAGAAGTGTTTGCAGGATTAGGACCTTAGGATACATTCACTGTAGTTTCAGAACGTATGGATTTGTAAGCATATATAGCCCTGCGTGTTTTACTGCCAGCCCTTCACTGTATTTCAATAATATCCATCATAATTTCCTCTGTTAGTTTCTTTTACATATGGTACCTTACACACTAATGTTTTTTTCTGTTTGAAAATGTACAAGCAAGTTGTTCTTCCTGAGTAAAGCACGTATTAAATGGTGCTGGATCTGGGAGCCGTTCCAGAAGCCTGAATGCCCTGAGTACTGGCTAAGGGAACGCTTGCTCCATTTTGTTTAATCAGCTGTTTCCCATGTTCAGATTCAATTACTGCTATATTTTTTTTGTGGTTGAATTTAAGGTTTTAATGAGATCAAAGGCACTTTAGAACAAATAAGGTAAATATACAAACAGGTATCCATTAAAAATCTCTTGCACATGATTCATAATATGTGAATGGTTTGAGTGATGTGAGTTGATCTTACATTTGACTTCCCATTTAATCTACTTTCCCAATGAATTTCCAGATAATGAGATATCCACCAAGTCTGCTGAATCACTTGAAATATATAACTTTATGAAAAATTGTGTGGTAACACTGCATATCAGCCATGGCAATTCTGTTCTGAAACCAGATGTGGGTCATTTTTCTACATTTCAGAAAGAAAAAGAATTAATAACTTTGCAAATAAGAGAAAAAGTTAAAAGATTATTTTTATTCCTGTGTAAAGAATATTCCACAGCTCCTGCATGAAATATAGATTACAACTACTCTGTAAACCAACGTGGAAAAAAACATATCTTGTAAAGAACGTAGAAAGTGAAGGTGTACCTGCAATTGCTCTTAGTATATCAAGTTAGAAATTGAGAATAAATGCTAAATAAAATTTAAAAAAGCTTATTCTCATACTAGCTATATTAAGACAGAGTAATTCACAAGTGTCCTAACATGGTTTAGTGACATGTTTTTGAGAGACATTTGAGCAAATCATAAAACCCTAACAGTAGAACTACAGTATAGTATTCCCTTTGGGAATTTTCTGTTTTCTTCTTCTCTTCTGTATTCATATTAGATAAAGAATTGATTATGCAAATGTGACTAAGTATATTGAAAAGACAGGGAACAGTCTGTACAAATGATTTTCTTAAAATAAATCTAATATGTTGCAGGACTGATCCATTTCAGGTTCCCTACAAAATAACATCTGGTAAAAAATAACTCTGTGTGTACTTGTGGCAACAGTCCATGAGCAGTATTAAATAGATGCATTTAAATTATGTTATGATTGTTAAATGTTTACTGTGAAGTAGTGTGTAATTATTAGTATCTGCATCTACCAGTAAACATAGTGGTCTTTTTTTTTTTCCTTTTTCTAAATTTTCTGCTGTATGATACACAAGACCTGATTAAAAGACCTGCCTGTGTGATACATAGCAGCTTTATGATTCTTAGTGCTGAAAGTAGCAGCAGAATTCAGAGGAAATATACTGCACTGGGTTTACTGTGCTGCAATTTGCTCCTTTAGCCTGGAGTCTTAGAAAACTGTGCCAGTTGCCAACTCTCACCTCATTGGTGCCAATCCAAGAAATTCCTAATTCTCTGAATCTATGCAAGTGTAGAGCTGATGGAAGAGAACACAGCTCAGAAAGAATCATTAAAAACATTAAGATGCCTTACTTCAGCCATGATGTGCCAGTTGCCTGGGGTTATCATTTTCTTGGCTCTGTTATAAAAGAGAAAACTGATGAACTCATGAGCTCTCTTCAGCTTAACACATACCTGTTCACCATATCTAATGTAATATTTAATCTGAGCACAAAATTCTGGTTCATAAATGGATTTAGGAAAGTTCTCTGGACTTTATAGACCCATGAAGGCAAAGAGACTGTAGTTTTACCCCCAGGAACTTCATAGATAAAATTTGCATTTTGAGATTTATTATTTTTATGTAGAGATGTGTCTGGCAGTAAATGATATCATAAGAAAAAAAAATGTTTTGAAAGTTTGGAAAAGGAACTGAAGAGTTTTCTGGTATGGTGGAAATTATGTTCCTATATATATTGATAAAATCAACTACTTCAATAAATTTTTGCATAAGGTTCATGAACAAAAATGTCTATTTCTATGTCTTCCAGTAGAGGATACTCAAATTTGGCTAAGAAGGAACAGGTACACTGTTATCTTTGGACATGTGAGCGTATAAGGACAATAGTATCTCTTCATGCTTGATATTCTCCGTGGTCTTCGGGTGTCTGAGCCCTGCAGAACAAGAAAGAAGCCAAAAGTGTAATTGCACTTCAGGTGCTGCACTGGAGTGGAATATTATTTTTTTAACAATAATAATAATAATAATTTCAAAGACTTTTCTTAGTACTGCCTGACCACATGCTCCCTGATCTTCCACAAAGGTTTCTAGATGCTGCTGCAAAACAGTTAAACCAAGTGTATAATAATAGGTCCTTCATCAGTTTTAAGTGTGGGCTGTGCTGTCATTGTATCTTAACTCCTGAGGAAATGGGAGATAGATTGCCATTAGCATTCCTGTCATTGCTAGTGATGGTGCTACAGCTACCTCAGACGGCTCAGCCTCAGGAGGAAGCTTTGGTACTGAGTTCAGTGCCAGGAGTAGGCTTTGGCTAGTGGGCTTTGGTGAGAGGCTCTAGGTCATGTTGCACAGATACAGGCAGGTAAATCCAGACTCTCTTCTGGGAAGATTCATCACACTTCATTTTGATCATCTTAAGGTTGGGTATGTGATAGAGGTTTCGGCTTTCTCTGTGGTTAATGAAGAGTGAATGGGATATCTGAATTACTTGCTGGAAATGCTTGTCTGACCCTTCTAAAGCCAGCCCACATGACTTGTTTGGGCAAAATCCCTAAGTTTTAAAATTATGTGAGATAAATCCTACACTTAAGAGTCTTACTTCAAATTTACTACAGTACACAAGAAAATAGACATAGTGGGAAGAAAGAAAGGAGTTTGTATTCTTGTCATAACTTCATTTATTGAACTTTATCTGCTCTGTGTCATCTCCTTAAGGTTTGACGTACTGGAGTGTTGCAAACCCAGATTATCTAGAAGAAAATTCTTTAAAAGCATTTTATGTTCCATGATTTGCCCCACATAAAGCAACCCCTAAGCACAGGCGATATGTGCAATCTGTAGCTGAGAATGAGAAAGACAAAAGGAAAGTTCAGTCTTATTTAATTTTCTGTATTGGTAAATATAAGCCCAAGAATTGCTGTTTTCTTCTATGAACTAAAAAAAATTCACAATAGTCTTTAATGGACTACATATTTTTAACTTCCCTTTCTGATTGTACTCACACACGGAGCAGTTCCCGTAATTATAAGCAGCTTTACTTCATGGCATTATCTTTAATCTACAAGTAAAATAGATTTTCAAAATTAATTAGATGCATGTAAGGACTGAATTAGTCGATAATAAAATAAATTAACTTGTCTAAAAGTGATTTGGATGACTGCTGTTGAAAGAAGCAAACTAATGCTGCTCTCTCTCAACAGAGGAATTTTTTGCTCAGTACTCTAACACTGAAATTGATGGTTTGACTTCAATATTTTATATTTTCTATGGTAGTTACATGTTGGCATGGTTGCTTAATACTGTGCAGGATGTAAATATTATATTTATGTTTAAAGACTTCCATTGCACATGAAGAACAAGATGAGTGGTTGTGTACAGATAACTCTCAGTGGAATTTTTTCTTCACTATTTCTTTCTAATATGAGGAAAGACACAAGAGGACAATAAAATACCAGAAGATGAAACTCAGATCTAATATGAGGACCTTTAGTAGAATTAGAAAGTTCAATAAAAAGGTCCAAAAATTGAAGATCTGTAAATAATAAAATTTAGATGTTAAAAACTCAGATCTTCTGATTGTAAGCATTGTTAGACATTGGAATAGATCTGCTAAAATAAATTATGAAGTCTTACTTATTGGGGTTTTTTTAGAATCAGTCGGAGACATTCTGGGATGATGATACAGTAGATCTGGTAGGATCCACCAAGATCAGATAGGCAGAAATATCAGGTAATCAGTCACCCATTTGTAGTGATTTTTATGACTTAAAAAACTAGCAGATCATTTTCTGTATTTAAAAGGATTAAAATTAATGTTTTGGGAAAATAAAAAAAAATAAATATGGAAGACATGTTTCCCTAAGTATTAGACAACTTTTTTTCCACTCAAAAGGTGGAAACCTGTTCCTCCCTTTACACTGACACAGGTCTTCATCGGGGAATAAATTCATCTCCCTGAACTGGCAGAAAACTAACCCAGAAATCTAGAACTGAATAGATTTCCATTCTCTTTAGCTTTATCAACTACTTAAGAAGTCAGAGAAGCATGAGATGTGTTTCAGGAATGCCTATAGGGAAAATGACACTGCCCAGCTGAAAAGTTATCTCTTGGAGAAGGGATGACAGGGCCACCTTCCAGCAGTGGAGATTCTTGTACAGTATCCATGATCTTATCAACTGTGTAGAGGTTTTCTTTACCTTTGCTAAGACTTACTAATACATTTTAGCATTGTAGTAAAATTTGAATCTTGTTTGCAGAATTCACTGAAGAATGGCTTGGATAATCATATATATATATATATATATCAGATTATAACTTTTGCTCCAATTTAAAATATAAATCACAAGAAATGTACTCGGAAAATAGGGCAGTAATGGTGTTTGAGAGGACAAGTATTCCATTCTCTTGTCTAAAGCAGGACCAGAAAAGATGAAATATGCTTTTCTTCTCATCCTCAGTTTACCTAATGCATCTATTTTTTTGTTCCTTCCCTGCTTTTACTTCTCCACTTCTTAGACCCATCTTCAATGAGCTGATCTTTTTCTTTGTACTCTTGATATGCCCTTCCTCACTCCCCAGGTTTCACACAGGCACGGTACTTCATTTAAAGTGCAAACATTTCTTGCTGATCCTTTCAGAAACTATTTCTCTTTTCTACCTCATTCTGTTTCGTATCACTGGTCTACAATCAGGTTACGTCTGAGATTGAAAGATGTATTGGTTGCCACACTTGACATTCAGTTTGTGCATCTTCTTCTGCTCAGGCAAGACATCTGAAATCAGATTCATAATAGATTGGAGCTGAAGTGCCATTATAAAGCATATTCAATAGGTGTGAGAAACTGATCTTCCCCCAGTATAATTAATAGTGCTGGCAGCATTAAAAATTCATGCCATGAAATGCCTAAGTGGTCTGTAACATCATTTGAGTCCTAAAGTGAAAAAAGTCAGCTGTATATGATACAGCTGTTTCCTGGCTAGAGGCAGTTGTTATTCTGTATTCATATTTAAGAACTGTACATCAGGTTAGTGGCTCTGTCCTTCCAGGCGTGGAGCAAATACGTCATTCTTGCTTTTTCACTCTGAAATTACTTCTTTTGATCTGGTAATATATAGATTTTTACATACTGTTGTGCTCTATAATATCAAAGAAAGCAGAACATTTTTGAAAAGCTCTGCCTTTCTTTCCAATTGCTCTTCTTCACTTCCTTGAAAGACTTCTCATTACATAAATTATTTTTAAAAAGTGAAGTTTCCTGACCATACGTGTCACAGTGTAACAGTGCCTTCTGGACCTGCTCCTGTCCTCGAGGGAAATGATACTTTTTTCCCAAAACTTGAACTGGAAAGGAAACTTACTTTTTATCTGTAAACAGTATTCTGCTAGTGCTGTAATCCAGTGTCTATCTATGAATATGGAATTTAGGAGCAATAAAAAAGATATTTGTGCAAGGATTGTTTTATGTGTATGTATGATATTTTACTACTGACATAATCATAGAATTGTCAGAGTTGGAAGGGACCTTAAAGATCATCTAGTTCCAACTCCCCTTGCCATGGGCAGGGACACCTCCCACTAGATCAGGTTGCTCAGAGCCCCATCCAGCCTAGTCTTAAAAACTTCCAAGG